>JAODKC010000053.1:12020533-12031887 GCA_026777985.1 Mormyrops attenuatus | reverse complement strand
AAAACTGTTTTCATTCAAACCCAAATTTAACCGGGTTAAAAAAAAATATTTTTTACCCCCCCCCCCCCCCCCCCCGTCCATTGTGTATGGCTAAATAAACATCATCGCTTGTAAATGCCTCCATCCCACTCTGCAGGTGAGCCGTGACTTGCTGCTATATCTGCACATGATTTAGATTAAACTGGGCCACGATCTGGGGTCTGTATCACAAAGCTGGATTTCTTACTTATCCAAAGATTTAAGGTACCCCAATATAAATGGACTTTATCTTTATTTACTTACATTTAGCCCAGACTACCTTTAATGCAAGTTATCTGGTTATCTGATTAAGCAAGAAATCCTGCTTCTTGATACAGGCCCCTGGTCTCGCCACTTTCGTCTGTACCTTAAAATATCACACAGCTTGCTTTGCACAGCACCATACCGACTACTGACTAATTCTCTTGTTTTACTGAATTACAAGGCTTGCATTTAATCCTTTGATTTCATCTTGTCTAATTACTGAAATTCATACTGGAAAATAAAGAAAAATAAAGAAGTAAATACTCTGTTTGCATAAGTATTCAGTGCCTTTGTTGCGGGAGGTTACAGCAAATCACCCCCATGAATCATTACAGCTGTGACATTTTTATGGATAAAAGCCCCACAGTTAAAGGACTGTTGTTCTAGCTGTGAATCTGAGGAATAGTGTTTAATTTGTGTGCGAGAGAGCTCAGTAATGTGTCAATTAGGACAAGGGTACTAAACAACATCTGGTTGTTTAGGTTTCCTGGTGAATACTACTGGCTCCAATATCAGGAAGTGGGGGTTCCTCTAAGCCACCCAGACACTGCCTGGAAAAGGGCATCCCTCTTAACTCTCTAAGAACAAGGAGACTCCTCAGAGAAGCCAGTGATCAGTCTGAGGTCAGCAGCTGAGAGAGCAGAGAGAGATTTTAGTTTTTAAAAAATATATTCTAGCATAAATTACTGTTAGGTTATAGATCTCAGAAGACTCCAGTTACAGCACAGGACGTGTCATTCTGTACAATGAGGTAATGGCTTGGAATCCTGCAATCCAGTCTCTGTATCTGCTCCATGTGACGTTTATATGGTTTTCCTTATAACAGCCTCCCCTAGCTTGCATAAGGATGTTATTGGGGGTCGTCTAAAACTGTGAGCTGAGGCTCTGACATCATTTCTACCTTCCTGTTGGGGCTGTCCCACTTCCCCTCGATAAAGCTGTAGGGTTACAGAGACGCTGTTCCCAGTGCGGTGGCTCCTTTGTGTCTCGGGCGTTTGCTACAATGTAACTCAGCACGGGTGGAGTTTTCACTAGCGCAGAGCAGAGCTGCAGCTCTGAGGGAAAGTGGCTAGGCGGTATGAATAAAAAAACGTACAAAAAAAAGACAAACATGCTGAGTTAAAGTTTAACAAATTATCCCAGAGAAATTTACTAGAAAATCTGGCTGGGTGCATGGACAAATGATTAATGCATGAGTGAGAAAGGCACTACTGATTGTGATAAAAACATCACGCTATCGTGCTCATGTCTGGAGCCGTGTGATCAGACGGGTGGGGGCCTGCTGCAGATGTGTGCCCTGAAGCATCTGCACGACCGACCAGAGTTCACTGAACCTTCCATGGGGCTGCTTTTGGGGCGGCCTCAACGATAAATACGTTTAAACTGTGAGGGAAGAGGAAGGAAACTGGCCAGAGAAAAGTTTGCTGGCGACCTGCATCAGGGCGTGACGGGGGATGGGTGCACGCTGGAGGAAGCGGCCGTGTTATGGTGTGCGTTTGTGCGTTAGGGGCTGGGCCTCAGCCAAGTTCAGAGTTCTGGTTCAAAGGTAAGATGTGGGCAGGGCCTGCTTGGCAGACGGGAGACAGCTTGTGCGTCCAGGAACCTCAAGGTACACTCTTTTACCTTGTTCTCACCGCCTTTCACCTCGTATTGTGGATCAGTGTTCTTTCATATTCAGGTGAGCTGTTCCTGCGGTCTTTTATGGGGAGGAATTGATCGTTCTTTACTTTACATAATCTTTTTTGTTTGTTTTTCCCTTACTCCTTTTAAGGGCTGATTCTGCATTTTCTCTTCTTCTTCTGTTTTTGTCTGTTTTATATAAACAAACATGCAGGCTGCATTTTAAACAGAATGACACGAATCACTGTGAGTGCACCCCATGCGTCCAGCAAATGACTAGGAGGTGGAGCTAAAGAGTAATTCACCTTGGGGGTTGGCTGTGTGTCTCTGTGCACGGAAACTCCCTTGTTAGGTGGGGGGTGAATATCATTCCTCAGTCACGCCGAATCAGGATGTGTGCAAGGTCAGCGGGGGCACAGATCCTTTCGGTGTGTTTTGCTCGCTTTGTCAGCAAGTTTAACAGGCCCCTCACTTCCTGTGCTCGCTGCTACACCCCCCATTGGGACCCCACACCTAGATGGACACAGTCCACCTACCCGCTCTAACCCGCGTTGCCATCTGCGGTGGAACCCATGGCAACGAGCTGTCCGGCGTATACCTGGTGAGGGAGCTGCAGAAGCGGGAGAGGGAAACGCAGCAGGAGGCGGAGCCTGTCTCTGTGGTGACGGTGCTCTCAAACCCACGTGCAGTTCAGCAGTGCAGGAGGTACACAGAGATGGACCTAAACCGCTGCTTCACCAGCGCCATCCTCAGGTCAGATGAGTCTCTGCGGCTTCCATTATTTATTTCACAATAAATGCCAGTTTCTCACAAAGGGACACTGATTATGACTTTATTTTTTACTTTAAAGTTTTATTTGATGTAAAGTGGGCTCTTCCCTGCACAAGGCTCCGGGTTTTACATTTGTTTGTCATATGTAACTTCTAAGTGTATGAAGGTACATTTTAAACAGTAAAAGACACGGTCAATTAAACAGATTTGCATGTAGGTTTCAGGACTATAAACCATGAGCATATGATGGTTTTGCATTAAGCTGTCAGTCAGCCCTAAAACCTGGAGGATTCTGGGCTTTGGGCACCAGAGTTAGGAATCTTCTCTGACTCTGACAGTGGCTCCACTTTGGAGTCTGCCCTGGAAATGTTCTGAGACTATGTGAGCAAACTGTAGATGCCTTTGTCGCTCAGCAAGCCCCTAGAAGTGGGGGCTCTGTATGAGATGGAGAGAGCACAGGAGCTAAATAACACCCTGGGCCCTCGGGGGAGCGCCACTGCTATGGACCTGGTGTGCGACCTCCACAACACTACTGCCAACATGGGCCTATGCCTCATCACCTACTCCGACAACAACTGGATCAGTCTGCACATTTTGAAGTACCTGCAGGCAAGAGCAAGCGATTCCCGCTCCAGCCCTCACTAGTTAAATCTCGCTTACACTTACGCTGTACTGTAGACAGGCGGGAATTTAGCACTCGGCACTGCAAACGTTCAGCTGTCACGTGGCCCCGCTCTCTCCGCAGAGGGAGATCCTGTCCGTGCCGGTGCGCTCGGTCGATCTGGGGATGAAGCGCTCTGAAGCATATTCACTGGAAAGCGTGGGAAAACACGGCGTCTGTGAGTGTGCGAGACCCAGCCCGTTTGTTCCGCCGCCCTGGTGGCAGAGAGCTGACACTGCACTGCGTTTCCCGCAGCGATCGAGGTTGGGCCGCAGCCTCACGGTCTGCTCCGGGCAGATATCTTCTGTGCCATGCAGGACGGAGTGCGTTCCATGCTTGACTGGATTCGCCGCTTCAACTCAGGTTCCCAGAAGCACAGCTTTGCCCCCCCCCCGTGTCTGACAGTAATTATGAAAGAAGTGCTGTTTATGCTGTGAGCCTGGGGTTGCCCTGCTGAAGACGCCCTCTCTCTCTCACACTTGCTCTCTATCTCTCCCTCTCCCTTCATCCCCCTTTCTGCCTGTCTTAGGTACCGCCTTCCAGGGCGGAGTGGTGGATGTCTACACCATGGTGAGGTCTGTTGATTACCCCAGGGACCCGGAGACTGGCTCCATCACTGCCACCATCCACCCACAATTACAGGTACAGGATTCAGCCCCGGATGAACCGGACAGGGAGCCGCATAGCAAAACTTTCAGTTGGAATTTACTGAAATGTCCTGCAAGACAGACGAGAGACTGCAGACCACAGACAATCTGACATTTTACTGAAATATCCGTCACGTTTATTTACTGCACATGAGCGACCTTAGGTGTGAGCAGTGTTCTAACTCCAGTCGGAAGCTGACGTGTCCATGTGGCCTTTGCCAGGACCGTGACTTCTGTGTCCTTCGACCCGGTGATCCGATGTTCCTGTCCTTCACCGGAGAGACGCAGCCGTTCGAGGGGGAGGAGCCTCTCTACCCCATCTTCGTGAACGAGAGCGCATACTATGAGAAGGGCATCGCCATGTGGCTCACGCGGCTGAGGAGGGTGCAGATCCCCCCCGTGCGGGTGCAGGCGGACTGACTCCCCGTCACCAGAGAGAGCGACACACTGCCCTCTGGCAGCATTCCGCTGTAAGCAGCAAATAAATACGGGCCCTTCAAACAACACCAGTGTGGAGTGCACACACCTGGAGTTAATTCTTTATATTCAAATACGGATTTACCAGGGGAGTTTCCAGCTATTGAAAGGATCAGAGGCTAAGTCAAGTTTGCCTGGGGCTTTTTAAGGAAGATTAGCATCAGGGCTAATATACTCGGGGCTATAGCCCCCAGTGATCGGACCTAATGACGCCCATGGCATCAACTCCTTATGAACAAAACTGGTGCAAACAGGCTATGGGACATATGAATGAACCATGTATCAATATGTAAAATCGCATCTATATAACTTAAAAACCACAGATCACAGTGTATAGAGTATAAATTATGTATTAGTGGTTAAAAAA
Source organism: Mormyrops attenuatus (assembly GCA_026777985.1). Taxonomy (NCBI): domain Eukaryota; kingdom Metazoa; phylum Chordata; class Actinopteri; order Osteoglossiformes; family Mormyridae; genus Mormyrops; species Mormyrops attenuatus. The sequence goes on along the minus strand of JAODKC010000053.1, from coordinate 12,027,062 downwards.
GACAGAAACACGCTGAGGATGAACACAGGGAGTTAGAAACCTCAATGCTTAAAACACAGCAAGAGAGACCAGCAGTGAGGATTACAGTGCAGGTTTCATGGATAACAGTCCGCGGCTTCCTGAAACCGAACCCGCATCAAAGCCAAGGGGGAAAACTCATCACAAAGTAAAGAGAACTGGTTCATTTCAGTTGACACTGCAAGTAAAACATATACAGGTGAAACCAGGTAAACCAGGTGAAGGGCAGTAAGGCAGAGACAGTGTGAGGCTGGGTGTTTGGCAGGTGCCCAGTCTCAGGCATGTGACTGGCACGTTCAATGTCTACTTCTGCATAGCGGTTTAAAAAGAACAGCAGAGATCTTGGCTGATCTGATACACAGGTTAAGGACAGATATTGCAGAAACAGAGGGAGGGCATTGGAGGCGTCCGCGTCAAGTACAAGAACTTCAGCAATCAGAAGGGCTCTAATCTGACCCGGCATCCTCTCTGAGTTTCCACTGACAGGCCAGTGCTGCTTCAGAAGAAGGACGACATTCAAGGTCGTACTCCAAGTGCATCGCCGTCACAAATATTAAAGCAGGATGTTAAAATAGAGGAAATGATTAAAAAGTGATCAAGAAGAGTTCACAGTCAATTCAAATGTCAGTTAGCAACAGGACTGAAAATTATTTCATGCATAAAAACAATGATAGTTATGTACTGATTTTGCCTTTTGGAAAATTTCCCAATAAATAGCAAGACTAACACATCTAACTTAAGATAAACCACGAATGGAATACAGAACGTTGTGTAACAGTTCCGTTGGCCGGGAAGAGCTGCCCTGCAGGGAGCATGGAGTAAGAGCCACTCTTCCGTTAAAGCTACATATCAGCAGGAGAAGTTAGCGTGAAACTAACGAAAGGTTAATGTGAGATCTGAAATAGTCAGATGAGTTTGCCCCACGTCCCCTTAGGAGTAACATCAATAATGTTGCGAGTCTGCTTGCGGACCTGCCGTTCCTCCGGCAGCCGCTGCCTTGCGTTAAGTGACTGAATACACAGCTGCCGTCAAAGGGCATGTCAGGGACAGTTGGAACGGCGCCTTATGCAACGCGGTAGGCGGTCATGCGGCGGTAGCTCTTCCGGTGGCTGCCGGACGCCCACATCAGCAGGGCGCCAGCCATCATGTGCAGTGGTGAGGAGGCCAGAGCCAGGTACAGCGACCAGCCCAGGGAGCCCTCCACCTCCTCTGGTACATTCAGGAGCTTGTGGAGCAGCTGCAGGCCGACCAGGAAGCAGCAGGTGGCTGCTAGGGAGCACAGGCCTGGGGTGGGCGGGGGGAGAGAAGGCGACCGTGCATCAGAGCACCATCACCAGCAAAACTGGAGGAAGCGGTGTCCTTTACGTGCAGTTCCCTTACCTGCCAGAAGATGGAGCACTCCTACAAAAAGTGTGGGGGTGAGGCTGCGGCACAGGCAGGAGCAGAGGCCAATCAGTGCCGCCAACGTCACCAAGCCGAGGGACACCAACGGCAACACAAACTGACATCGCCACAAGTCTGGGGTAACAGAGGGACAGTTACTCTAGATGAGTCCAAAAGTTACTGAGGCCCAGCACTTCTTTTGAGCATCTTGGCAACCCATCTGACAAAACAGCACCTTTAACATCACTTTAATGTCAACACTAAACTGGGTGGCGTGTCCACACTGTCAGGCTCCAGTTCCGCACGATGGCCAGACTCACAGGTGCGGAGAAGATCCTCCTCAGAGGCTCTGCTGGCGAGGATGTTGTACTTGGAGGATAACTGCTGCTGGAGTGTGTAACTCCTGCAGGACCCTGTGGGGTAGACAGACTGACCATCAGCTCAGAAGAGTGTTCAGAGTGTGTGGCTAAAGTAAATACAACCTCAGCTCACAGATCATAACGCTGGAGCGGGGTGTGAGACGTATGGTAGGTATATGCAGACGGGCATTCACCTGCGTTGCCCGGCCCCTGAACGCAGTACCACCAGAGGCCCAGTGTCCCACTAGATTGATACAGCTTCTCCATGAAGGTCTTCTCGGAATCCTCATCATGGGTGGGCATTTCCCCACTGTTATTCTGTGGGCTACTGTACTGGTACCAATACGGCGTGCCGACTGCCACTGACAGGTATACAGTGGCCAAGAGGCTCAGGACTGACCCAATGACCAGGGCCGTGGCATAACGGTTGTCCACCATCATGGCAGAATGCGAATACTGCGGGAACCTCGGACTCCCTATTTAGCTACAGCATGGAAACACTGAGGGCAGCTGAACGTGTATGACTGGTCTAAAATTGTACTATTGGATCCTTTTAAAAATTGCACGTATAGCTAGAAGACACAGACGCAAGATGGTTTTCTACAATCGATGTTAGATATGCACTTTTGACAAATACATTTCTTTTGCCTATTGCTGCCTGAACTTCAGTGATTGTCCATTCCCGTTCTGGTCAGGTCTTGGTCCAAGCTGTGGATTCACTCTGCTTGCACCTCACGCCTCCTTCATACCTCCTGCCCTGCAGTTACACCAGACAGACATGGGAAAGATCAACAAGCACGAATTCGTAACCATCATTTAAGTCTCCTCAAGAGGTCAAAAGAACGCGCACAAATGATAAACATAACACAAGCAGCGTAGTGGACTTCCTTTTATATTAATATTACGAATAAATTCGCAGGTGACTTTCAACAATAACTCCGACTGATGATTAAACAGAAAAAGAATTTTAAAAGCAGATGCAGGCTGCTCACATTCAGGCTAATGCAAGTTGCGGGAACGTGACAGCTTGACTCGGCGGCCCGGACCGGCAGCCGCCCAGGGTGACGGCACTGCCCCTAGAAGAGACAATCGCCAAGTTACTCATCAAATTCCTATTTAAAAGCGGAAACAAAACGGGGCCCATCCCTCCGGAGAACACACGAGTACGCCCTTTAACAACGACAATAGTCAATCGCTTTGCATATTTACTTTTTATACTTTGCCGAACGTAGACCCGTATGTTTCCTGTTCTGGATTTCGGGCGCATGCAAACTACGTCATCAACTAGCGACGGAAATAAGCCTTTCATGACCGGAAATCGCCCGGAACCACGAAATAACGAATCGTCTCCCTTGGTTTCTTAACAACCACATATTCCACATATTACCCCGGGTTTTATTTAGATAAGATATTACAGCGTGTGCCGGGTGGTATGTAAATGCAGACGCTTGATTTTCTTAAAACCTTTAGAAGGTTTGACACCTGGAATCATATAGTGAAATTTCCCAGTCAGCAGCACGACGTCTCCGCCCTGCTGGAAAATTCACCCCCGATTAGGCTGAACCATAATAGGGTTATACTACTTATATATATACACACACACACATTATACTACAGGGTAGATTTATCCTGTCTACCCCGCATGCAGACTGTTTAAATCCATGCACCACGCAATTTAGAGCATGACAGAAACAGTAATGATAGGCCAAGCGGTTATGCTAAAGTTATTAAAGCAAAATTATTGGAAAAATGCGCCCGCTGAAACACAAATTAGTTTATGCAATAATTCACATATTGTTCATAAATGGAACGACAGTCTGATCTTAAACCAACATTCCGGCGGTCTGGGTTTGGATCTGTTATTACTAGGGGTGGGACTTGATTTTTAAAATTAATCTAATCAATTAGAAGCTTTGTAATTAATCGAAATTAATCACATTTTAAATTACATTTCAATATTTGACACGAGATATAAGACATTTAAGTTTGGTTGATGAATGAATCTATAAATAAAAATCTTGTTTATTTTCCCACCAGTCTATTACACAGACCAATAGATGAATGCAGAAAACAGAGAGCAAACTGTTTTCAGAACACTGGAAATTTTGACCAAAAATGCCAAAGTACTGATTGACAACTGCTCCCATTTTTCAAACATCGTGTATGAAAGACCAGAAAAACCAAACAATCTCATTTCAGTCAAAAACTCCCTCAAGTAGCCCTGGCCAAAAATAAACAGACCAACAGTTCATGATAAAGTGCTACGTTACCGACCTGCGCGCTAGCCCCAACATATGTTTTGCGTTGAGTTCGTAACGAAGCGTGTAACTGCTCCTGCGATAAGCAAACTCTTTCCTGCATAAAGTGTAAACAACAGCATTTTTGTTTGTACTTCCATCTGGAAGTTTCTTATATTTAAATTTCCCATCCACCAGCGTAGTCTCATCTATCTTCCCCATCACGCTCATCACATTTTGCATTGATTTGCCTGAAACTCGTGTACTGAGAAACATTCTGCGGTGCAAATTAAAGTGGGAGTTAAATGTGCTTTTTTAATTAGTTATTTTTTCCATAATCAATTAATCGAAATTAACGCGTTAAACTCCCAGCCCTATAGTTATTACCTGGTCTCCAGATAGTCTCACTTGGTTGACATACCTTGGAATAACATTAGGCGGCAGCACTAAGAATCCCTTCTTCGGTTCGCTTCTATGGTATTAGAGGTAACACACGTGTTCCTGTGGAGTGAGTGTCGCCGGGTCACACGTGTATTTTTGGCCGGTCTTTCACAGTGCTGTTGCGTGGTTTGAGAGCCATGCCGAAACGACAGCAAAAAAGCCAGGATGAATGTTGTACCAACCCAGAATCCACGGTGTCGCAGGTCGAGAGTGACCCCGGGACCGAGGTGTCCCCTCCTGCTGCGATGCAAACGCGGAGCGGCCGTCGGATCCGAGCTCCCGGCTCCCTTCTGGACTCTGAAGCTCCAAGTCCGGCTAAAACTTCAAGGCGCCGTTTAAAGAGCTATGTTCAGCGGGTCGCCGAGTCCGAATCATCGGGCGATACAGCAGCACTGCAGGAGTGCATCACGAATATGGACACAGTCATAGGCTCGGAACCCGAAGCCAAAAGAATCAGAAGCGACGCCAGTGAGCCCAACAGTCCTGCTCAGGAAACCACTGAACCAGCGGACTCGGCAGACCCGATAGCGACAGACCCTGAGCCTGGGGTGTGTGAGAAAGGAAACCGCATGTCTGTGAAGACAGTTGGTACCGCTTCGGAAAGAACTGCTAATTCCCAAACGGGGGGCAAGCAGGGCCACGCGATACCCATAGGGAAGCCCAAATCCGGACGCGTGTGGAAAAACCGTAACAAGCAGAGGTACAGTGATCGCTACATTTACACTGAACAACGTTTCCGTCAATGAAAATTCAAACCCTATTCATTCCATTTGAAGACCAATGAATCGACACTGGTGTTATTGTGGTTTCCTCAATTTTCCTTTTCGGGATATCATCTGTTTGTACTGTGTAATTTTCACAATGTGTTTCCACTTTTTATTTGTATATGCATGTATGCGCACGATTTCCCCCCTGGAATCAATTAAGTCTTACGAGTAGCCATGCATCACTGAAATATAGAAATCCTAATTGACATACTTGTGACAGTAGGGGGAGTAACAGGTCGATAATGTGTCCTTATATGAAAGGGTTATTCAAATCACGGTCCTCAAGGGCCGAGTCCTGCTGATTTTCCAGCCTTCCGTTACCCGTGAGCCAGGTGTGAAGCCTGTGGCCAATCAGAATCAGTAATTATTAAGCTAACTACCTGGGAGAACTGAAAACAAGGGCTGGATTTGGAATCGAGGTACAGATTTGAAGAGCCCTGCTTCATGGGACTAATTTAAATACTTAATATGCTAGCGTGAAGTATAATGTTAATCTGTATGAAACAAATTCACTCTCAGGTTTTCTTCTCTGTTGCGGGACAAACCGCTGCGTTCCTCATGGGAAAAAAAGATGGAGGCGAAACGAGAGAAGGAGCTTGTGAAGAAATATGCCCAGCAGCTGAAGGAGGAGAAGGCGCGAGAGAAGGAGGTGCTGTGTCAGAGAGCTAGACTGTACTACCTAGGGGTCGGCTGATAGGGGTCGATGCCAATGCTATTTTTTTTTAGGGGTGGGGGCAGGGGAGGGCTGGGGGGACAGTGCTCCCATGACCCCCCTAAATACATATGCTACTTGGGTCTGAAATAAATGTAGTATCATCATTAGGGGCCAAGTAGTGGAGGTGCAGAAGGCACCTATTGTTTTTGTTAGTATTTTTCACTATTATACTCTCTGCCATGGCAGTTTATGGCAGCCCATAGAACCACTTGGTAACTTTTTTTTTTTTTTTAAATTTGGCACATCAATAGAGGTCAGTTTAAATTATTCATACACCAAATTCCATCTATCCCTCTAGCGCCACCATCAGGCCAAATTTCAAGATACACTTTTGCTTATAACTTTTGGCCTATTTTTGTGATATTGACTTGTGATTCCTCTGAATCCTTCGGTTGTCTTGATCCGAATGCACCCACTGCCGTTGTCCTATGCCGCTGATCCAATCACCAGCAAACTTGGTGTACATCATCTACAAAGGATTAGGACAGTGGTTCCCAATCCAGTCCTCAGGGACCCCAGACAGTCCACATTTTTGCTCCCTCCCAGCTCCCAGCTAATCAAGAACACCAAATACTTGGTGCAGGTAGGAGCTGGGAGGGAGCAAAAATG
>JAODKC010000053.1:12008955-12020174 GCA_026777985.1 Mormyrops attenuatus | reverse complement strand
CCAGTCCTCAGGGACCCCAGACAGTCCACATTTTTGCTCCCTCCCAGCTCCCAGCTAATCAAGAACACCAAATACTGGGTGCAGGTAGGAGCTGGGAGGGAGCAAACATGTGGAATGTCTGGGGTCCCTGAGGACTGGGTTGGGAACCACTGGATTAGTTATTCAAAGAATTCTGCTGTCAAATGCTTTGGCCACTGTTGTCCAATGAATTTGATGACAAAGCCACCAAACAGGATGTGAGGCCGTATCTCAGCAACACTTTGGTGCATTAAAACCAAATTTAGGAGAAGGACTTGGAACCCAGTTCTGAGGAAGCTCAGCAAAATGGGGTCATTCCACCAGTAGGGGGTGCTGCAATATGCAAAAATACATTTTGGCTTATAACTGCTGATATGTTTGTCTTAGATTAAATAAATCTGACGCTTGGGGAATTTTTGAGTCCACCTAATTCATACGGCTGCCATATTGGAATTTAGGGGAAAAATTGAGTATTTTCCACAGGCCATAAATTTGGTCCAATCTTCACCTTCGTGATTTGGCACTGTGACAGGGGCCAGTCCAAAGTACTCGCTTACCTAATTTGGAGTCAGTCCATCCATCCGTCTAGCGCCAACAAAATGGCTCTTGGGTCACCACACTACAACACTGATGTAGTGAGTGCTCCACAGCTACGCGTCAATCATGCAGCCGTGCGGAGCCGTCACTGTCAGTCACACGGCCCGATTAATCGGCCGATGCCGACCGCCATAAAATGCCTAAATATCGTCCGTGTCCTTCTGCCCCGTCGATCAGTCGACTTCTAGTGCTGCTTCTTGGTGTTTTTCTCTCATTCTTTGCTCATTTTACTGTTACCTTTCTAATGCTCAGGAGAAGAGGAAGCGCCAGGAGGAAAGCTTGAGAAGACGAGAGGAGAACGAAAGGAAAGCGGAGATCGTGCAAGTGGTAAGGTGGCACCACTGCTGGGGGCTGGGCCATGTGAAAGTATCAGGCACACCAGCACTGCTGCTGACTGGCCCCCCCCAGCAGCCTTCATCCAGTCACATTTACCCTGTAACACTTAGCAGCTCACTGTGCCCCCCCCCAGTCGCTCAGCTGGCCTGTTTCTTTCCGTTAACATTTACAGTATGGAGTATAACTGTCACACCGCTGATTTGTGCTCCCCATGGCCGGTTATGTAGCCGTGGCGTCTTAGCAGACCTGGGTATCATTGAACCGCCTCTCTGTTTCAGATCCGGAACCCAGCAAAGATGAAGAGGATGAAGAAGAAGCAGCTGAGGCGCATAGAAAAGAGGGACACGCTGGCCCTGCAGCAGAAAGCGTCACCCCAGAACCAAGGTGGCCCTCAGAAAGCAGCCAGGCGAAGCCAATGAAGCGGGCTGCCATGTGACCTAGGCATGGGTTGTCATGTGACCGTGCCATGGCAGGGACAGTACTGCATGTCCCGTGTCGATGTCACACGCAGCTCCGGTTCTTTTATCGGACAGTTTACTTCACTGCAATCTCACCAGTATGTGTCTGTGATGCCAAACAAATTGGGTGGTATAAGAAAAATTGTTCTGCTTATAATAACTTTTACACAACCTAAGAAGGTAACGCAATCATTGTCATTTTACAATGGAGATAATTTAAAATATCTGTTCCCTTATGTCATATTAGTGTTTTATTGTTTGTTTTTTTTTAACTTCCTTGTGGAAATCACCAACACTCAAATGTGTTTGAACTTCCATGACTCAGTACTAATTGTCACATCAGTTAAGCCATGACACCAATAAAAAATGCTTCTCGTATTCTTGCTCTCCTGCCTTTGTTCATTGCTTGTATCACTAATGTTTACCTTTGCTTTTAGAGGGTATTGTTTTGTAGCTGTCTGGTGTCATTTTTCACCCCCACCAACAAAAAGTACCAAAGGTTATTCAGTTTGGTTTCACTTTTACTTTAGCAAACATGGAATCTGGCAGATGATGGAGGATGATCATACTTTCTGCTGCATAGCGGACTAGCTGGCCACCTGTTGTTTGAAGTAAACACGTGACTCACAGTAGAAACAGAAACATTGGTGATTTCCAGAGTGCTGCTTTCACTTTTTCTCTAATCTTAAAACTTTTTGAGGACTTTCCCGTGCTGTTTCTAAGATGTCAGCTGTCCATTTGCAAGCTGGCACGAAAGGTCCCTGTTGAATTGGACTGCCATCTGAGTTTGCTATAGACTCGTGGTTTTCAAGTAACAATGTACCAATGTGCATGCGCCTCATTGCTTCGAGGTTTCCTTTGCTGAGTTCTTGTTTAATTCTTATCAGATTGGCAGGGTGTTTTCATTTGAGCAGCTTCCTGTAAATCAAGTGACTGAGAACATGCCCCAACCCCCCCGGCCAAGAGGACATATAAAAGCCGCCACAGCAACATTATCCTGAACTCGATATGCAACAATAGAATAACGCACAACATCAGAGTAAGAATGACGGACGTAATTCCTCAGGTAAGCCGAGTTGTTCTGATTAATAATTTGCTTTGTTGTTTCTTTTTATATCTTTATTGTGATTTTACGCCTCCTTTTTAAAGATGTGTCATGCAGTGATTTAAAAAAAGAAAAATAATGGAATATCTATTGAGTGTGAGGAGTGTTGCTTTAACCGATGTTGCAGACAATGTGTTACGGCCATTTTTCTCACTGTTTCCCAAGAGGAGTATTCGCATCGGGGGGACCCCCAAACATCTTAGGACCGGGTTACCTGCTCCTACCCCGGTGCTCTTCGACCAAACCTTCCAGGACAACATCCACATCGCCCTCAAGGCCGTCAGTGAGGGCGTGTCTCTCAATCCCACCTCCAGCCACATCTCCGTGTCCATCTTTGATGGGTCCAGCGGCAGAACGGACAAGATGCAGCTCCTGGAGACCGACACCGTCGGGAAGGTGAAAGAGTTGCTGAAGGAGAGCCCTATGCCGGGACAGAGCCTGGAGCTCGCCTGCAACGGCAAGCACGTGACACCACATCAGACCCTGAGGGAGCTAAGCGTGCTTCAGCAAGTCACCTTCATCACCTACCACAAGTGTGTTGGTGGTTAGTTGTGGGAAATGACCAATATTAAATGAAATATACTCTTCCATACATTGTGTCAGTCACCATAATATGACACTTTTTTTGTGTGATTTTTAATTGCGTATGACCAACTATAACAAATCAGTTTTCTTGAATGTCATGTTAAATACTTGTATGTAATTCAGGCTGCTGTTTATTTGTTACCCCAAATGCTCTGATTTCAGTTTCTCCCAATAAATGTAATTTACACAATGACATTTCCATGTATAGATTTTTCACAGCTACAGATAATGTCTGCAAGTGTTTCTTACAATTTATTACCGTCATTCAGTGCATTTTTGTAACGGTACATGCTGCTGCTACTTAGTAGAACATTTTAAGAAATTATTTCCAAACTTTAACCTTCATATTAAATAAATCATCTAGGGTCCTTGTAATATAAGAGACCCCTTTGTGCTTTTCTTACACAAGACAGCTGCAGTTTATCGAGTGAAATCAATGCATAATAAGTGGTTTTAGTTCAAGTAAAACAGTTTTGCTTAATTTGTTCGAGCTCACTTGGTTACGAAAGATTAAACATGCATCACATAATCCGAGAACAGCAAATTAACCTAGCAACCAACAACCTACACTGATATAGATCCACCCCCCCTCTTTACTTACACTGTGGTCTCATGCGGGGTGTACCCTGGCCGCATGCCCTGAGTTTACTGCAGTGTACTAGAATGTACCCCAGCTGTATGCCCTGAGTGTACCGGATTGTACCCTGCCCATGTGCACTGAGTGTACTGGGGTGAACTTCAGCCATGTCCCCGGAGTGTACCGCAGTGTACCCCGGCTGTGTGGCCTAAGGGTGCCACATTGTACCCTTGCCATATGCCCTAGGTGTACCGGAGTGTACCGCAGTGTACCCCGGCCATGTGCCTTGAGTGTACCGCAGTGTACCCCGGCCATATGCCATGAGTGTATCGCAGTGTACCCCGGCCATGTGCCCTGAGTGTACCGCAGTGTACCCTGGCTGTGTGCCCTAAGGGTACCACATTGTACCCCAGCCTTTTGCCCTGCTGCCCAGCAGCTCCAGGATAGGAGTTAGGAGATGAATGTATTGATGAACATTTACTGCACATCAACTGATTCATATTTCTGCGTATATACATTTTGGATTTTTTAAAATTAGTATTATTTTGCCTGTGAACTCTCAAGACCCACGCTGACATTTTAGTTGTTAATTTTGTGTTAATCTTCTTGGCAGTTTAGGAGAGCCCCATTTCAGAATTTATCTATGGACTGCCTGAAAATGGCAACACATTACTGTACATAGAAAGGCTTTAGTCCACCTTAATTCCTAGGTCCCTCCTCTTTTAATTTGAATTACAGTTGGTACTCTGTCCTATTCAATCTCACCCAATACCACAGATTTTCTTGACATGTTGACATTAAGTAGGAGGGGTCTTTGTAGGAGGGGTCTGTGTAGGAGGGGTCTTTGGTGATTTCCCAAGTGGTGGTTTTACTTTTGCTCTCTGGTCATGGTACTTCCTGGGGACGTTCCCGCAGGGTTTCTGTGATGTCAGCCATCCAATTGAAAGTGCCGGAGGCTGACAGTCAATGGTTCCTATTAAATTGCACTGACATCTGAGTTTTGGCTATAGGCTAAGAGGTCCTGGGTTCAAATCCTGGTGCCCCCTGAATGCTGTCACTCAAATATTCCAGAATTATTCATCCCCAAACTCTTCTTGTACACCTATGACTGAGCTTCCACCCAGGACAACATCATCATTAAGTTTGAGGTTGACACTATCATCCTCGGTCATCATACAGGGGCCTGGTAAATGACATTAAATTTGTCAGCCTTCATGTTACTGAGAACCTGAGCGGGACAAAAAAAAACACTACAGCAGCTGTATTTTATCAGGCTGCTGAGAAAGGCTGGTCTCTAACACCAGCCCCTTATCGAAGCCTATAGAGGTCTTGTGGAGCGCGTCCTCACCAGTGGCATCTGCTTTGCAAACACCACCTGGGTAGAGAGGAAATCTCTCCAACTAGTCATTAAAACAGCAGAGAAAGTCGTTGGCTCTGACCTCCCTGCTATGGATACACTTTACACACAGCGCTGCATGAAGAACACACAAAGCATCCTCAGAGATCACCCCCACCCAGCTCGTCCCCTGTTCAGGTGCAGGGAATCCGGATACAGTTTGAGACGTCACCAGCCAGTGAGCATCACCACACATAAGGCACGGTTCCACAACAGTTATTTCCCAGCCACAGTCAGACTGTTTGGCCAGGACATTAAAAGGGGGAAGAAACAGTTGATATTGCACCCTCAAACTCACAGCATTAACACTTAACACTAAACCCACACACATCGGGGTCTGGGCTGATCGAACCTTACTACCTCCACCCCACTGATCCTGCTGCTTAAAATATGTGCGTAAATATATCTATCTTAGTGCCTTTCAAGTAACAATGTACCAGTGCGCATGCGCCTTGTTGCTTCGAGGTTTCCTTTGCCGAGTTCTTGTTTAATTCTTATCGGATTGGCAGGGTGTTTTCATGTGAGCAGCTTCCTGTGAATCACAACATGACTGAGAACACGCCCCCTCGTACTATATAACAAAGGTGTTTACCGCCACATCAAACATCACTCTGAACTCTATATGCAACAGTAGAATAAGACACGACATCACAGTAAGCATGACGGACGTAATTCATCAGGTAAGCCGAGTTTTTCTGATTAATAATTTGCTTTGTTGTTTCTTTTTATATCTTTATTGTGATTTTACGCCTCCTTTTTAAAGATGTGTCATGCAGTGATTTAAAAAAAGAAAAATAATGGAATATCTATTGAGTGTGAGGAGTGTTGCTTTAACCGATGTTGCAGACAATGTGTTACGGCCATTTTTCTCACTGTTTCCCGAGATGATTAATAGCATCTGGGGGACCCCGAAGCTTGAGAGGTCCAGGTCACCTGCTCCTACCCCGGTGCCCTTCGACCAGACCTTCCAGCGCAGCACCCACGCCACCCTCAAGGCCCACGTCACCAAGGACGTGCCTCTCAATCCCACCTCCAGCCACATCTCCGTGTCCATCTTTGATGGGTCCAGCGGCAGAACGGTCAAGATGCAGCTCCTGGAGACCGACACCGTCGGGAAGGTGAAAGAGTTGCTGAAGGAGAGCCCTATGCCGGGACAGAGCCTGGAGCTCGCCTGCAACGGCAAGCCTGTGGCGCCGCATCAGACCCTGGGGAACCTAAGTGTGCTTGGGCAACTCACCTTCATCACCTACCAGAAGTGTGTTGGTGGTTAGTTGTGGGAAAATTCATCCAGAAATGTTTAATACCAAATGAAATACACATTTCCATGCTTTGTCTGTCAGTCACTATAATGTGACACTTTAATTTTTTTGTGATTTTTAATTGCGTATGACCAACTATAACAAATCACAGTTTTCTTGAATATCATGTTAAATACTTGTATGTAATTCAGGCTACAGTTTACTTGTATTTGTTACCCCAAATGCCCTATCGCTAATGTTGCCTGCAAGTGTTTCTTACAACTTAATACTCCCATTTAGTGCATTTTGTAACGGTACATGCTGATGCGACTTGGTGTAACATTTTAAGAAATTCTTTTCAAACTTTAACCTTCATATTAAATAAATCATCTAGGGTCCTTGTAATATCTGAGACCCCTTGTGCTTTTCTTAAACAAGCAATTTATCACAACCGTTTTGCTTAATTTGTTTGAGCTCACTTGGTTACGAAGATTAAATAACGTGGTGTAAAACAACACAATACTATACCGTGCAAAATTTCATGACGCGCTCGGTGGTTGATAAACTGCAGTAACATATCATCATTATAAAGGGCGTGAGGCATGGATACGCCGGTTACGGGAAATGCGGAGCTACTCTTGAATCTGGGCACAGCTGGTCAGCGGAGGGTAGTTCAGTCGGGGCTCCACCACATCATACCATGGCAGCACCAGTAAGAGCACGCCGGTGCTATGGCAGAAGCCGGGGCTGATATTTTGATCTGACCAGAAACCGTTACTTTCCCGTGTAGCACACTAACACTGACGTATTATACTAAAGTAAAACTTAAACTGAAAGTAAAATGTATATCAAAACCTGGGAACGACAAATTAACCTAGCAACCAATGACCAGAGCCGATGATTGTATTCGTTGGGATCCGCCCCCCTCTTTATTTACACTGACAGCCCGCATGGGCTGTACCCCGACCGCGTGTCCTGCTGGCCAGCGGTTCCAGGGTAGGTGTTGGGTTTATACAGTTAGATTTTTACAAAAATTATTATTATTTTGCCTGTGGACGATTAAAACCCACGCTGACATTTTAGTTGTTAATTTTGTGTTAATCTTCTTGCCTGTTTAGGAAATCCCCGTGTCAGCGTTTATCTATGGACTGCCTGAATATGGCAATACACTACATAGAAAAGCCTCCCCTTTAGGTTCCACAGTGCTGGCACTCTGTGTTATTCAGTCTCACCTACTACTGCAGATTTTCTAGACGTGTTAAAAATAAGCTGGAGGGGCCTTCAAAATTACATCAAGTGGACAAAAGTATTTGCGCACCTGGCCATTACACCTACAGGAACTTTTATGACATCCCATTATTAATCCATAGGCACCAATATAAAGTTGGTCTCACTTTGCAGCTATAACAGCTGAGAAGGTTTCCACAAGATGTCTCTACAGACCTAGCATTGTGCGATGGCGCACAGTCATGCTGGAACAGAAAAAGACCTTCCCCAAACTGTTCCCACAAAGTTGGAAGCATAGAATTGTCTAAAATATCATGTTATGCCGAAGCATTAAGAGTTTCCTTCAGGGGGCCTACCCCAACCCCTGAAAAACACCCCCATACCACTATCCCTCCTTCACCAAACTTTACAGTTGGCACAATGTAGTCAGGCATGTAATGTTCTCTTGGCACCTGCCAAATCAAGATTCATCCATCAGACTGCCAAACAGAGAAACGTGATGTGTCACTCCACAGAACACGTTTCCACTGCTCAAGAGTCCAGTGCCAGCATGCTTTACACTACACTATCCAATGCTGAGGTTGGCTCGCATCCAGCTACTCAGCCATGGAGTCCCATTCCATGAAGCTCCTGGTGCACAGTTTTTGTGCTGGGATTAATGTCGGTGGAAATTTGAACTTGAGTTATTGAGTCAACAGACCGCAGAGCTTTGGCGACTTTTACATACTATGTGACTTGGCAACCCTGCTCTGTTATTTCCGGTTTCTGTTCTTCCTAAACACTGTGAGTGCCTGCCCATCCTTGCCCTTCATGTCTTTTGCCTGCTTGGCCAAAAGTTGATGCTGACCATCCTGTTCCCTCCTCTGTCTTTGTGCTAGACCAGGGCTGGGCAATCTTATCCGCAAAGGGCCGCTGTGTGTGCGGGTTTTTGCTGCGACTCCCTAATTAGATTACTAATTACAGGATTGATTAGCTGAAGAGTCCTCACACCTGGGTTTGAACGGCTGACCTAATGGTTATCCCAAAAAACCTGCATACACACCGGCCCCTTGCGGATAAGTTCACCCACCCATGTGCTAGATCCTTGTGTGTCTGCCCTGGGTCCCAGAATGCCACAAGGCTCAAGAAGTTGAGTGGGTGACACAGAGACTGTAACCTTCCTGTCATGGGTTTGAGGCCAGCCTTAACCCAGTTTCACCCCTTGTAGTCCTGTTGTTTTGGTGCTTTTCCCCATGTGTTCCTTTTATTCAATAACCCCTTGTTGTCTTGGAGCCGCTAAGTGGATCGTCACCCTCTTTTCCCACCTACCTCATGCCCCGTTGCAGTGACATCCACAACGCAATAATACTACTTACAGCTGACCATGGAATAGCTACCAATACGCAAAGAAATTTCACGAAATTACTTATCGCAATTATCGCAAAGGTGGCATCCTCTGACAGTACCATGCTTGAATTCACTGAGCTTCTCAGAATGACCCACAAATGTTTGTAAACCCGACTGCATGGCTAGGTGCTTCATTTTATACACCTGTGGCACTGGGTCTGGTGTGGCACTGGGTCTGAATAAATCTGATCAATATACACCTGAATTCAATGATTAAGAGATGTGTCCCAATACTTTTTTTCCTATAATGTATAAGGGACCAAAGCTTTTTAATTTAACGTTACGGCATGTTCAGGGAGTCATCGTTTAAAAATACTACCAGAAAATTTCCCATAGTTCAGTATTCTGGCATTATGTCCTATTCAGTCTCACTCACTGGTGTCACATTCATTTTTGATAAAAGTTTTGATAATAAGGAGGAGGGGCCTTGGGAATTATGGGGGTAAATTCTCTATTTAATGACATTCCATATTAAAGCGGTCATTATTTAAAAATTCTGCAGTAAAATCTCACATAATTCAGTACTCTGTTGTGTTGGCCAACAAGGGAAGGAACAAAAAAATCCAGTCTGCAGTTCTCCCCTACCAGTCTCCCTGCAGTCTTAGATCCACTTCCTCTGGTTCCCCCCCCCCCATCCAAACTCAATGGCTATGGTGATCACGCATTTTCCTTTTTAGCTCCCTGACTTTGGAACTCCCTCCTCACTGCCATTCGTCAGTCCAAGTCTCAAATTTCAAAACCAAACTGCTGAAAACCTTTTTGTTTGCTGAAAACTATAACAATCCATATCCAAAAATCTTTTTTTGTTGTTTATCACACGTTACCTTTATGTTCTTTGTGAGCATCTTAGAGTTTTTGAAAAGCACTTAAATAAAGTGTATTATTATTATTATTATGCTAACAGTGGAGCACATGAAGGAAAAGCACAAAGAAACTGAAACACCAGGTTTTAGAGCACAATAATTTATTTGTATGTTGTAGAGCCTCATTTTGCAGCCAATATAGCATCATATCGTCTTGGGAATGACTAGTACAGGTCCTGCACAGTGACCAGAGAGATTTTGAGCCATTCCTCTTGCAGAATAGCGGCCAGGTCACTGTGTGATGCTGGTGGAGTAAAACATTTCCTGACTCGCTCCTCCAAAACACCCTAAAATGGCTCAATAATATTCAGATCTGGTGACCATGCAGTCCATGGGAGATCTTCACTTTCATGCTCACCAAACCCCTCTGTCACCAGTCATGTTGTGTGTGTTGATGCATCATCATCCTGATACATGATACTACATTCAAGGTACAATGTTTGGCCCACTGGGTGAACAGGGTCCCTAGGGAATGCCAAGATATTGCAGCTAAAGCCATTACTGATCCTTTCCTGTGCTGCACTCTAGGTATGCAACAGTCCAGATGGTAAGGCTCTTTGGGGTTTCTCCACACCGGATGTTTGGCACATTGTCTATAGTCCAAGATTTGTGCTGCTGGCACCATTGAAACCAACGTTTGGCATTGGCAGGAGTGACCAAAGGTTTGGTTATAGCAGCCCAACCATGAATATTGATCCTGTGGAGCTCCTGACAAACACATTTAGTGGAAACAGGTGCCGAGGTACGCATTGTTTGGCAGCTATGTTTATAAATTCAGTCTCACCCACTGCTGCCAAATTCTCTACAACAATTATTCCTGGTCTTAGAGGAATGTCTTAGGAGAAGCTCAGCTGAATCTCTTCCGCCTCGAGCAAAGGAGACTAAGGGGGGACATGATCCAGGTATACAGTATAAGATTCTGACTGGTCTGGATGCTGTACAGCCAAATAGTTAATTCAATATTAGTTTAAATACTACAACCAGTGGCCATTGGTAGAAATTAGTGGGAGAACATTTTAAAATAAATTTGAGGAAGCACTTCTTTACACAGCGTGTAGTTAGAGTATGGAATAGTCTTTCTGTTAGTGTAGTACAAGCTAAAACCCTGGGGTCCTTTAAATCAGAACTAGATAAGATTTTAACAACTCTGAGCTATTAGTTGAGTTCCCCCCAAACGAGCTTGATGGGCCGAATGGCCTCCTCTCGTTTGTAAATTTTAAATTGTGTAAATAAATTAATTATGATCCCGCTGTAGCCACTGTGCTGCTACTTCAGTGTCCACTACACCCCCCACCTTGGTGTCGTCTGCAAATGTAACCAGTTTATGGTATATATTGGTGTCAATATCATTAATGCAAATTAGGAACAATAGTGGTCCTAAAATTGAACCCTGCGGTACCCCACTATGAACGCAGGCCCACTGTGACATTGTG
>JAODKC010000053.1:11963791-11977236 GCA_026777985.1 Mormyrops attenuatus | reverse complement strand
TTGTTGGTTGGACAATAGTTGTACTTGGAACTATAGTAGAAGTTGGACCATTAGGTGTAAAAGTTGTGGACTGGGTCACTGTGGTGGTTGGTACTGTAGTCGTTGGTAATGGGGTGGTGGTGCTTCTTGTTGTTGGTAGAGTAGAACTTGTAAGAGGTGAAGTTGGGGAATTGGTTGAAGTCAAAATTGGAGTTGAAGGTGTTGATTGAGTAGTGGTTGTTGTGGATGGAATAGTAGTGGTTGAAGTTGTAGTCATTGTTAGTTCAGAAGTGGCGGATCTTGTGGTTGGTGGGAGAGTGGGCAATGGAACGGTAGTTGTTTGTTGGGGAGTAGTGAAAGCTGTGGTTGTTTTTGGTTGTGTAGTAGTTATAGATGGAGATGTAGTTGTGGGTATGGTAGTAGTGGTAGCTGTGACTGTAGTTGATGGTTGGACAGTAGTTGTATTTGAAACTGTAGTAGAAATTGGACTTGTAGTTGTAAAAGTTGTGGAATGGGTCGTTGTGGTGGTTGGTACTGTAGTTGTTGGTAATGGGGTGGTGGTGCTTCTTGTTGTTGGTAGAGTAGAACTTGTAAGAGGTGAAGTTGGGGAATTGGTTGAAGTCAAAATTGAAGTTGAAGGTGTTGATTGAGTAGTTGTTGTTGAGGATGGAATAATTGTGGTTGAAGTTGAAGTTGTTGCCGTTGGTGGTGTATTGAACACTGAAACAAAGTAAAAGTATTTAAACAGCTAGCGATATACATGATTGTACGCATTACTAAATTTGACTTTGAATAAACAAGAATACCACTTACCTGCGCTAACGGTTTTTGTGGACTGGGAGGTGCGGGTTGTCCCAGTTGTAGCTGTTTTCAGTGTGGTAGTCATGCTCGTTTTTGTGAACTGGGAGGTGTGGGTAGTCCCAGGTGTAACTGTTGTTTGTTTGGTACTCATGGTAGCTGTAATGGCTGTGTCTGATTTTGTTGTAACTGCCTCTGTTGCAGGAGTTGCAGAGGAACTTGCTGTTCAGGAAAGAAAGACATCATGACACAGACAAATGACTCCAAGTAAATCTGTATAAATTTTCAATGCTGTATTATTTTTCAATCTTCATATTTTCAGTAATTCTTATACATTTTTGTATATTACATTTAATTTCTCTAAGATCCTGATGAGGATATATGGTCAGCTGATAAGTAGGTGCATGATAGATATATGCATATTCTTTTAACTGTTTCCATTACATTCTTCTTTGAATAGAATAACTAAACATCAATAGCCAGGAAAATTTAGATTAGACTTCAATGTTCTGGTACATTTTCTTGCCATAATTTTGCGTGTTTTTTTCCCCACGTTAATGGAGACCACATTTCTGATTTAAGGAAATAATAAATGAATATGTTTTGTCTTGTGTTTATTAATGGTGACAAACTGGTTATATGTTTTTCATAGTATTAGTATTGTGTGTCGACTTATGAAATACAATATTCACAATTTGAAGACCGAAACATTAATTATTCGGGAATCTTACCTGTTAGAAATAACAGGATTATTGTCCATGTTCGTGCCATCATCACTCTTTTATAGCCTGCAAAAGAAGATTGAAAGGCTACATCAATGACCTACTCCATGTAAATTGGTTGTGTCAGTGCCATTAAAGTACTTACGCCTTCAGAAATAAAATGTAAACTGTTCATCACATCCTAATATGACAGCCCCCAACATTCCACCTTTTAGGTTCCCATTTCTAGTTCTTGTTCACTTGAATTGTTCATGAACACTGCATTAATAATCTTGTAATATACAGCTCTGGAAAAAAATGAAGAGACCACTCTATCTGTTTAAAAAATCTTCACAATTAAATCTGATTTAATTGTGGTTCTGTTGGCAGAAGGCTCCGCTGAGCAGCAGGTTGCTTCCAGGTTCAAAATTTCTAAAACGGCAGCACACAAGAACAAGGTGAAGCAGGAGACACTGGGAACAACCAGAAATCAGCCAGGTAAAGAGGCAGAAGCAACATTCTAATGCCAGAGATGATCGTTAACTTATCTGACCGTTTCTTATGAATCGTAGGATGATATCAAGTGACCTTCAAAACGAATGGGAAACATTAAGTGCAGGTGAGAAGTGCACTGCTAGGGCAGTGTGTACATAGGTATGGGCTGATATTTGTGCCACTAGAAACTGAATCTGAATATATGAGTTTAATCTGCATGTATTAGTTGAATCTGAATTTATTAGTTGAATTTATTAGTTTGAATCTGAATTTATGAGTTGAATCTGAATTCAGTTTGCAAATTCAATTTCAACTTATTGTGACACACATCCGGGTCCTTGAGGAAAAGTAATCGACCGCAGGTTGACAAGGCAACTCATTTCCACGCTTACGACAGTTCTGCAGGTCGGGGTAAAGTGGAGGCGTGTGTCGGGATGTCGCAAGAGCAAATGCGGGATCATATACGTAATAAAAATTAAGCAGTACCGGCACGGTTATATTTTAATCTTTATCGTACCACCACTTATCACAAGTCACAAGGTCGATTACTTTTCCTCAAGGACCCGGATGTGTGTCACAATAAGTTGAAATTGAATTTGCGAACTGAATTCAGATTCAACTCATAATTCAGATTCAAACTAATAAATTCAACTAATAAATTCAGATTCAACTAATACATTCAGATTCAACTCATAATTCAGATTCAAACTAATAAATTCAACTAATAAAGTCAGATTCAACTAATACATTCAGATTCAACTCATATATTCAGATTCAGTTTCTAGTGGCACAAATATCAGGCCATAATCAGGCTACTATAGAAGCAGGACTGAAAAGCAGCTCGGGAAAAAATAATGAACAAAGAAAAAGGTATTTTGAATGGCAGGTTCAGCTTCAGATGGGTACATCGACAAGACTAAAGTTATATGCAGTTACTGTCGATGTGAAATGAGTCACCACCTTAACATGGGCACCTTAAGATGTACAATGAGTACATCTAGTCTTAAATACCATACCAGGCTGCGGCTCTTCTCAGAAAGCATTCGCTTTTTCATGTCTTAACATATTATTATAATACTTTCGTAGATATATACGGGTTAATATTATTATTTTTCATTTAGGTATTTCTTTAGCTATATGTGAATGAGGCGGTCCGTCACGTGCTTCTGTGATGTCTTAACTGCATAATTTACATCCTCCTCAAAGTCATTCTGAGAGTATGTCTCCGGAGTTTTCTTCAGTGTCCTAGATTGAATGTTGTCTTATTAAGTATTGTGCTGAAGTTTCAATTCTTCTACAGTTGTGTGATATGTGGGAAATTCAAAATACTCAGAATGTAGAAACATCACAATATGGAATTGTGACATGTCATATTCTAGAAGTAAAATATATGTCTGTGGTCTCCACATGCTAAATAAGAACTATTGTCTCCCGCCTTTTGTGACAGACCATTTTCTTGAATCACAGTTGCACCTCTCAGGTTTAATTAATTTCTAGATATATAGATAGATTTTTGATGCATTTTTTCCTCGTAGCAATCCAGACCACATTCCTAATTTTAGGGAAAATGCACAAGTTTGCACAAAATAAATAAATCAAACACATATTAAAACAAAAAAAAAATAAATATCTCAAATAATTACTTACCGGTTATGAATAACTTGAATGCATAAATAGCTATTTATCCACCTTTTGGGCAATATAACAAATACTTTCTAAATTCCTATAAATGTCTTTATTTGGTTTTACATCTGTAGATCCAGTCAGATGTGTCTTCTTTTCTCCCAGTTAATTTCTCTCAATCTGCAGATGTCTTAGCATATATCGCAGTATATCAGTATCCTGCCTGCGTACACCTGGTTAACAGGTTACTGTATCTGAGATGCTATCTTTGTTGATGCACTTCTTTTTAAACAAGCTGCCCCTCCCTTACATTCTTCCACAGTCATCTGCAGTAACACTTCCTTCCTTGACGAGCTGCGTGATAACATTTTTACTGTTTTTTTGTTGCTTATAATGACACAGGCTGATTCAGTGTATTGGTTGTTCCATTCTTGCTCTATTTTTGCCATTCTTTTCAAAAACTGCATTCACTCATTACCTCACAAGGGTGGAGGGAAGTTAACACACATGCCATGCGGTACATGTGCATGGTAATCCAGAAACCCACTGTTTAGGAACAGCGGGCCCTGCATCCCCAGAAAACAGTGAAAAATGTTTTGCTTGTGCTGTAGATAAATCAGTACTATCATTTATTCATTCAATCTTGTAAAAAATTACCAATAATGCACTGCTCAGACCAGCTCTGGAATTCTGTTTGATCATGTAAAAGAATGAAGACAGACGGGACCCATTTTTTCTTCTCTTAAAAAGTGACAGTTCCTTTCATATCAGCACTCAGATAGCCCAGAATGCTCATTGAGCAGATAAGCGATAAACAGTATTTATATCAATGTTGCGCGACACAAATATCAATTGCATTTGCTCATATACTGGGTGTGTATGGAGTTTGCATGTTCTCCTCATGTCATGCAACATTTTTTGTGTAGCATTCCTGCCAGAGCAAAGACATACTTAGGCTGATTGCGTTCTCACACATGTCTGAGTATGTGAGTGTTTTCCAGTTATTTCTATTTGTTTACTTGTTATTTTTTTAAAAAGTGAGAACAACCTGTAAGTGTGTCCATCTGCTCACCACATAATAATTACTCCAGTTTGACCAAATTGAAACTGCACAGGTACTTTACAATAATAGGGGTCCAGCAGAGAATTCTCTAGGATGACCCATCTTGGAAATCTGTAGCACCTCACGCTAAGTAAATATATAACCTAAATCTTAGTATTATAGTGCTTTAAGTGAAACTGTTGTAGTATTGGTTATATATATCCTTGCTTTAACCAGTTACTGTGTTTTGATTCAGTAATTTGTAACATACAAAAAATCTCCACACAATACAGGTTTTAGCCTATTGAAAACATCTGAGCCAAAGGTTAATTTTTCTTTTCCTAAGCACACCTTTCACACACATATATCATAACCTCAAGTGCTGCTTCAAGTGATTTGTAGTCAAATACAAGCAAGTTATCGATTAATGACACTGTAATAAAGTGGCACATTTATTCTGAATAATATGTAGAATACTGTCTTGCCTGCTATAATCTCTCCGTTCATGCACTGATTTTGAAATACACACCACATCCCTGACATTTATACACATTCCTGCCAAGACATTTGGAGCTTAACGCTGTCGGCGTTTACATTTTAGTGTGATTTTGTTGTTTGGCATTGTGTGGCAAAAAATAGATATCTTGATTCTTATCGGCACAGATATGTGTAATAGACTGGTTAATCCACAATCCTTCACAGTAAAATACCAGTGGTCCAAATTTATGATGTTTTTTTTTTTCCCCATGAGGCCATCATGACGTAAAATGGCAGTGAGCACACCCATGTTTCCATGCATGTACATAAAACATGCCTCTTTGAGTCCTTCCTTTTGCACCAAGAACCCCCCCCCCCCAAAGCACCTATTATTCCATGGTGTGAATTGATAACTTGTATGAGCACTATATAAATTGATCAGGTATATATTGCCCATTGTGTGTATGACTGTGAGAAAGTGTGTGCCTGTGTGGGTCATGTATATATTTCATTTGTGGGGTCCTTTTCAGTCCCCAGAAGGGGAAACTCAATTTTATAGAAAAACCTGTGACTGCAATCAAAAAAACTAAAAATGTACGGTGGCCCTGAAGGTCAAAACACAACAACATTTAAAAAAACACAACAACATTTCAGAAAACACAACAACATTTCAAAAAACACAACAACATTACAGAAAACACAACAACATTTCAAAAAACACAACGACATTAGAGAAAACACAACAACATTTCAAAAAACACGACATTTCAAAAAACACAATGACATTACAGAAAACACAACAACATTTCAAAAAACACAAAACACAACGACATTACAGAAAACACAACGACATTTCAAAAAACACGACATTTCAAAAAACACAATGACATTACAGAAAGCACAACATTTCAAAAAACACAAAACACAACGACATTACAGAAAACACAACGACATTTCAAAAAACACAACAACATTTCAAAAAACACGACATTTCAAAAAACACATTTCAAAAAACACGACATTTCAAAAAACACAAAACACAACGACATTACAGAAAACACAACGACATTTCAAAAAACACAACGACATTACAGAAAACACAACGACATTTCAGAAAACGGAAAGGGTAGGACCACACTTCTTGTTCGTGATTGGACAGTACCCTTGGAGTGACATGGGTAATGTCCAATCACGAACAAGAAGTGTAGCCCAACCCTTTTCCTGATTGCGATTGGACAGTACCCATGTCACTTACGACAGTTCATTTAATGGGTGCGTTCGACTTGGGCTTAGGTCTGTCTGCAGCTTCCTGGGATACAAACGTCATGAGTGTAACTAAAATCTTCAGCCAATAAGTCGGACAAAAACATCTAACCATGACGAATTGCGTTACGTTGTGTTTTCTGTAATTTCATTGTTTTTTGAAATGTTGTGTTTTCTGTAATGTCGTGTTTTTTGAAATGTTGTTGTGTTTTCTGAAATGTTGTGTTTTTTTAAATGTTGTTGTGTTTTCTGAAATGTTGTTGTGTTTTGACCTTCAGGGCCACCGTAAAAAATGACAAAAGTCTTGTATTTTGTTTGGTTACTTATGGTTAAGGCTAGGGCTGGGTAGGGGTTAAGGTCGTCATGTTGGGATTAGAGTTTTCCCCATAAAAATTAATGGAGAGTCCCCACAAAGATATAATTACAAACCTGTGTGTGTGTGTGTGTGTGTGAGTGTGCGCTCAGCCCCCCCCAATGAAGTTGGCTTTATCAATACTTAAGGAGATGACCTTAAACTAAAACTTTACTTAATTTTCCTATCATATCTTTACCAGTGTAGATTATATTTATTTAGAGATCTGCCAGTTTATTAAAGTCACAAGTGATACTTTAACAGCCTGTTTTTAAAGGCTCTTTTCAGGCATTTACTAAAGCATCCAATGGGCTTAAGTGTAACCTAAGGGGAAATTTCACACAATGCATAAACGGCCACATGAGTGCAAAGAGCAGAAGCCAAACCTATTGGGATTGGGGGGTGGGGGGGGAGACACAGGCGTCCATAAGAATGCCATGCAGCCAGGCAGGGAGAGCGGCAGACCACGTGCTGTTGGCTAGTCAGAGACTGAAGATTAGGAACATGCAGACCTCAACCTCACAGAAGGATCCAGCCACTCGCCTCTCAGGCAGGGTGTGTATGTTATTCTAAGGCTTCCAGTAAGACATGACAACCACACAATACATTCATATTATGTAGTTCTTTATTTATATATGTCAACATGTGAAAACAAGCAGCCTGAAATGAATTCCTCTTTTCCTGAACCTCTCTTAAGCATCTCTGGCACACATACATGTGTGTCTATGTGCGTGCCCTACCCCACACAGAGATCAAGATTACTTTGTCATCAGCAGCTTCATACATGTACAAAGAGTGATGAAACAACGTTTCTCCATGGCCCTGGTGCAACATATAGTAACATATAGTAACATATAGTACACTTAACATCACAGTAACAGGGCGTGCAAACAGGCATTGAATAAAAAGTGCAGAGATTTTACACTGGCGAGGAGGTAATGTAAACTTCGTATGATTTCTGCAGTTGCACAAGGCAGTTAGCAGGATTTACCCCAGCAAAAGACACCACAAAGTGCAGTAACAGAATCAAAAACAATACAATACAAGCAATAATAGACAGGACTGATAAATAGACAGCACACAATTCCAGTTTGTAACAGTGGAGGGACATAAGACATAATGCCTGATATTGTACATGATTATTATATTGTACGGGTCCATTGTAGCACTAGAATCACAGTGACAGAAAGTTGAAATTTATAGTTGTGAAATTAACAGTGCTGGAATGGATGCATAATGCAGCAGTAACAGTGGACAGTAAGTAAAGTGCAGTTGCAATTAAGACGTAGTTTTGCATATGCAGTGTAGAGGTATTTAAAGACATACAGTCCAGATATTAGTGTGCGTTCAGAGTTCTGATGGCTTGTGGTATGAAGCTGTTGCACAGCCTGGTAGAGGCAGAGCGGAAGCTTAAATACCGTTTTCCGGATGGTAAGAGAGAAAAGAGTCCTTGTAGCGGGTGGGAAAGGTCCTTCACAATGTTTATGGCTCTGTTGTAGCAGCGGGTCTGGAAAATGTCTTTTGGGGGGGGTAGGGGCACACCGATGATCTTCTCAGCTGCTCTCACTATCTGCTGAAGCGTGTTACAGTCCGAGACATTGCAGTTCCTGTACCAGATAGTGATGCAGCTCCGGAGCAGACTTTCGATGGTGCTGGTGTAGAATGTGGTGAGGATCGGTACAGAGCAGACTGTTGATGGTGCTGTTGTAGAATGTGGTGAGGATCGGTACAGAGCAGACTTTTGATGGTGCTGGTGTAGAATGTGGTGAGGGTCGGTTGGGGGAGGCTCACTCTCTTCAGCCTCCACAAGAAGTGCAGACACTGTCGAGCCCTCTTGGCTATGGAGGTGGAGTTGAGGGACCAGGAGAGGTCATCGGTGATGTAGACACCCAGGAACTTGGTGTTCTTCACCCTCTCAACAACAGCACCGTCGATGGTGAGAGGTGGGTGAGCAGTGCTGGATCTTCTGAAATCGATGATCATTTCTTTGGTTTTGTCTACATTTAGAGAGAGGTTGTTACTCTTACACCACTGAGCTACTCTTGCCACCTCCTCCATGTATGCAGAAATGTTGTTGTTCTTGATGAGGCCCACCACAGTCATGTCATCAACAAATTTGATGATCTGGTTTGGGCTGATCTCTGCTGTGCAATCGTGGGTCAGGAGTGTGAAGAGCACTGGACTGAGAACGCAGCCCCTGTGGAACACCTGTGCTCAGGGTGATGGCGTTGGAGGGGTTGGTTTTTGGTTTCTCCTTCCTTGGGGTTTCCAGCTCAATGCTTGTCTGGAGCATCAGTCTTGGCCCCAGGAAATGACTGTTCAATGAGAGCAGATCTTGACAAGCAGCTAAGTCTCTCCACTGACATCAGCACTACCACACTGAGACCTGATATTTTCCTGCAGTCAACAACTGACAAGTGTGTCTTGATAGTTGAATTGACAGTTCTGTGGGAAGAGGGCATCCAGGAAGCATTGGAATGGAAACTAATTGCAATATGCTGAACTGCTGGCAGAAAGCCAAGAGAAAGGCTGGAATAGAAGAATATTAAAATTAATATTTTTAGAAATATGAAAAAGAATAATGGGAAAAGAGGCAGGAGTAGCAAAACAAAAAAGTAGCAGATCGAACTATTTTTGTGTGTCAGATTAAATGCATCAATTAATACCTTTTTTTTTAAAAAACTTGCGTCTCCATATTTCTGCATCTGAAAATTCAATCTCCCTGATTTGATGTAAAGGTCTCCCTTTTGTCTTCTGGCTTTCCTTGCATTACTATGGAAACTTTGAGCAATACCCATAACCAATATAATATCGGTTATGTCCCCCTGACAGGAATCTCAGACCACAATAAAATCATAAACTACATCCTCCAGGATCCAACCACCTCAGATGTGCTGACGTTACATGTTTTGAGAAGCTCCTTTGTGCATAGCTTTCGGTCCTCTATGTCTAATCAATGCGATGATGGCCCCACGCTGCTGGAAGTGTCCAACTGCAAATGTAACGTGAGCCTCTGTATTGCAACACAAACAGCATGAGAACGACTATGTTGGAGAGATGCCAATCCCTTCGGGAATGAAATTCAATCAAGCAAAGGTAACTGCAGAAGGACGACGTTCTCGATTCAGCCTTAGAAAAGATAACAACAAGTCATTTCTCCAGGCCAGTGGAGGAACAGGCTGTGTAAAAATATCCTTCGCTATTCTTAGTGAATTATACAAAGCTCAGTCAATCATCTGCAAAGCGTGACATTAAGATGGAATTCATGATAGATCAAGCATCCAACCCATTAAAAAAACTTAAATGTCATGGCATGGGATGAGATGCTTAAAGGAGATATTTTTATTAGGAGACCTGGCATATTGTGTAGCTAAACTTGTGTCTAAAAATCAGGACAGGATGACTATTCCCATTCAAATCTGAAGTGATAGGAATTGCTGAAAGCCTAGCGTATTTGTGATGGATATCCAAAAGGGTTTAGTCACACCAGAGTGATTCTCAACCACGAATTAGCAGTTTAATTGCAGTATTGGTTGTGAGCATGTTGTTAAAAAGAATCAGTGAAGCAAACAGATGATTTGTACGTGTTATTGCCTGCAGTCAACCGTAACAGGCAGACCCCGAGGTGGCTAGTTTCCCTTCACGGGTGTGGCATTGCTTGGTCCAGCTCCCTGCACCCAAACTTCTGTGTACTACTTTACGCCATCCACTGCTGAAAGGGATTTCATAACGATCACTGATCTGGTGAATTTAATAACAATTGACACTTTATTAATCCCTGTGGGGAAATTGTCTTTACGACTCCCCCAACTTGCTCTTTTTAGAGTAAGCTGTCTGCGAAGGGCAGCCACCTGTAGTGACACGCAGGGAGCTGGGGGTTGCTCAAGGACCCACAGAAGTTGGGTTTGATCCAGTGACCTTGTGATTACAAGCACACAGGCTTAGCCAACTGAGCCACACACTGTCCCCAGTGTGTCATTCAGACCTATACAATGCAGGCTTAGCGAAACAACCACAGAAATAACAGAGCTAACGATACAAAGTCCCGGTATTGTTAAAATAAGCGACATGTTGTGTTTTCTGTAGAGGACAATACCAAGGAGCGTGCAGAAGCGGCTGTGTGCTTTCTCCCTTTGTATCTGACAGGATTTAATTTGCTCTATTGCTGCATTGTAATTACATTGAGTAGGTGTGAATCCTACATACTCAGAACACCAGTTGATACACCATCTAAATTCTTTTGCCTATTGTTGATTTTCCGGTTCTGTTTGTTGAGTAAAACAAAAAGCAAAACATACTTCCTGTCAGTCCCAATTGTTTCATGGGAATGTGAAGTACAATGATTTTTGCAAAACATAAATTCACATTCCTCTGCTTTTTCATGCTCACTTTAAATTATAGGGTTTGAAGGGAAGCTGTATTTTTGACTGTCTGGATGATGTCTTAGATCTCAGGCACTCATTTTAATGCAGTTTATGGACCAGTATGAAGTGGAGCAGTTTGAAAGGTAGTGCATACATCCTTCCACTGTGATCTCCAGCTTGATTGTCCCACATCAATTGAAATGTTTGCAGAAGTATTTACACAAATGCACTAGGTGAAAACTTGTGCTATATAAGGGATAAAGTCATACAACCATAGACCAGTGCTTTACTCTTCATGCAGCAGCACAGGAAACTGGAGAGACCTTTGGTTTATCTATCCATATTCTGTTCATTTATTCTGGTTTGGGTAAGAAGGACTGGAGCCTATGGCAGCACATGGCTGGGGTACACCCTGCCTGGGATGTCTGTCTATCACTTACACGGAGTCATACACTGTGGGCAGTTTAGCCCAAATGCATGTCTTTGGGCTGCAGGAGGAGACCCACATGACACTGGGAGAGCATGCACACTGCACGTACACGGTGCAGGGAGAGCATACACACTGCACGTACACAGTGCAGGGAGAGCATGCACACTGAACACACGCACACACAGAGCTGGGACAGCATGCACACTGCACACACACAGTGGAGGGAGAGCATGCACACTGCACACACACAGTGGAGGGAGAGCCTGCACACTGCACACAAACACAGAGCGGTGGAAGAATTCAAACCCCAGCCCTGGAGGTGTGAGGCACCAGTGCTTCCCACCATGAGTAGGTTAGGAAATCTGTGAGGACAATAACGCACTGAGGACATCTCTTACTGCTAAAACAAAGGTATGCACACACACACCTATATAAACAGAGATCTAGGATAGCAAACAGGCGGATTTGTTTCTGGGAACAGGGCCAGTCACCTGATGCACTACCTCAAAACAGGGCCCACTATGCCTCAACATCTAATAGATGTTGCAACTAAGGAGGCATTTAAAAGAACACGTCTGACCCGAGTTCGTCTTTGTGGCATAAGGACACACTTCTTCAGAGATTATGTGTTTGAGGTCAAACAGACGCAATCGCATCAAGAGGCCAAAAATCCATTTAAAACAGAGTAACAAAAGAAAGTATAAGTCCAGGCCAGGATTTTGTTTCAACCAATCAGTTGAATATATAGAGTCACAGTCACAGAGTACTCAGCTGGTTGGTTGAAACAAAATTCTGGTCTGGATTTGTAAATTCTGGACCAGAACTTTCCACCTCTGGGAGTCAGTGGCTGCTGTGAGTGAAGCCTTTAGATGGGTTATATCTGTCAAAGCTGCCAGCCCTGATGGCTTCCCGTCACATGTCCCGAATGCATGTGTGACGCAGCTGTCACAGGTACACGTCATTTTCTTCATCCTACAAACTGTGCCGCTGTGCTTTAAGGAGACCACTTTCATGCCTGTGCCAAAAAAATATATTGTTTCATGCCTAAGTGGCAACCGCACCATCACTTTAACCTTTGTAGCCATGGAATGTCTGGAAAAACTGGTCAGGTTGCACATCACAACAACCCTGTAATCCTGGACCCACTCCAGTTCACATTCCAGTGAAACATATAACATCTTCCTGCCCTGCACACTGCTGTGGGCCACCTAGAAAAGGGGGACATCAACAACAGGATGCTGTTTGTCAACTACAATTTGGCTTTTAACACCAATGTGTCATCCAACCCGATGATCATTTGAGGGCAACGCCATCAGAAGTCTGGGTTTCCCTGCTTAGACTGCTGCCCCCGCGACCCGACCCGGAACAGCGGTAGAAAATGGATGGATGGATGGATGGGCCATCAGTACTTGGCTAATTAGAGATGACAAGACTGCCTACAGGAGGGAGGTAGAAGATCTGACTGTATGGTGCTATGAAAACAACCTCTGAATATCTATAAGACAAAGCCGCTGAATTTCCTCACAGACAGACCCCAGTCAGTAAGAATTGGAAACCAAACATCAGGCACAAGAAGAATCAGCACAGGTTGCCCCCAAGGCCGTGTGCTGAGTCCGCTGCTTTACACCCTGTTCACCCTTGACTGTGTGGCCTCACAGAACAACGCGGGTATCATTAAATTTGCTGATGATACCACAGTCATAGGGCTGATCACCAGGGGGGTCGAGACAAACTACCGGACCAAGGTGGTGGGACTTGTGGACTGGTGTCAGAAAAACAACCTCACTTTGAACACAGATAAAACCAAGGAGATGATCATCGACCCAAGGAAAAAGAAGTCGCAGCGAAGTGGAGAGAGTGGAAATCTTCAAATTCCTTGGAACTCACATCAGCGAGGATCTGACTTGGACTCATAACACAC
>JAODKC010000053.1:11947497-11960615 GCA_026777985.1 Mormyrops attenuatus | reverse complement strand
AATGTATTCGAGAACGGTACTTTAACAATTCCTCATGAACTACTGTCTGCACTCCGTTAAAACGAGTGAAAACTGCCACCTACTGGCGGCACAGCGCTATATTGCAAGACATTTAAGGTGGAACCGAAATCGCGTATAAGTAGCTGGTGAATAAGGAGCCAACTTCAGCCTCGTCCTTCGAGGTCCTTTATTTTGTTAGTAGTTTTTAGTTAAACCCCGTTTGTCCTTTGAGCCGCAAGTGGGTCGTCCACATTTTTTCTGCCTGTATCATGCCTCGTTCTCGCGCCCGAACCGCCTCGTTTCGTAACAATTAGGCCTACTTCTTAAAAAAAAAAACAGCTTGTAGTGGAACGGTATCGACAATATTGTCTATAGAAACATTTCAAGGCCACATTTGGATAGGGGTGAACGATACTGGAAAATGTTCAGATTGCGACATTTTAAGTTTTTCAGTCTATTTAGTAATTTAAAATTAACTATATAGTCACAAAGAATTTATAAAACAACCGAGTCAGGCAAATAAGTTAGTGGTGCCATGCGATGCACCAGCAGACCCAAAGCAAAGACGAATAATCACTTGCTTCTTCTCAATATCGTATCTCTATGGAATATAAAATATTTCCTTACAGCGGAAGGCGAATGTCTTTTCATAACCAGTTCTTATTCACTCCCCCCCCCTTCAGTTATTTTCATTTAATTTCTCACAAACGCGCCACAATATCCTTCAGTGAATCAATAACATGCAGGACGTGAATGATTATGATTCTCTCGGAAAATGCATGTAGAGCTCATTCAAAAGCAGCGGCGGTAAACTTTAGACTTCTAACATATACTAGATAATGCTGAAAAGGAACCATGATTAAAATTGCAAGCTTGCTAAATTTGCTTTCCTAAGATTGAGTAAAATGTTTTAGCGCAACTTATTGGTGGTTTAAACGCAGCAGACTATCGCTATCCTTATCATGTGACAGTTGCATACATGCATGAAATGCCGTCTCGGGGTGGTGCAGTGGCGGGGCGGGTAGCGCTGCCGCGGATTTATGTGTGTGGAGTTTGCATGTTCACCCAGTGTGCGCTTGTCTTTGTCAGCGGATCCGGTTTCCTTCCAATCAAACCAAACCAATTAATTTATAAAGCACTTAGAAAAACAACCACTTGGCTGACCAAAGTGTTGTACATCATATAACAAATACAGACATAAACACAAAAACAAATAAAAGCAAACGAATAATCAAAACACGAAAGAAAAAAAGAAAAAGATTAAGTCTCAGTCACCACAACACACTGGATCGAAAGGCAAAGAATAAATAAGTTTTTAAGCGAGATTTAAAAACAAGAGATGGAGCTTGCCTCACTTGCAATGGCAAATCATTCCAGAGTTTTGGTGCAACTACCGCAAAAGCTCTGTCACCCCTTAGTTTACGATTTGCCTTTGGTACAGATAAAAGCAGCTGGTCTGCTGATCTAAGTGATCGAGATGGAGCATATGGGTGAAGCAGTTCTGCTAAATAAGGAGGGGCACAGCCACTAAGACACTTAAATACAAATAAAATGATTTTAAACCGGATTCGAAACTGGACAGGAAGCCAGTGAAGCGAGGCTAAAATTGGTGTAATACGCTCGCGCGTACTAATACCGATTAAAAAACGTGCAGTGGCATTCTGCACCAGCTGTAAACGCGCAATCGAAGTCTGACTAATTCCCATAAGAAGCGAGTTACAAAAATCAAGACGTGAAGTCACAAATGCATGTATCACAGCTTCAAGTTTTCTTTTCGATAGAAAGGGCTTGATTTTTGACAACCAATGTCCAAAAACATGCAACATTAAGTGAATTGGAGTGCCTAAATTATCCGTATATGACTTAATGTACGCCAATTGTAAGGTACAGTATATTATATTATATTATATTATATTATATTATATTATATTATATTAGGTGAATTCAGGTGAAGTGGGACACTTTTTGCCATTTTGATTTCTAGTGCCCATTGAAACATTAACCTAATGTAATTAACCCACATATGATACCTTTCTGCAATCCTTAAGTTGTCTACTTATCACATCAAAAAAATAAAAAAATCTTGCTTTTGGGAGCCGTGACACCGGTCTATACACTCCCTGCCCTCCCAAATTCAAGTTGGCAATTTTTCCCATCTCATAAATAAATAAATATAATTATTTGTATATTATATGTATAATTACTGAATATATTTAGGAGTTGGGGGTCCATCCTGTCAAATATGTACTTACTCTCTTCATGGGAGAGCCACATTATCTGAAAAATACCGTCCCACTTTCCCTAATTAGTTTGGTAAAGTGGGACAGCTGAAAAATAACTCTGTTTAAAAAATTAAATAGAACTTTGTCGATTTGAAGTATTTAATTTAACGCAGTAGTATATCATAGAAATAATTACATAAAAATTAGGTGCAAAGCACATGTCATTCACCTTAGAATGTGATTTCTGATGGACGTTCCAGGAAAATGCATGCCTCGCCGTCAACTTTGACCTCAGACCAATAAAATCATGTTTTTCGGATCATGTGGTTTCTAAACCAGCTCCCGATAACTATTCTAATTGGATTTGCTTTAGCCGGAAAATAACTTGTCATAGCTTAACTGTCCCACATTACCTGATGTCCCACAATACCTGAGTTCACCCCCTATATTATATTATATTATATTATATTATATTATATTATATTATAAACGATCACTCGATGAATCGTCAGATTAATACGTAGATTACTCGGTTATTGATATGATCGATAGTGACAGCCCTAGTTGACCAGTGTTATGCGAAATACCCGTGTTTTAAACGTTTTACAGAAACCTTAAGCGATGTGAAAATTTTGAAATAATTTCTGTGTTCAGCGTCATAAAATCCACCTGGCAAACGACAAAATATAGAGGAAACAAAAACCTTGTAAACCAGTGTTGTTGTCGTTGTTATGTGTGTTTGTAGCAAGATGTAAGACTATGTGTGACTTTAATATTTTCTGCAAGGTCATTAATTTCGGTATTTGCATCATTGTAAAACGTTTTTGTTTTGTTTCCGTTCCGTATACAGGGTGCACTTGGTAAAATAGTTATACTTCGTCATAAAGAAAGAGAGTGATTTGAAATAGGTA
Source organism: Mormyrops attenuatus (assembly GCA_026777985.1). NCBI lineage: Eukaryota > Metazoa > Chordata > Actinopteri > Osteoglossiformes > Mormyridae > Mormyrops > Mormyrops attenuatus. The sequence goes on along the minus strand of JAODKC010000053.1, from coordinate 11,957,482 downwards.
AATGATGACGTAAATGACACTGAATGCTAAACTGTCTTCGTTAATCCACGTAGCCTACTGAACTCACGTCCATAACACTAACAAATGTTTTATTTAAACGGCTTTAGGAATAACAGCATATCACCCTGTGAGAAAATGCCGTCGCGAAACCGGAGAAACAGCTGAGCGCCACGCACAGGGGTAGAGACAGGTGTTGTGCCGAATTCTGCACCCCTGCCGTGAAATGCACCCCCTGTCGGGAGCGCGCACCGCTCTTTTCTTCGATTCGAAGGGGGAAAAGACGTAGTTCCGTCAATCTAAATGTGCAACAGAAATATTAAATTTCGTTTGCACATTTAGAAGACGTTTATCACTGTTTCACTTCACAAACGCTGCATTTAACCCATATAAAACTGATAAACTGTGACATGTAGATGATGACCCCCGAACGAGAACGTGGGTTATTTATCTGCCCGTTAATAGCACCCCCCCGCCCTTACCCCCATTGACGGAACCACGTCTTTTCCCCTTTCGAATCGAAGAAATATAGCCGTGCGCGCTCCCAACAGGGGGTGCATTGCAGCATTTCACGGCAGGGGTGCAGAATTCGGCACACCTGTTCATTTTTCACACAACTGATATGCATTAAATCCTTTGTTTTCTGTGCGGATTGGACGTAGAGCATCCCAATGCTCAAAAACAACTGGCCAATCTTCTCCCCTCGCGTTGATACCTAGCAGGTAGTTTTCAAAGATCCGTAGCCACGTCTTAAACGGTACAGCAGGTTCACCGGGACACGGCAGAAAAAGAGTTGGAAAAGGTACGTTTGCAGCCGTCATCGTTGTGAAAATAACTATAAATCTCGTCGTCATCCTGTATAGGTGCTTCCTCTATTCAAGTAAAGGCACAGAACACAACAATATGCATATTTAATAAATTAAGAACTGAAGCACTATAAATTAAAAGTATGACATATTAAATATATACTGAGAGAGAACCTCAGAAAGAGAGAGAGAAAACAATATGATCAATAACAACGTATTGTGCTGTTATGCAAATGTCAACATTGTGCCTCAGGAATGAGAGCTGACTGGAACATTAAACATTTCCTGACCCTAAATTCTTATGTAAATGAATGTCTCACGGCTGGCGGCTCCTGCTCCGATTCATATCAGACACCAGTTTCCCCAGTGTGATGAAACCATGATTCTCTGCAACATGTTTGGCTGCTTTTGCCAGAAATTTATGTACATGCCCCCGCAGCTCACATCTCAGCCTGCATGGCCAAATTCATCGGAAGTAACAATAGGAAGCCTATTTTCATGTTTAGAAACCTTTTGGCTTTCATAGAACTTCATGCTGTATTCCTCCATGCAAATTTGCATGAACTTTAATTGAGAGGCCCTAGTTTCTAGGACTTGGTTTGATGGCATTGGAACCAGTCTGGCTTGTCAATAAGCTGGGAATGAGCTCCTCCAGTACCTCCTGCTCCACTGCATCCTCTGCCGAGTGGCCACTACCAGCCAGAACTGGCAGGCAAAGAGAAAAGTGTGGCCACCTTGTCTAAATTAAGTTATCTGTATACCTGCATGCCATCACCTCCCTGCCCCCTGCATTGAGACTCGAATCTTAAATATATTTGGCTTCCTCTGCTGTCCCCTGGAGGATGGGCTCCCCCTGTGGGTCTGGTCCCTCCCAAGGTTTCTTCCTACCTGGGAGTTTTTCCTTTCCGTCACTGTTGCTTCTGGCTTGCTCACTGGGTGCTTTGGGCTAGGATTATGCAAAGTACTTTGAGACAATGTGAAAATGCGCTGTGCAGATAAAGATGGATTGAACTGAATGATCTGCCCAGCATTCCAGCAATTGTCTGGTCCATCATGAATGGGGGGGGGGGGCGCAAGAAAAACCCAACATACCAATATGTAAAACATGAGGATGAAGGACGGTTGAAACAAAAACAATGAGCCTTAGGTATGTTACATTTGACCAATAGGGGATTTCCCAAGGAAACTGTTGTTTTGCTAAGCATGGTTTCTTATACCGCTTTGAACATCAGCATGATACATCCGTCGCCTGGATGTATCCCAGCAGGCTGACGCCCCCTGGTGGGCAGCGGCGGCCATTAAGTGCTGTAACTACACGTATAGACGTGGCGGCGCGCCCTTCAGCGCTGTACCTACGTAGTAGCGGCATTCAAATAAACACACCCACACTATACAGCACGTTGGCTTCTTATTAAATGAAGTGTTGTGTGATTTCATTTATTTAGGAAGGTAGACACATTCTCACAATTATGCATAGTCTAGAAATATCTCTTAGTGTACAAACAAACAAGCAGAAACTTTAAACCGGTAATACCCAAAACCCAGCATTGGGCTGAAGAATGCCGGGGGTTTCGCGGGAGGGGTCGGTTATTTCCCGAAAATAAACTACACAGCTTCAAGCACAGAAAGCCATACCTTTTCTTGTTACTACCCCTAACGTTTGTGTGAAAATAAATGGAAACGGTATCATCTTATGTTTTGTCTTGAAACCGTTACCATACCATCTTTATTTATAAAAGCACTTTAAAACAACCATAGCTGACACAAAGTGCTGTACATTGGGAAAAAACAAATCCAAAGTCAGATAACTAAAAGAAAACTAAGTCCCGCTGGGGCCAAAAACCAAAGCATAAAAGCGAGTTTTAAGACGAGTTTTGAAGGTGCACTTTGGTTACTTTGTATCATTTTGCATCAATGTTTCAAATCAGACTTTTGCTCCAACTGTAACATCATATTTAGTGAGGGAAATACACAGATGCAGCTTTAATTCTTTATATGAAACTAGATAGACAATAGAGTAGAATAGAATTCCTTTGTTGTCCTTGTATACAGTGTACTGTGAAATTTGGTCTGCCACTATAGTGACATTTTAGAAGAAAAAAATATAATAAAGAAAGACTTCCTTGGATAACACAAGTGTTACGCTCCGCTGTACGTCCAGCTCCGCCCTCGGCCAGTTCCCCTCTGCTCCAGCCTGGCTCCGCCTCCCCGTCAGGACCGACCCCGCCCACGACTCGCAGCAAGACCCCGTCACTTCCGTCCGCCTGGAGTGAAAAGGCTGCTGTTTACCTACGTCGGGAGCTCTTTGCTCATTCCTCGGTATTATTGTTCGTTTGCTGTATCTGGTAGGATTATTGTGTATGACGGTTTTTGTTCTGTTGGTTTCTGATTATTCGCTTTATCCTTATCTGTTCCTTTGCCTCGGTTTGTTTGCTTTCTGGTTTCGATCTCTAGCCCAGTTTTTGGTTTACGTTATTGCGCGCCCCTCGGATTTTGACGCTGTGTCCTGCGTATGTTCTGTGTGTTTGTTAGGTGCGTAGGGAGTGGTTGCCATTTATTTTTGTGTACGAGTTTGTGGCTGTTTGGCTAGGAAGTAAGGAGTAGCATTTGTCATTTTTGTTCTTTGTTTCCCTGCACTTAGATAAGTAAGATTTGGGGTTGCGTTCGGTAGCTGGGATTTTTGTTGGTGTTGGCCATAATCATTCCCGAGTCCTCCTGCACCGGGATTATTTGTTCTGTGTCTGTCGCGTGTGAACAAAAAAAAACCCATAAAAATATACCCCTTTGCTCACGTGTGTTCCCTTGTGCATCACACCCTGTGTTTCCCCTGTTCCACTTCCCCTCTCCCTTCCACTCTGTTACACCCCGACCCTAGACACAAGTTTTATTCACATGTCCCGTCTAGCAAACCGATGTTCCTGGCAGTTTCTTCAAGATTACAAGTGGAGACTGGAACCAGCCTGGTGGGGTTCTTTTTAGCAGATATCTGATAAGAAGAAAGACCGGACCGGGTCAACTACGATGAACTAATGACAACAGAGAGCAGTCGGTAAACACGGGGAATCCACACAAGGTTAACGAGGGGGCGTGGCACACAAAATGATCGGAGGAGAGGCATGACAGTTCAGGTGTATTTATTTTTGGGGGGGCCGGGAACCAATTAATTGGTTTTCCCTTATTTCTTATGGGGAAAATTCGATCAGAACTCGAACTTTTTAGGATTCGAACCCGAGTTTTGAACGGATTAAGTTCGAGTTCTGAGGTACCACTGTAATGAGCTTTCATGCACTTATTCTGGTCTGTCCATCCATGGTCCACCACAGAGGCGGGGCCCTCCCCAGGATCGTAGTAGTCCCTCCCCCCAGCCATAAGAGGCCTTTCCCATATATTAAATACACACCAAGTTATACTGATAAAGTTTTCTCTCAACCTCTTGACAGCTAGAATATATTACTTACATTTAATTGTAACTTGCGATTTTATATATCTGTCTTGTTGTTATATATTCTTATTATGGTCGGTGTATGGTGTAATTTTTAATAAAAAATCTGTAAAATCCCTACAACAAAATTTAAAACATTACTATGTATTATATTTTAAGTCAAACTAAGCTGTTCTTTTGTATTGAATGGTTTGCCATTTGAGGAATTTGCAAAAAACTGCATCGCGTGATGGGTAGGATCTAAAGCAGGGGTGTCAAACTGCAGTCCTGGAGGGCCGGAGCCCTGTGTGGCTTAGTTCTTTCCCTGTTCCACCACAAATGATTCAGCTCAACAGCTATGTGCTAATTAGCACAAGAAGTTGAATCATGTGCAGGGCTCTGGCCCCCCAGGACTGGAGTCTGACACCTGTGATCTAAAGGCTGCCTAACGTCCTCATCCGTATGACAACGTACATCAAGACTAGGAAGATGCATGCCTGGTTGCGTTTGTTGATCCAGAAAGTAATTCAACATGTTTAAAAGTGGGGCACAAAAGGGAAAGGAAGAGAAAAAAAAACTTTGAGCAAGTTCTGTTCTAATAGCCTATTACATGCCGCAGGCAGTGTGCGAAATACCCGTCAATATTCGGGGGGGTCCCCATCTCCCTATTGTTGCGCAATTCCGATCTTGAGACCCCCTTAAAATTTTGCTTTTGAGGCTTTCAGGGGGTGTCATGGGTTAATCGAGGGTGTCAGATCAATGTTTTGCCCTAGGGCTTTGTATGCAGTTGTTCTGCCACTGCTCCACAGCCACCACGCAGGGTGATGGTGGGCCTGGAGCCTGTCTCGGGAACCTCTAGGACACCCGGGTGGTGTGCTAGTCCATCGCTATGGACAGGTTAGAGGCTGCCAGAGTGAACCCACACATACAATCAAACCAGTAAGGACAGTGGACCGCCTCACACCTCAGAGGAAAGCTAATACTGTATACTGAATGAACACACGGGGCAGTGTGGGGAATGCCACCAGGAAACAAATGACCTGAAATGCCCATGTCATGTGCAGTGAATGGAAACATGAGTACGCTGCCACAGTTCTAAGCTCTAAGCTCATCCCTACTGCGATGTGACAGTTCAGCACCCTCTCTAATCATGTATCTGGCTGTAAATGCAGCTACATTCTGTCACATTGCGGATACATTGAAACATCCTGATTTTGGCACGTCATAATGATACAGCCTAGGGGTAATGTCTGGGGGAGCATGGGGGCTCCTCAAGTATGCAGGGCTGGGGGTTTGAATCTTCCCTCTACGTGCAGTTGTGCACTCTCCCTGTGATGTGCATGGTTTCTCCAGCCTCTGCTTTCCTCCAACAGTTGAAAGACATGGATCATGACTACTAAGTTAAAAGTTTCCTTTTAGTGTTAATGACTGTTGGGTTCTTTGCACCGTGGTCCATGACTGACTTTTACTTTTTGCGTGCTTAACAGTGTAAAGTGAACACGGTGAAATGAAAGTCAGGGCCGGCGACATGGCCGATCACCATTAGGGGTAGCAAAATAGCAGGTGAGCAAAATCTGAAGAAATACCTCTAGTTACATTCCGTGCCATTACAGTTATTTATACTAGTTATAATATTTCACCAAACAGACGCGACCTAGCTAATTAGCAGGCAGATACCCTTTGCTACCGGAATGTTTTAATAGGATTGAATTGACAAAAAATTCTGCTGCTCTGCAGAATCTCAACTAGCATACCTGAACACCCAGGGTCGACCCTGATGAAGGTCTGTGAACAGTTAGGTGTCTTTATTTACTGCAGATGTAAGGTGTAAACTGTATATAAAATGAGTTCTGTATGTTCAACATATCGCCAGCAGGTGGTGCTGCCGCAACGGCTATAATCTCAACTAATCCATTTCACTCACCGCAGATAGGAGGTATTCCAACCAATTCCACTATACGAACTTTTTCGGTTCATGTATATTTAGGAAGCCTGGCATGCTTCAGATCTGGCCATAGCTTTTTAATGTGATGGAGGTCAGGATTCTGATTTGGCCATTCTAAAATATGGAGTTTCTTCTGGGTTACTCTCTTGTTGATTTACTGCTGTGTTTTGCATCGTTGTCATTTTGTTTAACATAACTTCATTTAGGTTTTAGATAAAGTTTAAAGACCTAACATTCTGCTATGCAATTTCTTGGCCAACTTTATGAATTCCCTGGTTCCTCTATGGCTGTGGTTGACTAACATGACCTACCGTCACCTACGTCCTTCTCCTAATCACTTTTTCTTGGACCTTGATGGAAAACGTCATGAGGTACGGGAAAGGTAGGAAAGAAAAGTCAAAAGGACCTAGGGGAAGACACCGCGATGCTAAGAGAATCCGACAGTACTTACATTTAGCTACGCAGTTATGCGATGTTGGACGGTATTGATGTAGATCTGCCATGTGAAACTGCAATGTTTTGAAAATGAGTTACAAAAAGTGCAACTTCACCCTGTGCAATCTTACTGTGTTGTTTCATGCAGGCTATATGAACATGGGTAAGACGGTGAAAAAAATTACATCATTACCGAGGTTGGAATTGAAATTTTAAAAAATGGATATAGGCTGCCAGTCACAAAACTGAAATGAAATGATTGTCATATTGAGACTGGGTTCTTAGGCTCACTTTCCTGCCCACACATATTTATTGACATACAACCCAATTATTGTATGAAAATAATAAATCATGGAAGCTAGGAACAACATGTTAGGGCTACATATCATCATTCTTCAGTTTCGAACATGCTGATTTAAAAGCATCATCTGTCTAAAAACGTCTCATACCCTTGTTTCACGAAACACGTGTTCTGGTAATGATCTGCGGTGACGGAATGTCACTCTAAACGCTGCTGCCACAAGGAATTGAGGGATGGCATTGTCCTTAGAGAATTCAAACAGCTCGTAATTTGGTGGCTGCTTAGATACTTCCAGGTCATTTCACTCAGTTAGGAATCTTCCTGTGCAAGGATAAAGACTATTTGCCCCGAGCCTGTGACTGCAAGCCACTCAGGCCCCGAGGCAGCAAAGCAGCCCCACATTGTTTTCCCGTCTCCACCATGTGTCACGGCTGGGTTGACGGCTTGATACTTGTTTTATTTTCCACAAATGTCAAATGTTGACCAAAAAGTTCGGTTGACCAACTTTAGTCTTGTGTGACGACAGGCACATCCACACAGAGACCCTGGAAACCTTACATGAACATAATTTTATTCAGATTTTATTTTTCTCATGAAAGAGTCATGAACACGAGATGTCTGCAGATCCCATCTTCCGTTGTTACCTGTCTGAGGATTCCACAGTCTGCTTTTGCACTGATCTTTGTCGGACACCCACTCCTAAGTATAGCGGCAACAGTGCAGAATGTCATACATTTGTAACCTCTCTGCCCAACTGTGGACTGAAAGAGACCCAAGTCTTTAGAAGTCTTATTTTAACACTTTCCAGATTCAATAACTCTGCTTCAGAGGTTCTCTCAGAATCTCTTTCAGTCAGATCATATTACACTTGAACACAACTCTGTTGTGAGGAGCAGCTAAACAAAAGGTTATGATTTCTTGACACAACAGGGCAGGACAAATCTGCACTTGAACTAATTGGAACAGCAGACTCCAGTTTCCCACTTATCAAGAAGTTGTCATCTGGCATATCCTAGTTTTTCCATTAATTTCCTTGATGGCTTAAACCATTTCTTCCACAAACATAGAACAATGGAAAATGGTGTGAGAGCTTTTTGGTAATTAAGCTTACATTATTTATCATTCTTAATTAAACCAGATCATAGGAGCTATCGATTGTTTCTTTTACGTGTAATTGTGCGTTACGTCGGTCCAGAAGTAAAGGAATCAGAATCGGAACTCACTCTGATTTTGTTCTGCTTTTTCCAGTCATCTGCATTAAACAACTTGTTTTCATTATTTATAATCAGTCATTTTTGGCAGAGAGGACAAGTGGTCCTCCTAAATCGGAATCACATTCTGTATTGTTTCACGAGCGTCAGGTGTCAATCCAATAATAGGTAAAAACAAAAAAAAAGTAAAGATGTACAAGATACAAGACAAAAAATATGTAAGAGATAAATAAAGCATACATAGACTATATGCAAGCAAACTGGAAGTAGGAAGTATGTACAATGTAACAGTATAACCACTTGAGTGCAATAGTGCAAATGTGTACTGATTGCAGTGGTGGAACTGGTAAAGGTTCCAATATGGAAGGATCAAGGCATGGCATGGGATAGGCAGTGGCTGAGTGCATCACAGTGAGTGTAATACAGAGCTTACGCAGCAGTTTAAACTGGAGGGAGGTGAAAATGGTCCTTGTTTATAGGGATGATGATCTGAGGGAAGATGCTGTGGAGGCAGCAGTTGGTCCGAATCTTTAGGGCTCTCGCTCTGGGTCTTCACTGGGATGGGAAGTGACCAGGACGGGAGGGGTCAGCCATGATTTTCCTCACCCTCTCCTTCATCCTGCATGAGTAGGGACAGCATTGGAGTGCCGACAGCCAATGATTTTCACCTCGCACTGCACCGTTCACTGCAGCTTGGTGTGTGATGATGCACAGCCGTACCAGATGATAGAGGATGTGATGATGGACTCTGCAATGGCAGTGTAGAACTGGATCAGCAGTGCTAGGCACAGCACAACTTTCTTGAGTTGTCGCAAGATATAGAAGCACTGATGGACCTTCATCATAAGAGGACTACTGTATCTGTCCCATCTGAGATCCTACTGAATGATAGTGCCCCAGAATTTGTGGCTCTCTGCTCTACTGACAGAGCAACCATGTATTTCCAGTGAATGCAGTGAGGTGGGTTTCTCCCTGAAATCAATGATCAGTTCCACAGTTTTGCGTGAGTTTAGCAGGTTGTCGATCCCGCACCGTGACACCAACCGTATCACTTCCTGCTGTTATGTGGACTCGCCGTTATTTGAGATGAGAGTGACCAGGGTACTGTCACATGCAAACTTAATAAGTTTAATAGAGTCACTGTCAGAAGTGCAGTCAATGATGCAGAGAGTAGAGGAGGAGAGCGAGCACACAGCCTTGTGGAGCATGAGTGCTGAGGCAGAGTGGGTCAACCCTGTTGGACAAAACGTTGTGGATCCAGCATCAGACCAATGAGGGAACATTCAGTTGTCACAGTTTATCCAGCAGCAGGTCAGGAATGATGGTGTTGAAAGCAGAGACAAAATCAGCAAACACCACATGTGTACATAAGTGTCAGGGTCGTCCAGGATTTCTCAGTTAGCTGGGTTAACTTAAGCTAAAAGTCATGATTGTCCAGTAGGAATTTTCTTTACATAAACTCTTGTACAATCATGACTTTTAGCTTAAGTTAACCCAGCTAACTGAGAAATCTTGCGGCATGGAACACACCCTAGGTGTCACAAGATCAGCGCCAGATCAGAGTTCAGCGCCAAGCTAAAGGCATTATCAACAGACCTGTTAGGTCTGCATGCGAAATGCAAAGGGTCCTGCAGGACTATGGCCATGACTGTGAGGTGCTGGAGTAGAAGTCACTCAGAGAACGTCATGACAAATCAGGTCAAATAACCTTAAAGCTATTTTCTGGAGTAAATAATTGCTAAGCTGCTTCAAATCTTGTTCAGCTGGTTGTTAAAATAGTTGAAAAAACAACGCGCTGGTTTTAAAAGCCATGTTCAGCCCTCAGAAGTCCCTTGTGTATTTGAGGTCTCATCTACCTTTAGGTACCGA
>JAODKC010000053.1:11927456-11945081 GCA_026777985.1 Mormyrops attenuatus | reverse complement strand
AGAATAGCCACTGTGCTGAATGTATATTAATCCCGTCTTAATGTCCTGCCACTCTTCCGCATCTATGCGTTTTCTGTAAAGATGCCACCCTAGGCGGCCGCCTTTGCTCTGCTCCACAGAAAAAGCAGAACCTCCTTAAACTGACTTGCTTCAGCAGGAAGATGCGTGCATGAAAATATGAGCTGGGTGACACTATTAGGTGAGCCGGTGATCACACTCCCTGCCCCTGAGGCTTCCACTTCTCCTACTGGCGCTGTCGTGCATGCTGACCCAGCCTCCTAATCTGCTTAGGAGGACCGAAAACAGCTGAAGGTTAAGCCTCCAGTAAATCCGCTGCTTAAATTTGTGAATAAAACACAGGAAATAGGATGTGATTGGTTAAGTCGGGAGACATAATAGTCACCCACTCCCTAGAAGACGACCTTGTAGACGACCTTGTGCAAACCCCTGATTTTTTGTGTGTATATAAAACACTGTCACACCTGAGCACCTCCACAAATTGCTTATCATCATTCTGGGATATTAGTGCTAGTTCTATTCTCAGGAAACATAGCTAAAGTAAGCCTGTCGACTAGGACACAGCCATGTTTAGGGGCCTTGATGAGTCACTGAGCTCTCGTGAATGGAATGAGTCCAGCTGTGGCCGAATCTCAGGGTTCACCTGTTTCATTCAAGAACAAATAGACTGTACACCTTTTTTAAATGTCCCAAGAGAAGGCGATATGAAATAGGAGCCTCGCTGTGTCCCATAAGTAGCCAACATGATTTATATTCCACTGAACTTCCTTTTCTTTGGCATACTTTTAGGCTTGATTCTTTCACAGTAATTTTTCAAGAGTATCTATGCTCAAGGGCTGAGGTTTGGTTTTAACACTGGTAGGAACCAAATCAGCCCTGAACCTTCGAGACATGTCCCTGTCATCCACACCGATATCTGCACCCTTGACCCTTGCACATGTGTTTGCTCTGAAATAAACAAAAATAAACAAATAAACAAAGGCTTTTTCCATATTTAGTGTGGCAGAACCCAAAAAAGTCAACAGCATGAAGAAAATCAACTTTTATTTGGTCGTGGGGGCGTGGCTTCTGCACAGTTTGGCACTGGTCGAAGAGCTGCGGGCGCGTGGCTGGGAGGAAACATCTACTACCACCTCATAATAAATATTCCCATGCCAACATCAGCGAGGCAACTTGAAGAACATTCTGGGATTAAAAGAACTGTCCTACCTATTAACTGGACATCACTGAGTAAGTATCTATGTATTTAATTTATTCAGCAAAATAACATAATAGATGTATTGAGATGCATGTCTTGAAAAATATCCTTTCCTGTAAAATAGGCCTATTACATTTTTCAAAATGCTTTCTGGCAGTGTTAAGTATATTACAGCTGGAACTCATACAAAGACAAAGTAGCTAGAAAGTTAGCAAACTTCTTAATACCAGAAGTTGTCACAACTGTGAACTGTGGCCATCAGCTGTTGTATCCAAATTCATTATAAGACTTTTCGGTCAAGACGAATTGTTTGTTTAACATTAATGAATAAACCATTCGAGCATTGCTTTAATCTTTCCACTCTTTCCATCTCAGTTCGAAGACGACCATCTAGTATGCAGCTAATGAGATTTATTCCTATGACCAGTCTGCTGCTTGGTAAGTAATTTTGTCAAATAAAAGTTAGGCCTATTCGATCTTTGGTCTCGGGACCTTTCGCCGAGGGGTGGGGGGGCACCTCAGTAGATTTCGCCGACTGGAGGTGGGGGCTCGGTATATTTCGTCCATCGGGGGCAGGGTCCCCCTCGGTTGATGTATCTTTTTTTTTTTTTTTTTATTGACACACTCTGCAAATCATCTCGCGACCCCCACTTTAGGAGCCCTTGATTTATTGAATGTATTTCTTCCCTCTTTCAGTGACAGTTCTGCAGTTTTCGTATGCTGTCGCTGATACCACGGTATCAGATGCGACAGATGCCACGATCGGATCAGATGCGGCAGCCACGACACTGAGCCCGAGCTCCGAATCACATATGACAGACACCGGATCAGATGCGGCAGCCACGACACTGAGCCCGAACTCCGGATCACATATGACAGACACCGGATCAGATGCGGCAGCCACGACACTGAGCCCGAACTCCGGATCACATACGACAGGCACCGAATCAGATACGGCAGTCACTGGATCAGACACGACTGATACAGGATCAGATGCGACAGACACCGGATCAGATACAACAGTCGCGACATTGACGCAGATCGATGAATCAGATGCGACAGCAACGACAGAGATCACCGAATTCGATATGGCAGAGACGACAATCAGCCATGGCGCCTCCGTGACCATAACAAAGTCCTTTTTTATACTGACTCTGGTGTCTGTGTTACTCATATCAGCTCTGCAGTCATTTTAATGCGAATGCATTTTTATTTGAATATTAATTCACACGAAAAGGACACTGTATGCACACGTTACTGTCTCGTTCGTGAAATGCCTAAGGCAACTCTGACCCAACTATTCAACTGCGCCACAGGTGTCGAGTAAGTACGCAGTTCGATAGACCTAATTAGCCTATTCTGAGTAGGAGCAAAGGCAAGCATGAAGGCTGGGTCCAAAAATTGGTAATAATAAATAATATGCTCATCAAACAATATTTTATACTATGTTTCTATGTTTCCATAAAACAGACTGTCCGAAATGAAACAATAAACACTATATAAATTTCCTTAGTTTTGTCTTCTCACTTTGGCATCAGCTTGTCTTTGTTCAATACACTCTTGGTTTGCTTTTTATAAGTTTGCAGAGGAAATTGCTGTGAATCATTCACCTCCCACTGGTGAGTCGTGACACCCTAACGAATAACGAGAAATCTTGCTATAGTATAAAGGTCACACTCTTAAGGGAGACCCTTCCTAACAGCCTAAGAGCCCCTTCGGAGCAGAGGGTGGCACTAAATGTGAAACGCTGTCCTCACTGTCACTGCTTGCTTGGAATGGAGCTGGGACCGATACTGACCGCATTTCACGGCTCGCTGTGTGTCAGACGGGGACAGGAGCATCCGGGGATGGAGGTGCCCAGCCCCACTTACAGGTGCTTCGCTTTCCAATTCACTAGGCAAGTGTCGCCACCAGCATCACCCCAGCAAACTTCAGTACTTAATCTCAATTTGCCTGTGATGGTGCATCACGTGCAGGTGGAGAGGTGTTGGCTTGCTAAGCTGGCACCCTCTCAGAAGATGGCAGCAGCCACCTTTGTTGCCTAATAGGTTGCCTGGCACTGGCCGTTGTGATGTCATGTTGTGATTTCATGATGTGATGTCATGCGTTGTGATGTCACAGCTGGAGCAGACATACTGCAGCACGGTTATGGACCTGCTTCCTTACATCCTGCAGGTTCTGGGAAGGGTGCAGCCAACACGCTGGCTAAGCTACCTGCCCAGAGTCAGCTGATAAAGCGTGTGCAGTTCTCCTGGATGTAGGGATGGGCTCAGGCATGACAAGACACTCATGTGCACAGCCCTACCCGGAGTAATTAGCATCAGAAGATTCAGAGCTATAATGGTTAGCAGTCAGCTGCCTCGAAACTCATGATGTGCGCTTTGGAGATCCACCAGCGGCCATCCTACAGGTCCTCTCAGGTGACTGATGAGCATCTCTGTGTACATTTGACACTTTCTAGGCACCTCTCTGCCCTTTGATGGCTTATCATGCAGCAAACCCAGCTGCAGGGCAGAGTATAATGTACGGCTGACATATTCATGGAGGTCAGTTCGAGGCCCCAGGGACCCTGACTAGGATAAGAGCTCTGAAGATAGATGGGTCTTCATTTTTTTGTTTTGTTAGGCGCTAGCAGCTGGTTTCTCTTAATTACATATTTATTTTTGTGTATTCACTACATTTTTAGGGCATATGACTATGTTGCAGGTGTTTGCTGCAAAACGGGCTGTTTTTACACAACGCGCTGCAAAAATAAGAACTATGTAAGCGAATGGGCACTACGTCAGCTGTCATTATGCAGCGCATTAACAAATGGAGCCATTACATTTTATTAATGTAGCAGATACTTTTATCCAAATTTAAATATAGTTGGGAAAACAGGGCCAGCCAGTTCCTGGAGCAATGGGGGGTTACGATCCCCACTCAGGGACTCAAATGTGAGCTAATTCTGCTGACCTTGGGATTTGAGCAGGTGACCTTACTGTCACGAGCCAGCTGAACCACCAGCTGTTCGAACCAGCTGAACCACACACTAATCCCACATATTTTGGATAATGCATTCACACTGTGCCCCTGTTATTTTTTTTTAAGCATGTAAAGTAAGTGTGTTTTGTGAATATGAAGATGATGTTACAGGTAAAGATATCTGGAGCAGATAATAGCATGGAAGACAGGGGAAGGGTCTCTCTCTTCCCTGCAGCACCAAGCCCTGCACTGTACACGCAGTCATTCTGCCAACACCCCACGTAGGCAGAGATACTTCCTGCAATTACCTGCTGTGTGTTTAGGTCGGCTTGTGCTCAATTCATCCATTTGAAGGTTAACTAATTAGGACCCCTTATATATTTCAGAGTGAAATATTTTTATTGAATATTACCAAATTCCAGATGACAAACCTCATTGTAAAATTGTTTTTGTCATTTTGGAAAAACCATATATTTTTTTACAACCCAGTGAGTTGCTCCTAATGTTTTGTTGTTGCTTGATAATGTACAATGGAAAGACAATGGATTTTTTTAAGCCCACCCTCACACCATTCAAATAACACAGTGACCCAATGAGGTAAGTCTTTCTGGATCAGGTTTTTCTTATAGAAACCAGTCAGGTTCCTTTTAACTGGTGACCTCAAGAATGACAAGGGGCCTTCATGTCACACGGGCACATGAGGATTTTTTAAAGCTGATTCACTTTATTGAGCTTTGTATAGTCAGAAGACGTTTGTTCTCCTCCGTAAGGAGACGCACCCGGCTGCTCTCTGTCCGCTTTTCCGTCATCTCTGCTTTAGGGCCAATCGCCCTCTGCTGCACTGCTCAAATTCTCTTAATTGAGAATCAGAGCAATCTTATTGCCACGCCTATCAGGTGCTTCACAGATTATTGTGGGATTCTCTGTATTCTAAATGAGGAACATATTTTGGCAATTAAGATGCAAGACTTGTTTCTCTACTGCTCCACCCTTTCACCTGCGGCTTCTTCTCGGTATCCCACACATCCTGCATCATTACTGCCTTACTCATTGTATGGGGAACTCAACCCTATATAAGTATATATAGCCCTGTTACACCTAGAACTTTCTCCATTACTAGCATTACTAGTAACTACCGTAATTGTCGCATATCATTCAGTCTTTCTCTATTAGACATATTCAGCTTCATAATACATAATTGTGCTATTGATTGAGATGTTTTAACAAAAGTATTTTGTTTGGTTACATATACAAGGCACACTTATAACATGAATTCAAGACCAAAAAAGTTTATAGGACAGACATGATCATAGTGTAGGTACCATACTATGTATGATCAAAGTAAAGGCACTTCTCTTACACATGGGAAAGGGCAAAAGATGTTGATGAAAATAATAAAATACCTCCATAAAAGCATAATGGAATAGTTGGCCCACTGTTCAGTATGAATGAAACCTTTGCAGTATAATTTACCTTACTCAAATGTATATGAGTGTACGCATGGATCAATGGCATGGATCAATACTAGGGTCTCATTCAAAAACTCAGTCATGGGTCCCCCACTCCACCAGTGTAATGACTGTTTGTGGCCAAGAGGGCCCCCCCAAACCTCAGGGTGGGCATGTAATGCATGGTTTGACTGGTGGTAAACACCACCACTGAGTGTATAGTCCCTGTAGCGTAGGGATAGGCAATCTTATCCTCAAAGGGCCAGTGTGTATCCAGGTGTTTGGGATAACCTTTAGTTCAGCTGTTCAAACCCAGGTCCGAGAACTCTTCAGTCAATCAGTCCTCTAATCATTAATCTAATTGGGGAGTTGCCGCAAAAACCTGCACACACAACAGCCCTTTCTGTATAAGATTGCCCATCTCTGATGTATGGTCTCTGAAGTATTTTAATATTCAGCCAAACAAAATTCTGGAATATGAACTTTAAATTATCGCAGGGCACAACTCTTAATATCATGCATGACTGACACCTAGTGGCCACTTACAAGCCGTACAAACGACATCCGAACGTGGTTTGTTGGCCGGAACTCGCTGCTTAATAGACTACAAATCCCACAAGACATATCAACAGGGAGACGTCACGCGTTACGGATGATTTTTTTTTTGTTTATTTGACTTAAAGGAGACGCAATAAAAGTACGGGGAATCCGTGTAAGCTTAGGGTGGTCAGCCCCTTTCTTTTCTGTAGCTTTAAGAAACAAAAAAGTGTCTAGCTGTTTAAAATGAATATCGAAAATACATAGATAACTTAAAACTTATTTATTTAGCTAGCGGGAAAATTAATTAGGCATTAAGCTGGCCACTCTAAGAAGAGGGGTGTTTCGCTACAGACAAAGGTGATAATATTTTTATAGTTGGCGTACGGTCCTTCTGCTAAAGAGTGTCTCTCCTTTATCAGTTTAAGAGCAAATTAGCCCATTCGGGGGAGCGGGTGGGAGATAAGGAAGGGCATGGACTCGGAGAAAAACCGAGCAGAGGCGAGCAACGCCGAAGATGGCGAACTCGCCGGTGAGGAGGCCGCGGCAGCGTTCACGACCCCTGCCGCGGCGCCCTCCCGAGGCAAAACACTGCGAGGGCGTGGGGTGAGTCGCTCGAAGACCGGGGTGCTCTCTATAGGCCTTTCTGATCAAGGATTACTTACGTCGGGCACCGGAAGGGTACTACGGGATCGCTCGGCCCGAGCCAAGGCTGGGAGACATGCCGAGGACAGCAGTAACGCTATCAGCCAGAGGAAGTTTGCGTATTCGCGGCGTAAGAGGAGCACCGCAGCCCGCGTCCACAATTCAGGGGACGTGGGGGATGACGGCGGCCTGTCGGTTGAGTGAGTATATTTAAATGGTGTTGGCAGTAATCCGTGTTTACGTGCTGTTCGCCTGGACGGACTGCACACGGCCGGCTTTTGGGTGTGCAGCCGAGCTCGCCTTATGTTATCGTGCTTATGCCACGCGCGGCGGAGCGCGTGCTCTCACATGACGGTTGGCGAGTCCCGCCCTCGAGGCGACCTCCACCTGTCTCGCGGGCGCGCGCGCCGTCCCCGCGGACGGCGGCCAGCGGTGGCTGCGGACGGTTCGTGGCGGTTCGACACGTGAAGCCGTTTGCAGACCGAACTTCTCCTCGCTAGACTCTTTTGAAAAGCGCATGTTTGGCTCACGGGTAACTCTTTTGACCCGTTTCATTTCCGCTTTTTGTCTTCCCCTTTTAGTTCCGAGGAGAAAAAAGATGCTCCGGGTGTTAAAGGTAACTTCTCGAACTGGACTGTGGGCCCCATTATGTTCGGGCCGCGCTGAAGTGTTCAGTCAGTGTACCTGCACTGTACTGTATTAATTTTCTCTCTCAGTAGTGTTTATGTACAGTAGTGTTCAGTCACTGTATCTGTACTGTACTGTGTTAACACACTCTCAATACAGTGTTAATGTTCAGTAACGTTCCGTCACTTGATGCTGTACCATATTAACCCTCTATAACACAGGGTTAATGTACAGCAGTTTTCAGTTACTGTATCTGTACTGTTTAAATCCTCTCTTAGTCCTTTGTTAATGTACAGTAGTGCTCAGTCACTGTATCTGTACTATACTGTGTTAACCCTCTCTCTCTGTACAGTGTTAACGTTAAGTAGTGTTCAGTCTCTTTCCCTGTGCTGTGTTAACTCTCTCCCCCAGTATGGCGTTGAGCAGGTGACTGACCACTGTGGTCTAATAATGACCCGCTCTCTAGTCTGTACTCCACGCAGTGTTACACTGCAGTGCCTCTGGCCTTGTGATGCCCCTTTTGTGTGATAAGCCCACCTTGTCCCCTGCAGCCGTGCAGTCGGCCAGACCCCGGAGGATGCGGCGGCCTGCGTCGCTGTGCGGCCCCCGTGTTCCCTCCGCCCGCAGCTCCCGACCTTGCCCCACGTCACTGTGCAAGAGCGAGCCGGGCACTGAGGCCCCCTGTGGTATGTCAGGCTTGCCATGGCCCTGGGTGCCTTTCACGTTCTCTCACCCTTTTGCTGATTATTTGCATGTCTGTGTCTGTTTAGGCAAGTGTGTCCTTGCCGTGTGCATAGGGATGGGAATTGAAAACCAGTTCCGATTTGGAACCGGTTATTATTGTTGCGAAGAACCGGAATCGTACACCTCCGATTCCTCTAACGATTCATCTGGACTTTTCGTGTCGCGCCGTGACTTGGAATACACATGATGGAGCGGAGGAATCGGTCCAGGGCATGGCTGCATTTTACAAAGAAGGATGACCATTGTGCGGTGTGCAACCAATGCAAAACTGTTGTCACCTCTAAGGGTGGTAACACTAGTAATATTCTTAGGAATTTAAGCTGTCAACACGGCATTACATTTAAAGATTGGCATGTGTTCGCCACTCCGCCGAGCGCAAGCTCCGTGGTCGCCATAGTCGCGGGTAACTTTAACTACGGTGCCTTAACCTACAGCCACGTTTTCTGAAACATAAACGAATTATGTAGTACGTTTGTTTCATCCATTTTAGAAGATGACATGCAGGGTGGCAGCGATAACTCCTCTGAGGCAGCAATCGCGTCATGCCAGGAAAAACTAAACCTGTTCACGCTAGCTTTCCAGGCAGCGAAATGTAATGAGGAGAGTGTGAATGAGTGCCACTGGGCTGTGACAGAGTTACCTGACCAATCATCTCATCCCTGCCTGGTATGAAGTTGAGGGAGCAAATTACTTTCAGAGCTGAATGATGTGCCCAAGGCTGCCATTATAGCAGATGGATGGACACGCATCTGTGTGTTTTTTTTTTTTTTTTAAATAAATATGTAGCAAACCAGGTCTAATTACCTGTCCACAAAATTATAATCAGTGATAAATTAATATTTGATTATTTTACAGTGATTAGGAATTGATAAGAGAATCGATAAAGAATGGGATTGATAAGAAGAATCGATGATGGCACTGACATCAATAATTTCTTAAAGATTCCCATCCCTACGTGTGCATGTGCCAGCCTGTGTTCCCACTGCTGTAATGTCACCTTCACTCTGTGTTCGGTTTCAGTGGCAGACAAGGCTGTGGCCGACAGTGCCCAGGCCAGGTGAGTGATGGGCTCTTATGCACTGCCGCAGTCTCTCAGGCACTTTTTGGAGCCATGCTGAGGTAAAGGCCTCGGTGTATATAGTGGCTCGCTGCAGATAGGGGCTGAGATCCACAGCACAGATCGATACAGACGCAGCAAAATTCAGTCAGAATTCACTTTCCCATGCATTAGTATAAAATCTGAACATTCGTTGAAACAAACACTGCAGTTGGTTAATAGCTAATACATGTAATCAGTCTGACTTTTCACATTCTTTTAATGAGTATCTATAATTATCTCAGTGATGAGGAAGATGAACTGATGGATGAGGAAGAGGCTTCTTTTGTGGATGACCTGACTGATCAGAACTACATACCTTACATTGACAGGTACAGTTAACTGTGTGAGATGAGCAATGCATTTACTACCTATAGTCCCAGCTTACTTGTATTCCCAAATATGAATTATTCCATTATTGTTGATTAATGTCAAAAGGGAGGTAATCTTCTTTTTGCAAGTGCACTTAAAATATCTCTTCCAGTGAGGAGATTACCAGTGAGGAAGATCTTCCTTTCAGGGATGACCTTAATGATCAGAGCTATGAACCACAGATCAAGAGGTAATATTCTCTGTGTGCAAGAGTGCATGTGTGGGAGCAAGTGAGAGACGGAGCAAGACTTGCCTTTCCCTTTCTCACAGGACCAACCCGAAACCAAAACGCAAACCTGCAAAGCCTCCAAGGGAGAAAAAAGAAAAAGTGTGCGATAAAGGGACAGATATAAAAAAAGAGGGAGGAGAGGAGATGGATGTAAAACTGGAGAACGAGTTTGGGGATACGACAGAGCCGCCTAGGAAGTGAGTGATGCAATATAGATTGGTGAGAAGGTGACAGAGGTTACACACTGACTGAAAGGTTCCTGCCATCTCCTCACTCCTGCAGGCTTAGGCAGAGCACATTACCTAAATTACTGAGTCTAGCTGTATAAACAAGCAGTAAAACTGTTCATTAAAATGGATGTGGATGAGGATGGGCATACAGTAACTGATTTCTTATTTTAGAAGAGGAAGACGACGGAAAGATGATAAAAGCCCTCGTCTTCCGAAAAGAAGGTAAAGTTTTACTATCAGTTTGTATTGAAGCTGTCACACTGACTGATTCTGAGGCACAGCACAACACACTGGGATAAACACAAGTGAAGGAGATTGGTTAACAACAATGGCTGGCTGTTTTGACATGCGCATCATATAGTGTGTGATAAGTGAGACTGAACCTGTTGGAACTAAAGCCTGTGAGCTGCATGATGGCTGCTATCCAGCAGGGGGCGAAAGTGTCGCCTTCTTGCCTTTCTCATGGTCTGTGGCACAGAGTGTACAAACCTCATGGTATGTTAGAGAGAGCCTCTGAGATCTTACAGGAAGTGAATGACTTTCGTCACGTCTCTTGACTTGAGTTTATGCGCCATACAGATAATCTGTTAGCACTTGACATTGCGTGATGGTTAGGTCTTCCTAGTCCTCAAAGCTGCGCTCTTGTGGTGTTCACACAGGAAGAAGCCGCCTGTGCAGTATGTACGCTGTGAGATGGAGGGCTGCGGCACGGTCCTGGCCCACCCGCGCTATCTGCAGGTTCGCTCTGGTAACCATGGCGAGCGGTTATCACGTTGACCGTGCGTGGCGGACCGGCATGATGGACATTCCTTCTCCGCTCATCATTTCAGCACCACATTAAGTACCAGCACCTTCTGAAGAAAAAGTACGTCTGCCCCCACCCCTCGTGCGGGAGGCTATTTCGGCTTCAGAAGCAGCTCCTCAGGCATGCCAAGCATCATACAGGTAAACAGGGAGTAACACTGCTGAAACTGGGAAAAACGGGTTGAGTATAAATCGGGCACTCCAAGAGGCTGATGGACTATGTGGAGCTGTCTGTCATCTCCTCCAGATCAGAGGGACTACATCTGTGAGTACTGTGCCCGGGCCTTCAAGAGCTCCCACAACCTGGCTGTGCACCGCATGATCCACACGGGGGAGAAGCCCCTGCAGTGAGTCCCTTCCTCTTCATGTGCTGCCCCCTGTGGGCTTCAGCTGGCACTGCAAACCAAGACTCAAGATTTCTATTTGTCCCATACCTGAATGTAGTGGTACCCCAGCAGTGAAATGAAATTGCTGCAACTCCAGACCGTGCAACAAACAAGGTAGAAGGATAACAAAAAAGAATAACATAAGTTAACAAAATAAGTGCTAAAAATATAGAAATCTATAAAAAGATAAAATGTTACAGGAAATTATTTGAGGAAATATTTAAAGCGCAGTTTGCAGCTGCCTGGTGGAGGGATTTAAGGGAATCAATGTGTAATGTCTGGTATCAGAGGAGCTGCTATCATTCAGTCAGGTGAGCATAAGGCCAAATTTCACAGGTCTGGAATGAGTGTTTTATATTATGTTCCAGCCTCGCCTATAGCGCTCCTGGCCTGTAGCACTTCTGACCTGTCTCTCTGTGCCAGGTGTGAGATCTGCGGCTTCACCTGCAGGCAGAAGGCCTCGCTCAACTGGCACATGAAGAAGCACGATGCAGACGCCTTCTACCAATTCTCCTGCAGCATCTGTGGCAAGAAGTTTGAGAAGAAGGACAGCGTGGTGGCCCACAAAGCCAAAAGCCACCCGGAGGTTCTGATCGCAGAGGCCCTGGCTGCCAATGCAGGCGCCCTCATCACCACGCCAGGCTCTTTGCTGGCTGGGGGGGATGTGGAAGGCGGGGGCTCAGGGGCGGAGCCTGCACCGGAGCCAGTGGAGCAAGTGGTGGTGCTTAACCAGGGGACGAGCTTTCATGCCTTGCAGGTACCCATGTCACTCACCTTGTCCTTACCAGCTGGCAGCCCCCAGCCTCAGCTTCAACTCCTGCCAGGTGTGCCCCCTTCAGCACCACCTCCCGCCCTCCCACCACATTCACAGGATCTTGTGGAGCTTGACTGCTCTATCTCCGGTCCTCCTTCATCTGGTCCGACTCCCACTCCCCAGAGCTCCGCCTCCCTCGAACAGCACGTCGTCTCCACAGGGGAGGGAGGTTTGGGCTGGCAAAGGGAGGATGAGGGCGGTTCAAGACAGGTGCTTCTGGAAAGGCCAGAGGGTCACATCCAGCACGAGACCCATCATGAACTGCTCTAGATGGCTGACTGCAAGGGAAGAGCCAATCAGGCTCCCACAATTTCTCAGTGGGCGTTATTTTAGAAGAGGAAGACGACGGAAAGATAATAAAAGCCCTCGTGGCTTTTGTGGGAGGGGCTATTAAACTGCATGAAACCATGTCCAGACCGCAAAGCTGGATAATTACTTAGACGCTACTACATCAGGGAACAGATCTGATCATTCTTTTTTCCAACTTGAATTTTACCACATCAATTCGTCCCCAGACTTAAATCGCTTGCACCTCTGATTTGCTGTGCATGTGAAAGGCAGTGGCGGTTTTGAAGCTGGTTAACATCAGGGTGGGTGTCTCGAATCCCTCTTCACTGCTCCAGCTCTCTGTCATTTCCTGAAGAACCATGTATAACACACTTGAGAGGTGTTTACCGTATTTTACATTTAATTTATGAACTACTTCTTGCTGTGTTGTCAATTAAAAAAACATTGTGAGTTAAAGCATTATATTTAAGTATTTTGCAACTGAATATGTTATGTGCACTATTTTTAGACTGTTTATGGATTATAATAGCAATTTTAAATGGCTCTCAGTTACAGCACCCCTCCTATCCGGAGTGTAATGCAGCTTTGTAGTTGTAACTCTGGCACCCTCCTCTGTCTGCAAGTTGTAGTTGCAACATTTCTCTGAGGTGCAGTTTCTGAAGCCCGCACTGGGTGGAATTGTCATGTACTGTGGAACCTTTTAGATGTTTATAGCAAAACAAATGTGTGATTAGAATGAGAGCAGCAGGTAGAGCTGCCCATCCTGGCTGCTGTAACTCATGCAGACTGTTGGGTGTGACTCACCACCTTAACTGGCAGATTACAGTGAGTGAATACAAATGTCCATTTAATTAAAAGGAAACATTTTTTAAATCTTAAATATGACTGGATGTAGTACTCTTTGATTTAACCTACTTTGGCATTTGATGATGGCTTTATTAACATAATACATGTTATTTTCCAAGTGGCACATATAAGGTGTTCACCGAGTGGTATGTTAGAAACATTTATTAAAGTCATATGGGAAGAGACACATCACAGTCACCTACAGTAGTGATACTGTTAGTCTCAGCTGTCATCTGTACACATCAAAAATGGCAAAGTGTAATGTGCTCAAGAAAGCGGATTGAGCCCCTCTTTCTTCCTCTGTGCCTTGTACTGTTTCAGAGCTCTTTTGGAGGGCGTCAGGCTGTCACTCAGCCCCACCTTCCTCTTCCTCCTCCCCCCTTCCTCCAGTACCTCTGAGTCTCCCTCTGGCTCCACCGCTGTGCTCTGTTGGGCCGGGCTGCTGAGATTACTCTGGTGGCTGGGTATGGTGCCCCATTGGCCGCCCACGGGTATCTGCAGGTCGCTGTCGTGGGCAAACTTGCAGCTGCTGCCAAAGCGACAGCGGCCGTCCCGCCGATATGCGACGCACATGCTGCGGCCCCCGATGTGTGAGGGCCGGGCCTGCGCGGTCAGGGGCACGTGTTTCTGCAGGAAGCTTAGCCGTTCCTCCGCCTGCTCTTTGAATGGGTTGGCAAACACGCTGCTGACAGACAGCACGCTAGGGGGCGGCGGTGGCAGTCTGCCGCCAGGCTGTTGTGTTGCCGAGGCCGGAGTGCTGGCCTCTGGCTCGACCGGCACCTCTGGGCCAGACTGCACGTTGGGATTCTCCTCAGAGTCAGAACTGGAACTGGACCCAAATCCTGACTCCAGTAAGAAATTCTGACTCTTCACTTCGGTTCGAGTCTCATTATGTCCATCCGTCTCATGCTGGCTACAAAATAAAAGAACACATTTACAGGTCTATTAAGTGTTTTTCCTACTGCATCTGAATGTATTTGGACATCTTAATGATCACAGTCAAATGTGAATCTGCCTATACACAACAGGACTGTGTCCAGTGGACTAAGTTAATTTTGGCAAAGACTAGTTATAGGACAGGTGCCAGTTGGGTACAGCTTCTGCAGTTCAGGCCAGCAGGTGGCGCAGTGGTTACAAACGTGTCTGGTGTCCCGGGGCCACCCTGCTATGACACCGAGAATGCGTAAAATATATAAAGATATACAAATATGATTCCCAGCCTTGGGGGGGAAAATCGTGAATATAACTATAACTATATGAATCTATATGAATATAAGAATAACTATCTAAGCTCATATATTACGGAATGCCGTCAGGAAATAGCGCATGTCGTGTCTGGGTCTTACCCTTGCTCCCCAGCGTCGCTGTCTGAGTCGGACGACGAGCCGTAGCCCACCAGAGGAAGCGAATTCGCCGACATGCCGGGTCCCCCTTAGTTAGCCATGTGGTTTAATGAAAGGAGCGTCTTAAACCCCTATTTTGACACCCCGGATCGGGACGTTTCACAATCGTCTCTGCGACCGTCCGATCGGTTCTTAAGCGGCCGACCCGCTTAAACGAGCTGAGCAGGGTTCAGCCCGGCTTCGTCCAATAGCTCGACGCTCGAGGACACAGGTCTCCTACGTCTCGAACGTGAAAAAGATGGGAAACGGGGACAGTGAAAACGACAAGCTGCTGAAAAGCAACCAGCGGAACCGGGCAGCTCCCGCTGCTGGATCGGGTCGAGCGCTGCATACACGTCACATCCGGTTTCCGCACCCAGAGCCAGTGCTACATGACAGGCGCAAAGGAGACCTTTCCCACCAACAACAAATGGAGGTGTTTGTGCTTTTATTGTCTGGCCATCAAATTGTTATTTAATTATAAATAAATGAGCCAAAGAACAAGAGCAGCTAGTGGCGACCGCAGAGACCCCACTGTATTTACGTAGCTTTGGATTATGTGTCATACCCTGCCCCAGAGTAACACTGCGTATTAAAATGCAGTTTTTAGTATCTTGCTTCATCAGGTCTATTCATAGTTTCCTCGGAATATAATGACATATCGTGACTTCTCTATAGCAGTGTCATGAAATGGCCCGCCCTCCTGCCTGTGACGTCTCTCCTGCCTGCCCTACTTGCCAGTGATTCTACTTTTTCACCCGGACTTAAATTGGAGCGTATAATTCAAGACAATGTGAATTTGATTTCGCCTGCCGGCGCCTAGAGGTTGGACCAGAACCGGTTACAACTTCAAGTGTACTGTACTGTTACGTTATTACATGGCAGTGTCATGCACGTAAAGACCGTGGCACGGGACAGCGCTTTGACTGTCATGTAGTGGAACGGGACAGTGGCATGCGCTGCATGACAGTGGCACGCTAGAGCCCTCGTGATACATGACAGTCATTGCAACGTGGTTTACTCTACGTGACAGTGGATATTCCACTGACAGATGAAGATGGTACAAACTCCTCTCCCCTGGCGGTACCTGACAGTCATTACAACCTGGTTTGCCATACATGACAATGGATAGTCCATGCATGGATAACATGTGCTGCTCCGTTATCGCTGAAGTATGGGCTGATATTTGTGCCACTAGAAGCTGAATCTGAATTTATTAGTTGAATCTGAATTCAGTTCGGAAATTAAATTTCAACTTATTGAGACGCACAACTGAGACCTTCCGAACTCTCGTAAACGTAGAAATGAGTTGCGTTGTGAACCTGCGGTCGATTACTTTTCCTCAAGGACCCGGATTGTGCGTCTCAATAAGTTGAAATTGAATTTGCGAACTGAATTCAGATTCAGGGGTTCTAGCGTGCCACTGTCATTGAGCATTCATATGTAATACCAAAAACACTTAATGTAAAATCGCTTTTAATTTAGATCGGTAAAGCTTTTTATAAATCAATGACTAAATTTGTACAGGGCCTTTAGCGATAACGGAGCAGCACAATATCCATGGACTATCCATTGTCATGTATAGGAAACCAGGTTGTAATGACTGTCATGTACCGCCAGGGGAGAGGAGTTCTGTACCATCTACATCTGCCAATGGAATATTCACTGTCACGTAGAGCAAACCACGTTGCAGTGACTGTCATGTACCACAAGGGCTCTAGCGTGCCACTGTCATGCAGCGCATGCCATTGTCGCGTAGGACAAACCTCGTTCTAATGACTGTCATGTACCACTAGGGGTTCTAGCGTGCCACTCTCATGCAGCGCATGCCACTGTCCCGTTCCACTACGTGACAGTCAAAGCGCTGTCCCGTGCCACGGTCTTCACGTGCATGACACTGCCATGTAATAACGAAGAGTACAGTACACTTGAAGCTGTGACTTCCCTTTGAGTCTGGTTCCTCTCAATGTTTCTTCGTTCTAGGGAGTTTTTCCTTGCCACTGTCGCCTCAGGCTTGCCTTCTGGGCATTTGAGACAATGTAATGTTATGAAAATGCGCTATACAAATAAAATTGAATTGAAATGTAGTTCTCTATACAGATTTGACTGGTGGCACCCAACTATTGCCAACATACGTTTCAGCCAACTCATTGAATTAATGGAATACATAAAGAAAACATAAAGGAACTTGTTTCATTATCATCACAATTACTTTTATTTATAAAATATTTTTTTATATAATACATTGCATTATTTAGCAGATGTTCTTGTTCAAAGCCACACGCAAATGAGGAAAGCTTGGGGTCAGAGAGTCCCTGGAGCACTTTTGAAATTATTAGTATACTGGGTACAGATCTTCGAATGCCTGATGACGTGAAAAGAAATGATAAGCACTAAAACATAGATACCCGAGTGCATACTCAGGATAGGCGGGTATGAAGATGGATAGAAAAACATTTACATTGAATGTACATGGAACTTTCTCATGCGACTAATTCAGGCGAGTCACTAAAAGCACATAAACGACTGCACTGATTCATTGAACGTCAGGCGAACCGTCGCGTCGGGACATTCTAAAACGCTGGTAACACTTTATAATAGTTCCGCAGTTAACAGGTAAATATGCAGGAAGTAAGCAGCAAGAAAGGAGTAGTGCTTCATTAACACCTAAATTAGTACTATTCACTACTAAGGAGTTATGCTTAATTACTAAATAAGTAATAGTGAACTAATTATTATAGTAGTTCGCTATTACTTCATTAGGAACTACTGAGTATTGCAGGTCTCACTGGGAATTATCTACTAACTATGGATTATTTCTAGTAACTACTAGTTCATTACTCGTCAAATGAACAGTGCTTTTTTTTGGAAAAACAGGAACGTACAGGTTACTGTTCTCAATGGTTCTTGGCATTTTTTTCCTTAATAACAGGCTTGTTTCTTCCTACTTGTTTGTATGACATACAACTTATTCTACAAAATGTTACTGCCTAAAAT
>JAODKC010000053.1:11888238-11912053 GCA_026777985.1 Mormyrops attenuatus | reverse complement strand
CTGGGATGAGAATCAGCACCTCCAAATCTGAGACCATGGTCCTCAGCCGGAAAAGGGTGGAATGCTCTCTCCGGGTCAAGCAGGGGGTCCTTCCCCAAGTGGAGGAGTTTAAGTATCTCGAGGTCTTGTTCACGAGTGAGGGAAGGATGGAACGGAAGATCAACAGGTGGATTGGTGCGGCGTCAGCAGTGATGTGGGCGCTGCATCGGTCTGTCATGGTGAAGAAAGAGCTGGGCCAAAAGGCAAAGCTCTCAATTTACCAGTCATGAACTGTAGGTAGTGACTGAAAGAACGAGATCGCGAATACAAGCAGCCGAAATGAGTTTCCTCCACAGGGTGGCTGGGCTCTCCCTTAGAGAGGTGAGGAGCTCGGTCATTCGGGAGGGACTCAGAATAGAGCCGCTGCTCCTCCGCATCGAGAGGAGCCAGATGAGGTGGCTCGGGCATCAGGTCAGGATGCCTCCTGGACGCCTCCCTGGTAAGGCATTCCGGGCATGTCCCACTGGGAGGAGACCCTGGGGAAGACCCAGGACACGCTGGGAGGACTATGTCTCTCGGCTGGCCTGGGAACGCCTCGGGATTCCCCCAGAGGAGCTGGATGAAGTGGCCGGGGAGAGGGAAGTCTGGGTTTCCCTGCTTAGACTGCTGCCCCCGCGACCCGACCTGGAAAAGTGGTAGATGATGGATGGATGGACTCATGACATTTTCATGATTCTCATTAAATCTGGCCAACAGATCGATCTTTTGTTTTTTCACAGAATAAAAAACGATGACACTTTATCCCACTAATAAGTGCTGGCAAGTTTCCCACTGGCACTGGCGATATTGGAAAAAAGTATATTGGTTAGCGAAATTTTTCGATGCAAAAATATGGAGGCACTTCCAAGTTAGCGCTTGGATTGCTTGTGGTCAACCAATCAGCAAGCAATTGCTGCATGCACCTCCCCAGTAGTTTGTGTTTGAATGGAAAGTACCATGTCTGGAGGTACTTAAAAAACAGTTCTGGAACTGCCTCTGGGGAACTACAATCGGGCCGAGTTCCTGCGGTGTGAACATGACAAAAGTCCCTGGCTCCGGAAAAAGGTTCGGGTTCCAGAAAACAATTTTGCCGGGGTGAAAGCACCTTACCCTTAGAGCAGTGTTTCTCAACCCGGTCCTCAGGGACCCCTAGATGGTCCATGTTTTTGTTTCCTCTCATCTTGCTGCCAGCCAGTCCACACGTTTTTCCCCTATCTGGGAGTCCCTGAGGACCGGGTTGAGAAATGATACCTTAAAGATGCAGTCCTGGTGGGCTATAGGCACTTTTATAGCTGGTAGCAGACCCCTATAGGTGCTGTTAGGCCAGTCTGTCCTCCTCCCTCCTCCTGGACTCATCCCGATGCGTCATGCTGGTGCTTGTCACTGAGCAGTAGGAGTGGCTGTTTCTCTGGGGGCCAGAGGAGATGCATGAGCGTGTCGCTGTTGTCCACAGGAGGAGGAGCCTGGGCCGGTGTCTCTCTCCCTCGCTGTGTCCGACTACCTCACCCCGTCCTGGTCCCTGTCCCCTTCCTCCTCACCACTCTCCCACTCGGAAGCCAGCGACTCAGACCACGAGGACTATGAGGACGAGGAAGACGAGGATGAAGAGGAGGATGCGCGAGCAGAGGAGCAGCACCGGGGACGGATGCTCCGGCGGCGCAGGCGGCGCAAAACAGCTGCCTCTGCAGCCAAGAGGAAGAAGACGCCACCTCGGACAGCCGGCCGTTCACTCTCCTTCTGTGCCGGAACTCCAAGCTCTGGCCCTCGGCCCCTCTTCAAATCACCCACTCCGGCACCTCCTGCCACCATTGTCAACAACAGTATAGGCGTGGCTGTGGGGCGGAGCGCAGCTGTGGCGGGTGGGGCAGGGCAGCGGCAGCGCTGCATGCACTGTGGCCGGCACTTCCGTTCATTGGCACGCCACCTGGAGAAACACCACGCCCAGCAACCTGAGGTGAGGGCTGCCATGGAGCGTGCCCAGTTTCTCCCCCAGGCAGGTTCCGCTCTCTGCTTGCCATCAGCCCCGCCCACCAATGCCCCACCCAGCCTCTTCCCCAGGAACCCTCAGCCCAGCCCCGTGTCACTCTCGCTCTCCCCTCCGGCCTCAACCCTAGCCTCAGCCAATCCCAGGAAAAGCCCCGCCCTCTCTGTCTCACCAAGGAAGAGCCCAGCCCCTGTGCAGGCCACGCCTCCCAGAAAGGGACCTGCCCCTGGCGTCACTCCAAAGAAGAGCCCTGGGACCTCGACCCCGCCCAGAAAAGGCGTGCGCAGGATGAAGAGAGAGAGGGAGGAAGATACAGAGGAGTCCGCACGACCTAAAGAGGAACAGCCAGAGGAGGCTCCAAAGGAAAGAGAGCCCCAGGGGGGGGCAGATGGGAGAGAAGAGGAGAGTGCAGGGGAGGAGAAGAAAGGAGGCGTGTCCAGGTAAGGCTCCTCCCCCAATGTCCGCGAGCTATACTCTTCACATCACATTATGTCATATATGTCATATATATATGCCCTTCTATATTTAAGCAGTAAGGCTGTGATTGTGGTTCACATGGATCAGCAGAAGTGGCTTGCCTTGATGAAGTGTCGGTATTTGCTGAAATACTTTCTCAGAGAATCCTGAATAAAGTTTGAAATAAGGTTTTGCACCCTCACTGCAGCGGCCGGCCCCACATGCTGCCCCTGCTCTCCTCACTCTCAGCATTGGTGCTATACCTGCGCCGGCTGCAGCACTCAGCCTTCCTCTCGCTGATGCGCTCCCCCCAGTCGGCTGAGGCCTGGCGGCTGCTCTGCCACTCCAGCCTGGCTCTGCTCATCCTCTACAACCGGCGGCGTGAGTGCGAGGCTTCCAAGCTCACTCTGGAGGAGTACCGCCTGCGGACTCGGCCCCAGGGCCCTGCCTCGGCTCCACCCGGGGCCCCACCTGCCCTCACCCCCCTGGAGGCCTCGCTGTCGCCCTTCGAGCGCCAGGTCCTGCCCCACCTGCCGCGGGTGGGCGTGCAAGGCAAGCGGGGCCGCGTGCAGCCACTTATCCTGCCTCCCCATAGTGAGCCCTGCTTGGAGCTGCTACTGCAGACACGGCCTGGTGTTGGTGTGGATCCCCAGAATCCCTACATGTTTGCCCGGCCCTACCACTCGCCGGCCACACCACTGCGAGGCACCGACCTGCTGCGAAGCCTGGCGCGTGCCAGCGGGACCCGCAACCCTCGGGCGCTGACCCAGACGCGGCTTCGGCGGCAAGTGGCCATCCTGACGCAACTGCTGCTGCTGGCTGAGGGGGACGGGGGTACCGAGGGTGGCGAGGCCGCCTGCCGTCGGTTGGAGAACTTCTTGCAAAAGGAGTACCATGTGACACAGAGCTGCGCCGGGATTGGCCAGGACCCGGGGTTGATGGGACGCGTGGCCCGGGTGGTGCTGTGTGG
The DNA here is from genome assembly GCA_026777985.1 of Mormyrops attenuatus. Taxonomy (NCBI): domain Eukaryota; kingdom Metazoa; phylum Chordata; class Actinopteri; order Osteoglossiformes; family Mormyridae; genus Mormyrops; species Mormyrops attenuatus. The sequence goes on along the minus strand of JAODKC010000053.1, from coordinate 11,908,625 downwards.
GGAACGGGACGGCGTCCTGTTCCGGGGAATGAGCCTGCACCACATCTGTCTGGAGCTGGATGGTGAGTGGCAGTGGGGTAGAAGTTTGGGTGTGGGACTTAGGACAGGCTTTGGGCGAGATTCATTAGGGTTTGGAGTTTAATACAATGTAACACACACACACACACACACACATACACTGGGAGCAGCCTTAATTTTATTGCAGGGGGCGTGTAAAAGTCGTAACCTCCCCCCAGAACGCATGATTACGCATGGCTGTGGGGTCAGGCCCCTCCTGTTTGTGGATTCATAGATCCTTACAATCTGCTCCCCCAACTTCCCTCGGCAGTGATGTCAGGAAACTCGGCAGACTCCTTCTCAGAGGAATCGGAGGGGGAACGAACGCCAGGCAAAGACAAGGAGGGTAGGGCCAAAAAGGGCGGGGCCAGCAGCCGCTCCCCGCGACAGAAGAAGGTTGGCGGCAACCCCGCCTCCAGTGGACCCACCCCCCCTGCCCGAAAGCGGAGCAGCGGCCAGTCTAAGCCAGGTGTGTATATCTGTGTGTGTGTGTGTGGGTTTCCATAGATCATTATTTAGGCACGCCAAGTGTGTGTGTGTGTGTGGGAGGTGTGTATGTGTGCGGGAGGGGCGTGTGTGTGTGCAGGAGGGGTGTGTGTGTGTGTGTGTGTGTGTGTTTGGGTGCCACAGTCTATTCTCTATAATGTTTGCATTTCCTTTGTGGTGTTTTTCTCTAACTGCCTGCATGTATAACGGGTGGCGAGGCTGGGGAGGGCAGCCCTCCCTCCTCTGTGTGTGTGTCTGCATCTGTGTGTGTGTGTTTGTGTGTGTGTATGGTGTTCCATACGGTTCTGTGCTCATAAATTGGGGTCAGATTCATACATGCTCCGATCCTCTGTGCCGCAGTCATTGGGACCCCACCCTTTTGTGGTTTCACTGTACACACACACCGTGTTTATAGTCTCCCTTTCAGGTAAACAGGGGTCTGTGTGTGTGTGTACCTGGCTACAGCAAGGTCTTAGGAGGGGTTAGTGTATGTCTGAGAGGGAGGGCGAGTGTGAGCACTGATGACGCACGTGGTGCCCCCTGCAGGTAAGCGTGGGGTACTGAAGCGGCCGTGGTCAGAGGCGGAGCGCGCAGCCGTGGAGGCCCACCTGACGCGCAACATCATGGAGCTGCGAGTCCCGGCCAAGGCTGACTGTGAGCGCTGCTTGCAGCACTGCCCCCTGCTGGTCAGCAACCGCAGGGACTGGAGGGCCATCAAGTTCTACTGCCACAACCGGATCCAGCTGCTCAAGAAGAAGGGCCAGCGGGAGAGCATGGCCCAGGTGGGGGCAGTGTCTGTCTGAGGCAGGGGAATGCCCCCTACAGGCCGAGAGGGTGCACGACCCTGAAAGAATTTGACAGTACTTGGTACAAGTGTTCACCCCGACGACACACGACAGGCTGATGAAGCCCAATTCAGGTGCCCTTCTGAGCCGGGCCTGGCGGGGCCTAGCAGAGACGATGGGATGGCCGAGGAGCCACATGACCACATGACAGCCCCCGGACTCCTTGGTGTGCTGGTGCTTGTTCTACCTCTGTGTTCATTTGTTGTTTGTTTCACCAGCTGAGTGCTAATGTGGCATTCTGGGAGAGGCTGGTCATCAATGGCCTTGGCCCCTGTCCCGTCCCATCCCAGGCTTATCCCAATTTTTTCTTTGTTTTGAAAGGGGTTGTCATGATAACGATGAGGAGGGGGTCCATCGAGGTACATTCCACTCTTCTGTAACTAGGACCCAAATCAGATAGGCCTTTTTTAATTTCTTTTTTTTTTTTTAAGAGAAAAGTGACCAGGGTATACAAACCACAGATGAAAGTAGGACACATTTGTGACTACATTTTTTTTCTTTAAATTGTATAGTAGAATTAAATTTAAAAATTATAATGGAAGTGTTTTTATTTTTCAACGACCTCGTCACTCCGGTCAGGTGTGTGCTGTATTGATGACCTGAGAGTTACACTGTAATCCAGGGAATTATCCAGAAACCAGGGGCTGTTTGTCCCATTAAAACGTACAACACTGAAAAGAGGGGGATCAGCTGCTTGAATTGTTTAAAAAAACACTTCCTCCATTTGACACCCCTACATATGGTTCTCATTAGTTTTGTAAAAGAATATATATATATATATATATATGTTATAATGGAAATCTTGTCTTGGTTGTTAATATTTTCCCTTTGTTGTACATTTTGCGTGTAAATAGTCATTGAAGGTGAAACTAGAACATTTGTAAAACGGCTTTTTTTAAAAAAAGAAAACATAAAGTAAAGTTAGATTTCTATTCTGGCTTTGTTTTTATAAGCCATCGTACTAAATCTACGTAGCTAGTGGAAGCTCCTTAACTTACAATTGTAAAAATGTAGAATCCTTACGGTTGCAGAAGGACTGTTTGTTAACTGTTAAATATGGGGAGAAACCGCCAGGTGCTGCTAGTTCGTCTTTCGCACTCGAGCGTAACGAGAGGAGAGACGCGCTTTAGTAAAACTAGATTTTTCAGTTTAAAAGAAGCCTTTGGAAATGGAGCAGACGAGACCATAGCAGAGTGCGTTCATACCGGGGTGTTACACGACTCCGACGACTGCCGATTCTGACCTGCAGGAGGCAGCGCGGAGCGCTCTGGTGGCCATCTTGTTTTTGTGTGCCGTGCGATTGGCTGATGGGGACGGCGGGTAAGTGATGCAGGGGGCGGGGTAGCTGGGGTCATGTCGGCAGAGCTGATATCAGCCAACCCGCTCCAGTAATAATCCCGTCGTCGTCGTTATAATAAAAATAATGAAAGCCGTGAGCGGCAGAGCCAAACGGCACTGTCGTGCTGAAAAGCAGCCAAACCACAGAACCGCACATCTCCCTGTTATGTAACTGCAGCGGTCCAGGGCGTTATCTGCCACTTCTCGTTAGCGTAATCTGTTGAGTGAGAGCTTGGAGGGGGGGTCGGAGCGCTGTGGGGGTCGTGCCCGCTGGCCTTGCCCTCCAGCTGTGTGCACAGAGGGCAGCTGATAATCTACACATTGACCAAACTCCGGTGAATTTACACAACACCTGCCACCACCCCCCATTCTGGGACAGGCATGTGTGAAAGTATACACGTCATTCCAGCCTTATATCGCAGAGTAGTACGAACGAGAGCCATACCACCTTGATTATTAATAGGTACTGAAATGTCCCAGTATGAGGATTTCTGATTTAATATGTCTGAAAAAATGTAGAATATTTTTCCTGCCATTCCTTCAACATGTGCATCACACCAGCATCTTTGAGTGTGACATAGATAGATAAATAGATAGAAAGAAAGAATGAATGAACAGGACGCTATTTACTTCAGACTGTGAGAAGCCTGTATTAATTCCTCCCTCCATTACTGCTGGTGCGTTCTGTGGCTTTAGAATAAGAGGATCGCATGCAGAAGATGCGTGTGATGTGTAATCTTTGTTTTACCGGCCTCGGCAGGGAACGGCACTGCTCTGCCCTGTACAGCTGATTTGCTGGCCCCAAGAGGAGCAAAGCCCACAATGAAGATGGAGCAAAACAAACACGAACACAGTAGCCTCAGAGAAAGGCCATTAGCTTTGTGAGCTAGTGTATGGAAGGGTGTGTGTGTGTGTGTGTGCGTGCGTGCGTGCGCGCGCGGACCCCATTCCCCCCTCACGAAGACAGGCAGGGGGGATTGACTGCCACTGCCAACTCTGCAGTGTAATGATTCCCAGAAGAGGGGCGATAACCAAACGTGCACACGGCTGCAGGAACAAGGACACGCAGGTATCGCGCAAACAGCGCTGTATACATGCACACGCGCGCCTTCCGCGTGCACGCGCAGCATTTAATATGTCAAAGTCGGCCTGCACCCTTCACCGTGACAGCCCTGGTCCACACATCGAAAAAGAACATTAATTATTAGTGAGCGCTATTTATTGTCTTACTTGAGATGTTAGCAGGTCTGTTTACCGCCGGAAGTAAGCCACATGGCTATTAAACATCGAGAAAGACGCGCACCCAACGCACCGTATGTACTTATGCTCTTATTTCAACCACGACACTCCCGTGACTCAGACTAAATATGTTTGTATATGAATACGTAAATTAACACGTTTGCACTGAGGAATAAAGCGAAAGCCTTATCCCCGGAGTGTCCACTATGAAAGCCAGCGGAGCGGCGTTTTGCCTCAGACCTCGTGGCGCAACGGTAGCGCGTCTGACTCCAGATCAGAAGGTTGCGTGTTCAAATCACGTCGGGGTCAGTGCATCTTTTTTTGACTGTTTTTAATCCCCAAGATGCGTTTTGCAAACCGGCTCCAATATTCCGATCGGGGGCCGGACCCGGGATATTAAGCGACTGAGCTGTCCGCTGATTGTCCACAGTCTGTCTGTCTCCGCTCCTGTTTATTTGCCCAGGGAAAAAATAATAGAAAACTTACAAAGATCCAATTGCGTGTTTAAATGAGGAAATTATTTAATTTACCCATTTGCTTGGGAAACTTTTTTGGGCTGCATGCAGTTAAGGCAGAAAGCCAAACCACGCCTTCGCGCCGCGCAAAGAACCCCGGGAGTGAGGATCCGCCACTGCTCGGCGAGCCGGGGAGCGAAGTGCTCGGCTCCGGGGATTATCTGCAGCTTTTAGCCAATCTCTTGTTGCCTTCAACATTTGGACTGAATCGCTGGAGGATATAGCAGGCGGTGTCACTTTGTTTCGAGCCAGCAGCATATTTATCGTTATCACTATACTGTTACCGGCCGGGGGTCACCGCTGGTCACCCGGAAGCCGCTCTCACACCGCGAACAGGTGCCTTCATCTCCGCGGAACAAGCCGGGGATCGCTGCGGGACGACCGGCTGAGGAGCCGGGGAACACACGGCCTCGGAGCACCGTCTGGCAGCGAGGGCTCCCAGGATGAGCTACAAGCCGATCGCACCCGCTCCCACCGGCTCGAACCACACCCCGCCCGGTCAGTGTTTGTGCGGGACTTGGGGCGTGCAGCCGTCGGGGAGCGGCGGGTCATGGAGGCGGTCAGAGCGCTTTTCGGGAGGAAGTGAGCCGAGAACAAGGCTGGCGGATGAAAAGAGGTCACAGGGATGCATATTAGCGGCAGGGGCGCAGGGTAGATGGAGGGATCAGGAGAGGCATGTGACCACCTGGCTCCATTTCAGAGCACTGGTATTTATTAGACAGGTCCAGTGCACGGTCCTGGGTAGAAGGCCATTGTATGTTTACAGTATTACACTAGACCGCATTAAAATTTCGTACTCCGTACAGTGTTTATGTACAGTAGTGTGGTCACAGTATCTCTACTGTGCTATATTATCGCTCGGTCTCAGTCACTAGGCTGTGCTCTCACGGTTTTGCTCCTCCTAGGTTCCAGTGTCCCATCTCCATCTCTGCCATCTTCATCCACCTTCAGACCCATCTTCAGTGATTTCGGCCCACCCTCTATGGGCTTCGTTCAGGTAATGTACTGCATAGAAGCCCCTTACTGGCCTTGCACTTATTTTTTGCTAACCTTAACCTTAAGCAGTTGGTCTCATAGTGACCCCCATTTTCTCTGATGCCACCTTCTGTCTTGGATGATTTGTTGCATTGTTAAGATTCCTGCTGAGAAAAAGGGGGCTGGTCCTCATGTGCCAACCCCCCCCGGTTCCTGTTTGGCCCACTTTGTTCAGGCACCCTGGAGGAAACTGGATTGCTCTACTGAAGGAGGGGCTGACTTCGGCATGCAACTTCAGCCTGCACTGTTGCATGCTGTGTCGCCCTACTGTGCAGGGCCTTTTAAATTGTGTTCTGGGAAGATGTCGGCATGGGCTGAGGGAACATCTCAGACAGCCTGTGCCTTTTAAGTGAGGGAACTTTCCAGGATAGACGCCAGCTCAGTATGTCCACCGATAGAGAGAGTGTGGCATCAGCCACAGCGTCAGTGATCTCCATCATGGGATCCCTGGTACAGAGTGGACATCTGCTGCCCACATTCACATTATCATCAGCATTAGAGTGCTAGGTGTCGGTTTCATGGAGCTTCTTGGGAAAATATTTCTAGGATAGTCTGGGTATGTAAATTAACCTCATGAATATTCACAACGCAGGGCTCTGGTTGGCCGACAGTGCCCTGACTAAAGCTGCTATTGATCTGGGGGCCACTCTTGGCGCGAAGCGACAATGTCGGGCCCCTCGGCGCACCGCATGTTGGACTGCCACGGGCGGCACCCCCGCCTGACGCTCTTGTCTTCCTCCCAGCCTGTGAAGGTGGCCCAGGGATCCACCTACAGCGAGTTGCTGTCAGTAATCGAGGAGATGAGCCGCGAAATCCGGCCCACCTACGCTGGTAGCAAGAGCGCCATGGAGAGGCTAAAGAGAGGTACTGTGCTTGCCAACTGTCCACACTAATGGTGCCGGTGAATGATAGCTTTACTGGTCAGCTAGTCGACCTGATCTAGGGATGAGCTACTTTGCTTTTCAATTGGCTGGTTTTACATGCTAAAAAAAGCTTGAAACCACTTTATATACAAATAATCACATGCTCAGTAATAGAACCAATGTTCAGTAACTGCATTTATACTCTGTTAATCCTCTCAGTACAGTGTTAACGTACCATCATGTTCAGTTACTGCATCTGTACTGCACTGATTAATCCTTTCAGTACAGTGTTAAAATGCAGTAGTGTTCAGTCACTTCCTTTCTCTGTCTGCTCACCCTTCTCCCCCCTCCCTGTATGCAGGTATCATCCACGCCCGTGCGCTCGTCAGGGAGTGTCTTGCCGAGACGGAGAGAAGCGCTCGCGCATAACCTCAGCCCCTGCCCTGCGACCCCTGATCCCACCAGTACAATCACCAGATCGCTGCTTTTTGTAAATTTTTGCCAGTTAGTGATCCAATAAATGTTTTTCAGTGAAAAACCATTTTAGTGCCTCTGATGCACGTGTCAGTGTTACAAAAAACAGGTATTAGGCCGGAAAGTCTGTATTCTGGGTTTTATTTGGCTTCTTGTGGTAACAACATGGTTATTGTGCGAAAACTTGCTGGTGAGTAATCCATCAAACATTAAGAGGTTACGTGAGATTTTAGAAATGACAAGGGTAACAAACACACATGCAGAATAAAGACTGATTTATGCGTAGAATCTACGCCATAGATAGCTGCATAAACTACACGCATGAGGCTATACGGCTGCCTACGGCATATATTCTATGTAGAAGTATATGTCAGCGTTGACAGCGGTAGGACAGGAAGAGATGGGGGGCTCAGCATGTAGAGGTAGCATGTCGCCCTACACCTCAACCTGACAAATTGGATCACAAGCAGCCAATTTGGGGGGAATGACATGTGAACAGGGTATGTGATTAAGAACTGGCCTCATAATTCAGTCAGTTAGCATTCTGAACAAATGGAAAATACTCATCAGCAATTACAGGCTTGGAAGCAGAAAGCTTAAGTATACAGGATGACTAAGAATAGAAAAAAAAAGACTGATATATTACAGTGAGATGGATACAATAATGTGTCCAGAGCAGTGAAGGGAATTTCACAAAGGCCCCCATTTTGGCTTTGTTGTTGTCGTTATAAATCTGAAAGGTGCCGTCGTCGTCCTTCTCAGGTCACCTGAAAGCGAAGGTGTCACGTCTGGCACCTTGTAGGGTGTGCTGTGTCCTCTGGACTGCATCTGCCCCCATTCCTCATGCTCCTCCTCCTCTGTCAGCCCTGAAAGAGGAGAGTGGCAGGGGGCTTCAACAGTGACAATCATGGCTGCCCCAGAGACATGGGGGAGGCAGATACATCCCACCTAAGCTGCTGTGTGAGGGACCCACGGATTCATTCTGAGCACTCAGGGCTCCTGGTCGAGGGCTGTGGGCACTGGCCATGCCCAGAGAAACACACGGTTGCTGAGTGGCTCAGGGGGCTAAGTCTCTGTGTCTGTCATCAGAAGCTCACTGGTTCAAGGCCCAACCTCGGCAAGACAGTCACATGTCTGTGGGCCCTTGAGCAAGGCCCTTAATCTTTCCCACTCCAGGGCTGCTGCACATTGGTTGATCCTACGCTGTGACACCCCCCCGCACACTTACGCTGGTGGCAGTGGCTGAGCCAGATGAGGTGTCGCTGTAGCTGAAAAGGCTCTTGAAGCGCTTCTTCTCCTCCCTCTGCTTCTCCCTCAAGCGATCTTCCAACAGACGCAGCTCCTTCGCCACAGAGGGCTCTAGCGAGGGGTCTAGCGCCACCACCTTGGCGAAATCGGCACGGGCCTGCTCCTCATTCCACACCGCTGCATGCGCCTTGCCCCGCTTGTAGAAGGCCTTCACATTGTCTGTGGAAGGAGAAGGTGGGACAAGGGCATAAGGCTCCACTCCCACTGTCTGAGTGACAGACCAATCATGTGACAATGCCAGGGTCCACTGCACAACTGTCAAATCAACCAGCCAATGGGAGGACAAGTTCAGCCTTCTCCAACCGTACTACAGGTTAGTGAAATTAGATAAACTCACCCTCATATTTAAACAGTATAGCTGAGCAATGGTCCAGAACCTCGTAATACTGCCCAAGCTTCAGCTTGCACTGGCAGTAGTTGAGGAGGAGCGGTGTGATCATATGGTCCAATCGGATCCAGCTGTCGTCCCCTGGCCGCTCCTTATTGAATGAGAGGTGGCAAACAACACCGATTCTTTTTAAATACCTCACAGGAAACAAGCTTTACAGTAAAATATATGACTATATCACATATAGCTAAGAACTGTACACATCAGCTTTATATCTGCAAAATACCAGCTCAACTTGTGCTAATCAGACTTTCATACCTGAAGCCTGTCTGCTTATGGGAGTTTTACATAGACAAAAATGTTGAGGACAGAAGGTAAAAAATGATTGGTTATCTCTCTGAACCAATCAGATTGTAGAGGAGGTGGGATCAAGATATTTCATTGGTTCTCTCTCTGAAGCAATCATTTTTCCTTCTGCCCTCAGAACATTCTGCATAAGTAATATTCCCATGAGCCTCCTGTCTGCTCCAAAGCTGGGGCTGGGCGAAACATGGTTGTGGATTTTAGTGTTGTGGCCCACCCCCTGGAAACTGAGCAGCACTACAGCTGGTAGGTAACAGCATGAAACAGCAGCCCCATGACTTGCCTTCATCTGCATGTTCTTCAGGCAGGCGATGGCATTGTGGTACTTCTCAGCAGCTGCAGCGATCTCCCCCCGTTTGTAGAGCATGTTGCCCTCCTCGTGAATCTGGGGCACCACCTGCAGCTTCTCCTCATCCGTCATGGCCCAAGTGTCCAACCGGAAAGACCCAGGCGGCAGGACCTAGGCAACGGCGATGACAGGTGCTGAGGACGGCCATCGTAGGACAGCGTTTGCTGTTCTGGGCAGATTTCCAGCCATTCCTGCCTCATTCAATGCAGCGAGATGCATAGCTGTGTGTACAGTCAGCCTCCCTCACCTCCAGGAGCTCCAACGAGAAGACCAGTGGCTGCGGGGTGGCCTGAAGATCGTCCAGGTCCTCGTGCCCCAGAGAATGATGGGAGTGGATCTGAGCCATGCCACAGCAGTGTCTCTGCCACTCCATGGGGTCCTTACCCATACTGATGTTCCTCAGGGACTGGGAGACCAGCGGGTACATGATCGTGTGCTGCAGGGAACCACACAGTCAGCACTACAGACTGGGGGCCACACCTGGCACCAGCAAAAGCACAGGAGCTCTTGGGAACCAGCAAACAGGAAGTCAAATGAGCTCAAAGATGTGAGCTAGCGGCAAACTGCAGGACGCGAACATACCGCCCATTTGGATGGGCACATACCTTAGTGTCACAGGTGAACTCAGCGATCTCCCCCTCTCTCATAGTGGTCACCACAGTCTCCCACACAGGCAGCTTGAACTTCTTCCCCAGAATGAGCTCCATGGGTTTGCTGCAGCCAGCCATCATCCGCGAGTCATCCAGGACTTTGCCATCGCACAAACTGGTGCGATAGTGGAACATAACCTGCGGGGTAAGTGTGGCATATGAGAGGAGGGGGGAAAGATGTCCGATGATTTATTGCCGTTTTGGGTACGGTCAGCGTTGTCACGGTAACACGACATGGCGATGGGACGGGAGATTGCTCAGGAGATTGCTTTTTCGTCTGCTCGTTCGTAATATAACGACTAAGTCGGAAAAGCTGCACCTATACGTAACCGAAATATCTCCAAGAAAACGAGGTTTGTGTAACTGTCGATTTGCAACAGCTAATGAAAAAGACTGCTGCGATAGGACAAACTAATTTTCGAACTAGGCATGACGGCAAACAACAAAAATACACTAACATCACCATCATATACCCCACGTTATTTACTCAAATATATGTCCCCCATCCCCCACATGAAAATCTAATCTACATCGGATGTTGGGAAAAGAATAAGAATGTCGCTTGGAGGTAAGATCCACCCCAGAAGTTTACGGCCATCTCACAGTGGACGCTGACTGGCTATTGGAGTGCCAGTCAACTAGAGCATCCAATTAGAGAGCTACTCTGACCGTGACTGACGCACGTGGCACCAATGAGCATGCAGAGAGCGATGACGCAACGTTAATTTTTAGTTGACGTAAACATAGACCAATAGCTCCACAGAACGAAGGATCTCGCCAATCATAAGAGAGAAAAACATGAATCTAGATTGGTACCGCCATCTTTTTAGGAGTAAAATTAAGTGATGCGTATAACATGCATTATCAAAAACATCAAATGAAATACAGTCTAGTGGTGCAATAAGACTAACAAATACTGTCCGCTAAAGTCTGACTTTCGCATTTTGAAAACGATAAAAACGTGACAGGAACCTGCACCTTGTCTGTCTGACGCCCTGCCTTTACGGCTACAGTTAGCTATAACAAAGAATCACTTCCCCGTAGCTCTGCAGCGGCGCTTTTTACTTAAGAGCAGCTCTCTTACCTTGGTTCCATCAGGAAATGCAGGCAGGTCCCCTTTACCAGGACTAATGACTCGTTTTTGGATTCCAAGCTTGCTCAGTTTTAGAGCGACTTCCTCCATCCCTGTTTACACTGAATATGCATACGCTCGTGAAGGTTCGGAATAGTTCGGGAAAATAGAAAAAGATCGGAAGAGATCGGGGAACAATCGAGAATGTTCGGACAAATATCGGAAACCTTCGCACAGGGCTAGATCCGTCGTCCTTTGAAGAAATACGAAGCAACACTTTTGGTTGCTTCCCGTCTGCCTCTTAAGGCTCGTATGCTGTATACAAGCAACTGTGACTACTCAGGTCACTGTAATTGTAGTATTTTTTAATTTACCATCCCATTTAAGGACTCAACCATAATGTTGTGTAGCTTGCATATTAACTTATCACATATAATGAATGCTTCTAGTGCCTACTATACACCCCCCTGTAAGTATACCTACATATGTGCTTCACAGCTAAAAACCTCTATTAAGCCACATCTTTCCAATGTCCCTCACCTGGTTGTTACTCCTGTGCAGGTGAATCCCCAGGCTAATAGTCATTGTTTGTCCTTACAGAGGCCCAAAGACTGAATCCAAACACTCAGTATGACCATGCCTGGTTTTGGACAGGCAGTTAGCCCTGGACCTTATAATTTTATTTCTCCCCTCTCAGATACCATTCTTGGTACGTCCCTTAATGAAGGTGCCTGCTATAGCAGTTGGCATGTCAGCTATCGGACATGATGGCACTGGGAGAGTGTGGGTCAAACTTCCTCTCACTCAGCAGTTATAAGGAATGCTGGTCAGAGAGGAAGGGCCAGTATGCACTGCAAGGCTGCACATACTGTTTCCATCCATCCATCCATTTCCTGTAACTGCTTGTCCTATTCCGGGTGGCAGGGGCTCCGGAGCCAATCCCGGAAACAATAGGTGCAAGCAGGAAACAAGCCAGAGTAGGGTACCAAGCCCAATGCAGGGCACACACACCGCCTCAGAAAATTACATCTCCGTTGAATTATATCGGCTAAAGATTCTTACCCCACTGGTATCTCTTCAATAAAGATTTATAATGACAAAACGATCCTGGGGGTACATTTACATCTAAGATAAATGTCAGTTTTTGAGTGCATTTCAAATTGAACTCATACATACATACGGCTACAGCCATGTTTTGCTTATGGGATGAAAACATCCTGTCCATGACACTTTGGTTAAAATGACTCATTCACTCAACTTTAGATTTTACAGTGCAGAACCGGGGGGGAACCCACAACATCGACTGGCCATATCTAGACACCACTGTATTGCCTTATGTATGCCCGCCGTATTGGCTTATGTATGTTCGCTATAACATATGACTCTTATAAAAAATGCCACAGTCTCCTGTGGGGAGAAAAATATGCAAATACAGTGGTACCTTGGAACACACACTTAATTCGTTCCAGAAGGCGGGGTTATTGTTTGGAAGAGGAGACGCGGCTCGATCCGTACAAGTTTTAGCTGGTCTGTTTCGGTTTACCGTATTCAGAGTTTTCGGTCAGGTCACGGCTAGATTTTTCTCAACCGACCCATTCGAGGCCTGATTTTGAGTTGAACGCGTCTCTACCCATACAAGTTTTAGCAGGAATGGTTGAGTTCCAAGATGTTAGTCGAGGTACAATTTGGAAAAAATTCGACAGACCCGTTTGACGTCTGAGTTGGTTGAGTTTGACCTCCAAACTTCTGCTGTATATAAAAATGTGAATATAAGCAGTAATATGTCTCCCCAGTAAGACCTTCCCTGTCAACAACAAGGGCAGAAGGCAGCCAGCGGGCCGGCTGGCGTGTAGGGTGGGGGTCTCCAAGCAGCACACCAGGGCCATTTTAAAAGTAATATATATAAACAGATTTATTGTAGTGTCACAGTTAATTAAATCACATAAAACAAAACCAAGACAAAGTCATCTTTTTACATAGTCAAGTCTGGAAGTTCATCAGTTTCAGTGGTCAGGAGTTAGTAGTGGTCAGTACTTACAAGCAGGAAAAAAGGCCAAATTAAATAAACAAAACAGCCCAAAATTCATCCTCTCGCTGTTGCCTCAGAAGTGAGGACGACAGTTCACTTCTCGAAATATGGCAGATAGAAGAATCTGAAGCCTCGGCGTCCGCGCAGAGCACAGGTGATGTAGATCACATGGTACACTGAGCAGAAAAGCCACAGCGTCAGTGCATAACCCAGACACAGAACCCAGACACAGAACCAGGACAAGTCAAACAAAACTGAATCATTTTCCAAACCCATTTGTAAAGCGGTATGTCTACTGCTAATTAACGGATTCTCATTAACTAGACAATAGTTTTCAGAGTAAATGCCTTCGCCGTCTGGCCAGAACTACACAGAAACAGCAGTAAAGACAAAGTAAAACTGCATACCTCCTGGAATAAACAGCAGAAAGCCAGGCACAAAAAATATGGCACTGGAGACACCTGGGAAGAATTGGAAAGGTTAAAGGTCAGGGAGCAGGCACTCCTTCAGAAATCAGAAGTCAGCACTCTGGCGTACGAGAGAGCCCCACCTGCATGTGGATTGAGCTGTATGACAATGCCTGTGAAAATGAGGGCTGGGGGGGCAGAGAGACGGAGAGGGAACAGTAAGCCCGACTTTGCAGAAGATTCTGGCTCACTCATGATGTTTAACTGCACAACCATGCCTCCACACGCCGGCAGACGATGGCGTAATGCAACCAACGTGGTGGTGACATCGATATGGAGACACTCACCCACTCCAATGATGAGCAGTAGGAAGGAGGCCAGAACCACTCTCCTGTTCTTCTTCACGAGAGGATGAGAGGTCCAGCTGAGGAGAGGGACAGGGAGAGAACAACAAGCTATTTAGCATTTTTACCCAAGCAGCAAGGCTCGCAGCAGGACTCACTGGAGACTGGCAGCATGGCTCACAGACACAGTGTGGCTCACAGACACAGCGGGACTCACAGTGTGGCTCACAGACACAGCAGTGCTCGCAGAAGCAGCGGAACTCGCAGCATGGCTCACAGACACAGTGGGACTCGCAAATGTGGCGAGACTTGCAGCAGGACTCACATGTGCAGCGAGACTCACAGTAGGGCTTGCAGACACATTGTGGCCCACAGACGCAACAGGACTCGCAGCGGGGCTCACACACTGTGACTCGCAGACGCAGAGGGGCTCTCAGACACGGAGGGACTCGCAGCTGGGCTTGCATCCATGGTGGGGCTCGCAGACTCACACTCACACATACAATGCTCACTAATGTCTCTATGAGCAGACGATTCTCCGCTTCACCCATCAGGTGACACAGACGCTCCAAGTGAAGTTTACCTGCAGCAGTGGGCGGAGAGCTGGGTGACAGAACTCAAGGTGCTGAAGGACCACTGGGAGCTGCAGTAGGACAGCGTGGCGGGATCACTGGGGACGGAGGCAGAGACGGGGACACGTCACACAGGAAAGGAAGGATGCTCCCTGTGCCCCCACCCCCCAGAAGCTCAGTCACGGACCTGATCTTGAAGAAGTTATTGAAAGATGAATTGCCGTTACTGCCCAGGGCATCCTCGTTCTCCAAGTTCTGGGGAGGAGATGGAGAGGATGGGGTTAAGCTGCCCTATCAGGCACCAAATGTACACAGGAAGATGTGTGGCGATGAGGACCGGCAGCCACCTGGTACTTCAGGGAGCTGTGGTCGGGGGTGCCTGCCACAGCAACAGGGAGACCCTGAGGTTTGGAGAAGGACAGGGGGCCAAAGCTCATGGAGCCGCCATCGCCTGCTTCTCTCTCCTTGTTGTGCTCGACTTCGTCCTCTCCCTCCAAGGCAAACGCATCATCGATGCTGAATTCCGTCGTCATGGTGTCAGCCAATCAGAGCCTGCGGGCGTGATGACTGACAGGCACTGTAGGGGGCACAGCAGACGGTTACAGTGAGAAGCAGGGGCTGGGCACGAGATTTTGCGCTGCATAAAAGCGTTACGGCGCCCCTGGTGAAATCCTTAGTATCGAATCGTCGAATATTGTATTGTTTTACACGTTATCCTTTAGTACGTAACATAAAAAGTTTGTTTTGAATCCCATTACCATTCTATTACAGATTCTGTCCTACAGACTCTTATACAATGTTTATTTAAAAGGGACGTGATCATTCTTATATAATGATGCTGTGTTTCTTCTTCCAAAATCGCTGTTCAACGCCGACCCAGATGTCGGGCTGCACCAGAACCGAGCCCGACACTAAAAAGGCTTCAAAGGTCTCAGTATCGGAGCACAAATCCCATTTAACGTTGCTGAAACAGGTTCGATTTCAAGGCTTATGGTTAAGATAATCAGCCAGTTACCGGCGGACTTAAACTGCTCAGTTTGTGCCTCTCTTACCCTGGGCTAACCTTAGCTACTTTCGCCACTTTATTTACAAACAACTTACTTTCAGCTTTCCGTCCAACTTGAGCGATGTCGCCTTTCATCCAGCTAATCATACTTCTCAGATCATTTTTACAGTGTTTGGTCTTGTGCAGACG
Source organism: Mormyrops attenuatus (assembly GCA_026777985.1). Taxonomy (NCBI): domain Eukaryota; kingdom Metazoa; phylum Chordata; class Actinopteri; order Osteoglossiformes; family Mormyridae; genus Mormyrops; species Mormyrops attenuatus. The sequence goes on along the minus strand of JAODKC010000053.1, from coordinate 11,893,156 downwards.
TATTTCTTAAGATTGCCACAGCCCTGAGTTATAAAGCCTTATCAAACTTTTCTGAAGTTTTTGTTCTGAACTTCCGTTCGCGATTGGCGCTCGGCTGCTCATGCCTGTATTAATGTGCGACTGCTGAAACTAGGCACAACCAATCGAGCGATCGAAATATCCTAATTCAAATATTATTACAAATGTTTGGATTTCATTTTATTTGCTTGTAAACAGGGGCTTTTTGTTATAAGTTTCTTTTTCAAGAAGCGTAATGTGAAAATTGAACTTCCTTGCTATGACGTTTACAGAAATCGCTTCGGTAATCCATACAAGATTACTTTTCTTTTACTGAAAACCCCCGATTTTCCTCCAATAAAAAGACACATACATGCTGTACTGATTCTGTACTGAATTGGTATAATCATGTTTGTCGCATAAGAACATGATTACATGATTAATAAACATATCATGACATCAGATTTGTGTTTTCAGCTTATTGTGGTGAATTATGATTTATTGTTTTAAAAAGATATACGAAACAGCCCACATCTAAGAAATAAGTAACGTAGGAACAATATATATAAAGTTCAAGTTAAGATGAATTTACTGGCTTAAAAAAAAGGGAATAGCACCAACAAAATCATGCTGGGTCTGTTATATCTTCAGAAGTCAAAACAGCCCTTTGAAATTGGCAGCTGGATCAGAACAGTTACTAATTGCCAAACAACAGCCTCATGATTTTCAGTAAATCAGCTTGGACATGTCCCATGTAAACAGGCACCATGTCAATGTCAACACCAAATAGATTAATGATTGGTCCAGGCGGACGTCGGCCTCAGTGTAGGGCAAGGACAGACAGACGGACGGACAGGCTCCAGAGAGGTTCTGCCTGGTCTTCCAAGGTGAGAACTGCGAGACTTCATGACAGATGCACTGCTGGTGGTAGCAGCGACCATGGCGGCATTGCGGTCTACGGCACGCGTCCTGATCTTAGATTAAGTCTATCCCTTTCCAGCTATGAATATCAGTAGCAACAGGTGGAAATTAAGGCAGACGTTTCCGTGATGGTATTTAGTAGAATAAAACCACAGGTAGTCAGGTGCAGTAAGGAAACAATATTAAATACGTATTAAAGCTCTTATGGCTACCATGCAGATCTATGTCATTGCCCTTTCTCTCTCACTCTCTCTCTCTATTTATCTATCTATCTCTCTATCTATCTATCTCTGCTACTCTCTCTCTTTGTTTGTTTCTGTCTGTCTTTCTCTCCCTCCTCCTCCCCTTTCAGATTCCCGTTCAGGATGTGTGGCCCGGTTGCCCTCCGCATTTTCTCCCTGCTCTTCCTCGCACAGGTAAACACGCCGATGTCCCCCCTGTTACCCAGCTTCTCCTCAGGAGGCTGCTTACACTCCTCTAGAGACACCTGCTGATGCCTCCTCTGCCTTGCGCCACCCCCAGGTCGCTCACCCCATGACACTAAATGTCACGGACGGTTCCACTCTAGCCCTGGACTGTCTCATGGGCTTCAGCAAGCAGCTTGATGGGAAGCATCACTCCTGGAGCCACAAGCCCCTCTCAGGAGATAGCCAGAGCCCCTCCCACCTGCCGGACTTTTCCACACAAAAGGTCCAGCGGCTGCTCCTCAAGGAGATCCAAACTGACCAGGAAGGCACCTACGAGTGTGTGACGGAAGGGGTGGCGGACAATCAGAAGCTGAAGCTCAGGGCAGAATTCATCATCTATGTTGTGGGTATGGACCCTCACACAAGCTAGGCATCAGCTACTTCTACTGCTTTGGGTATGATCAAGAAGGTGTAGCAACCACATCCTGAAACGCATAGCCATATCGAGGTTCAGCGCTTCATGCTGATGGAACACTGCAGATGCCACCATATCTCCCAGTGCTCGGTATCATGACTTAATCGTCAGAAATGTCTTTGGTCCTCAGGCGTTTCTGCTTGTTGACCTTCACAGTAGGTTAAAGTTATTTGGCAAATTTTAGCCACAAATATCCACTGCTTAGCATCAGATCATCTGCATATCTGCTTGTTAATTAGCAGGGAATTGTGAGTTTCTGCTCCTTGTATCACTCCACGCACCCCCTCCCCTCCCTCAGGGCATTTGGATCTGGAGCAGGTGGAGGTGCTGGAGGCCATGGTCGGGGAGGACGTCCAGCTACCCTGTGCCGCCCCCCAGAACCACACGGTGGGTTGGCGCCGAAAAACCCACAGAGAAAAAGAAATGTTCCAGGAGCTCATGGAAAAGGGAGAGGGAGAAGAGCCATCCTTCCTCACACACCCCAGCAGGAGCGCAACCATGATGTTAAACAAAGTCACAACGGAGGACTCCGGGACATACCTCTGTCACTGGGACGGAGACGGCAAGGAGCAGCAGCAGAAGGTGGAGCTGCGCGTCAGAGGTCAGTGTGGAGGGTTCTGCAGACGGGGCCTGCATCCCTCGCCTTCCACGAGCCAAAGCCCTGACGGCCCACTGCCCTTATTACAGAGCCACCCCCCCCGCGCTGTGTGGCCAAGCAGGACACAGCTCTGTGGGAGCACTGCGAAGACACCCCTAGCAGCTCCGGGAGAGGCATTCTGCAGGAGTCCCTCAACGAGTTCGCAGTAGAGCTGTACTCTCTCCTCAGCCTATCGAAACACCCCGGGAACCTGCTCTTCTCACCAGTCAGCATAGCTTGGGCCCTGACTCACATCCTATTGGGTAAGACAGCGAGAGGCTGGCATAGTCTTCAGTGCTCAGGGTGAGGTCGCAGGGAGTGAGCAACGCCCCCTGCTGTCCTGTGATGTGTCGCTGCTCCCGCCAGGGGCCCAGGGCGCCACCCGCATCTCCTTGGAGACGGCCCTCCGCCTTCCACACCAGAGCCCCTGCCTTCACGAGGAGATGAGAAAGATGAGGGAGGTGCTGCTGGGCACTGCTGAGGTGGTGTCACAGATCTACCACAGTTCTGGTACTCGTTAAAGCCCCGTCTGTGCGTTTATTCCACTTCTAGGTCAAACTGACTATCATGAAATTCACAAAAATGTTCCAGTGACTAGTACTGTGGTTCTTTTCTTTATTTTAATGAAGATCCCAGCTAACAAGGAATGTTCCCATAACTTTAACCAACATTATGGGAAGGTCTTCTCAAAGTTGGCAGAGGACATTCTTACTGTAACGTTAATGGGACGATATTTCCACATTTTACATTTTATCAAAGGTTCTGTCAATGTCAGTATGATAACATTATTACCTAAAGATCCTTTTAATGCAGTTAGTGTTTAAAAATATTGTTTTGTAATAAAATATTGTTTTATAAAAGTGCTATATCACAATCACACCGTTGAGTCCTGGACCAATGACCTCTGAGGTCAAAAGAGACAGTGTTGCCCGCTGTTTTACTAAGTACTCAATTTGTTTTTGTGTTATTACTCTTCGTTGTAGTAGTGGCATAACATTCTGGCAACATCAGGAAAACTGGACACTTTGAATATTTCAATACCTTAATTGTAACATTTGGTAAGCATTCCTAGAATGAACGATTGTTAATGGGGATGACGCCCGAGCCCCAAGTGGACCTGCTTCTCGACATGCTCTCGTTCTCTGACTGGCTGCAGAGCTGCAGCTGAATGAGGTGTTCATCAACCAGTCAGAGAAGTTTTATGGCGTCCTGCCAGAGAAGCTGGGCAACAGCAGTGAGCAAAATGTCCAGATGATCAACGACTGGGTGGCAAGAAAGACGAACCAGAAGATCAGGGATCTGCTGGATTACCTTCCTCAGCAGACCCAGCTGGTCTTACTGAGCACCGTCTATTTCATAGGTCAGTGCTGAGGCTCCGACATGCGAGTGCTGCGTCGGGCCTCTCTTCATCCGGCTAGACGTGCATGTACTCTGTTACAGGTAAGTGGCAGGTGCAGTTCAGCCAGGCCAAGAAGGAGTCACATTTCGTCATGGCTTCTGGGGACATGGTCAGCGTGCCTGTGCTGTACAGCCCCAAGTACAAGATGACGTTGTTTTACAGCCCCGAGCTGGAGGCTGAGGTACGCGCCAGTCTATTGCAGGGGGCGGGGCGGGTGGGGCGAGACTGGGAGCGGGGCTGGATGGGGGAAACCCTGGATGGCATCAGTGGCCACTTACACAACACAGAGAGAACATGCAAACTCCACACACACACATACACACACACACAGCATGCATGTCATAATTATGTGCCATTTTATTCCATTGAATTACTCTGGTTAATCTTCTGGTTCTCTGTTGCGTTTCACCACTAGGTGGCAGCATTCTCCCTTTCTGGCCAGGCCCGTCTGTTCGTGCTGCTGCCAGAGGGTGTTTCTTCCTCTGACCTGCAGATGATGGAGAGTAAAATCACTGTGAAGGTCATAAAGGACATAGTTAAAATGGCAACAGTGGAGGCCCCCCAGCTGGTTGAAGTGACCCTACCCAAAATTAAGATGGACATCAACACAGACTTAATGGACCTTCTGGAAAAAATAGGTTTGAGGCTGTCTGTCCCCCCTGTGTCTCTGTCTGTGTCCCCAGTATCTCTGACTGAGTCTGTGTGTATCCCGTGCCTCGCTGTCTGTGTGTCCCTGTGTCTGTTTGTGTCTCTGTGTGTCCCCCTGTCTCTGTCTGTGTGTGTCTCTGTGTCTGTTTGTGTCTCTGTCTGTGTCCTCCCCTGTCTCTGTCTGTGTGTCCCCCTGTCTCTGTCTGTGTGTCCCCCTGTCTCTGTCTGTGTGTGTCCCTGTGTCTGTTTGTGTCTCTGTCTGTGTCCCCCCCCTGTCTCTGTCTGTGTGTGTCCCCCCCGTCTCTGTCTGTGTGTGTCCCTGTGTCTGTTTGTGTCTCTGTCTGTGTCGCGCCGGGGGGTGGCTGGGGGGGGGGGGGGGGGGGGGGGGGGGGGGGGGGGGGGGGGGGGGGGGGGGGGGGGGGGGGGGGGGGGGG
>JAODKC010000053.1:11874758-11885984 GCA_026777985.1 Mormyrops attenuatus | reverse complement strand
AAAACTGGTTACTTTTCTACAGTCCAGTTGTGCTGAAAGGCATTTTACCCACTTCTTTCTATCAACATTGGCTCTTGGGGTTGTGTTTGCGTGCCTGTCGTCCCTGATGTGTATCATGGGGTTAGGGTTGACAAAGGGGACCTGGCAATGGTGTTGTGCTTGTGCGTCTGCTGGGAGATGTTGGTCCAGATACTAGTGCCGTTCGACACGCACACAACAGAACATAAATCAAAGACGAACTCTTTTTATCTCTGCCTGTACACTTTAAATAGGTATGAGGCTCTCTGTGTAGAGAAAGACTGCAGCCTCATTTATTAGGCTGAGGCAGCCTCTGCTGGGCTCTGAACTGCCTGTGCGATTTCCTCTGTTGCCTGTGCACTTTACATAGATATTAGGCTCTCGGCGTTTTCCTTTCTTTCTTGTCTCAGGACAAGTGTGAATCGCCGAGAGCTGAAACCAAGTCACTGGAGCCGCTTGTACAGTGACTGCTCTCTGAAATTGCAGGAATATTATTCCCTAACTACGTGTTTGACTTCTTTGAGAATTTGAACAAAATCTGACCTCAAAAATGTTGTCCTGCTGACAGTGCTTCAGGTGTTTATATGTTGGGCCATTTTAGTGGAAACAAATTCTGGGTAACAGATAATTATTATACCTCTGCAACCATGTAGCTGAGAAGGTGTTAGATTAAACATGGATGGATGGATGGATGGACGGACGGACGGACGGACGGACGGACGGACGGACGGATAGATAGATAGATAGATAGATAGAGTAAAATGTTATAAATAAACAGAATTTCGGAATTTTTATGTACAGTTTCCTGTAACTGTAATATATTACAGTGAGGGATGTGACTGTATGAATCTGACTGTGGTACTGATGTGATTCCATTTGTCTTTTAGTGCAGCAGATTCATCTCATGTGCATCACACTTTCAGAGAGGAGAAGTGCATGACTGAAACAGGCAGAATGATCCCATGGTTCCAATGTAAACTATTTGCTATTCCTGCAGCAGTAGGTAATGTAAGTTTTTTTTGCAGACAGATCATGAATAGCTCCTTATTTGACAGTTCAGCAAATGCCACATGCCTCCAGTGATGTTTACAGTTGGGAATTCAATTAACATGCATGTTCAATGCCTCAGGCTGCCGCACACAGCACAGTAAACACGAGTGATGCCCGTTTAACTCCTGTAGTAAAATTGTTCGCGTTCTGTCATGAGATCATTGAGGACATGAGACTCAGTCTCTGAGGTCACTCCCTACCTAATTACGCACAATGTAAGAGGTGGACCTCATTAGGCCAAGATATAAATCACAGATTAATTAGACACAAGCAAATGGACAAGGTGGCTAACCCCCATGAGTATATCAGAAAAGTGTCTGCTATACCTATTATACATTTTACATATTTCCACATTTTCTAGAGCCTTATGAACTTAAATTCCAGCATGAGGTTACGTTTCCATCTGCCATGTCTGCACATGGGCAGAGAACTGGCATCATGGTGTTGTTCCTTTTTGCCCTGGTACAGATTAATTTGTACCTTCACAGATGTTATGATGTTAAATACTTATGACATGGCAATAGATTATTATCTTGATATAAGAGTTCTGGGGTGAAATGTTATTGGATGGGTCCTGCTGAAGAGGCAATAGGGGAACCTCTTTCCCATCATCCAAAATGGGCTGCTGTATTTACACTGACAGCTATGTTTGTCCTCAGAACCTACTGTAAGTACTACATGTTACACCCTTATTAATGGGTGTGATATTATACCTACTGCTGAGAGAAGCAGGGGACTTGGAGACAACGCAGGATAGAAAGAAAGAAAGATAGAGGAGAGAAGAGGTGAATATGAGAGGATAATAAGATGGGAAAGGGAGTCAGTTTTAGCACAGGACCTTCTGGAAGGGTGGACATAGATGGGGAGAGAGTGGATATGGAGGTGAGAAGGAGAGAGAAATGGAGGTAAAGAAGGACGTACCCCCTGCTCTAGCTGCTCGCTCCGTGCAGGTCTGTCTGAGGGAGGAGGCCAACTGAGAGCACAGGAGTCAGTTCACATGGCAACACATACACATACAGCCACGCACCACTGGGGGGCTACACTGACGAACACTAAGTGGTTTTGTGCTTTTATCTGTGCTACTCAGGATTGCATTGTATTGACGAGGACCAAGACCAAGACAGGGCAGTTCCAGGTCTCACATGGGAGAGATGACGGTGTGATGCTGACTGCCGGGACAGGAACCCGGCAACCACATCCACCACGTCCAGAACGTCGCCGTGGTGATGAGGCCACAGACGGAACCTCCAAGAAGCGGCGAATGGGCGGCAGGGGTCTCCGTTATTATTACTGTTATAATCATCACTATTATTGGCTTTATGACATTATTGCAGTACCTGCACTGTGGCTTTTTATATCAACTGTGAAATGTATGAATTCATAAATCCATAATTATGGTTATAATGATTCATTCATTATTACTATCTTATTTATCTTAGCGGTGTCTGTGTGTGTGTCTCTGTGTGTGTGAGGACACCCCAGAAAACAAATATATCTCTACACCACTTCTTTTCAACTGATGAAGCCTTGCCATCAATTTTTACCTCTTTCAGTGGTGCGGGGCTACCCATGACTGACTGTATGCAAAAGTGAATCAGCAAGGAACATAAATGTGTGCCAGTGTGTGTGTGTGTGTGTGTGTGCTTGTGTGTCCTTGTATGCCTGTGTGTGTGTGTGTCTGTGTGTGTCAGTGAGTGTGTCGGCGTGTGTGTGTGTCAGTGTCTGTGTGTGTCAGTGTGTGTGTCAGTGTGTGTGTCAGTGAGTGTGTCAGTCACTGCTCGGCTGACCCTGCTGTGTTAGTGTGTGCCAGTACTCTACTTTCTTCCCTATGTATTTCAGACACTCAAACCAGTGCCTCAGCCTCTCTCCCTTGGCGTTGATGCCCAGCTCCACCCCCCCTGCCATGGAAAGAGGAGGAGACAGGGAGAGAAGGAGAGGGAGGAAAGAGCAGGGGAGAGAGAGTGGGCATGGGGAGAGGCAGATAGGGAGAGGGGGGAGTGAGAAAAGGAGAGAGAGAAAAGCAGACTTATTATTTATTGGGAAGCGGGAATGGCTCACATGGTGTTTGAGCACCACCTCAAGCCATGCAGAAAGCCCCCCCACTGGAGTCACAGAAGCACAGCGCCCCCTTATGGGCACATGACCGGCCGAGCGTGACCAGCAGTGTCACGACAGCGCTTTGCTGGCCAAATTTCAACAGAATAAAAAAATGCAAACAAAAACAGAGATTGTCTCATCACTGTAAGGCCGAAGTGAGCAGATCTTCCTTCACTGGAACATTTTCAGAGCAAGGTCACATCTCTGATGTCACTGGTATTTATGACCCTAAAAATGACATGATTTGTGGGGGGAGGGGTGTCCCTCTGTGAGCCTGGTGTCTAAGTTCATGGTGAACGAGGATTTGTTGCGGAAGGACAGGGATGCTGAACTGGGCCATCCGAGGACCTTGCTTTTCAGTATGGGTCTGGAACGCAGATCCTAGCTGTAGCTCCCCCGAGGGACAACGCTTTAGTGCTATAATGGGACACTAAACTGCTGCTTGGAGATGGATCCAGCGCTGAGCTACACGCAGAAGCTGACGGCTGAGCAGCATGGACACACACACACACATACACATGCGTATGCACATGCACACACACACGTGCAAGCACACATGGGTATACATGCGTACACACATACAACCGTGTATGCTTGTATATACGCATGCACATGCGCGCACACACATACACACATACGCGGCTGCAGCATTCGCCCGAGCTCTGCTTCTGCGAGCGTCCCCCCCCCAGAACCAGGCTGTGGAGTGCAGGAAGCACGAACACCATAAAAAGAGTAAGCTGGGTGAATCACGGCTGTTACTGAGAAGATCATAATAAACACAAACATCTGCGTGATTAATAGGTGACATCACCTCATCCCCCCACCCTCCCCATCCGCGCTTCCTCTCACCGATGAAGTCGTTACTCATCCCCAGGTCGTAGTCCCATACGGAGATCTCCAGCGTCTTCTTGGCCAGCTGGTCATGAGGAACGTCATAAAAAAACTCCTGATAGGTGCAGAGGGGCGTGTTAGTTGGGGGGGAGGGGTAATAAAACAGCTCCCCCCCCCATCTAAAGTCATTGCAATGCACTTGAAGTGCCTGAACCATTTAGAACCAAACGTAGGCATTTTCCAGGGTGGGGGTGGCACTGTGCTCTCTTCACTGCATTGTTTTTTGGGGGGAAGGCACTGCAGTCACTTAACCACACACTGGAGGGCACTGCGCTCACTTCACTACACACTGCGGGGCACTGTGCTCACTTCACAATACGATGGGGGGGGCGCATTGTATTCACTTAACTACACGTTGGAGGGCACTGCACACTCATTACTACACACCATACACTACCTTGCCCCTCTGAAGCCTACATCCTTGAAGGTAACAAACAGTCTATACCTCGTTGAATTCCGGGTTCAAGGTCTTCTTCTTCACTGATGTCTTGTATTTAGATTTCTTGCCCGCCTCTGGCTGCAGGACACTGGGGATTTTAAACAAAAGAAGGAGGGGCATAGAAATGTAAAGAAGGCATGAGGAATACAGAAACATGATGAATGCGTGGAGCATACAGAAACACAAAGTAGTCATGGGGAACACAAAAACGTATTGAAGGCGTGCAGAGCACAAAAACGTAATAAAGTCGTGAGGAACACAGAAATGTAAAGAAGGCATGGGGAACACAGAAACATAATGAAGGCGTGAGGAACACAGAAACGTAATGAAGGCGTGGGGAACACAGTAACGTAATGAAGTCGTGGGGAACACAGAAACAGAAAGAAAGCGTGAGGAACACAGAAATGGAAAGAAGGCGTGAGGAACACAGAAACGGAAAGAAAGCGTGAGGAACACAGAAACGGAAAGAAGGTGTGAGGAACACAGAAACGGAAAGAAGGCATGGGGAACACAGAAACGTAATGAAGGCCTGAGGAACACAGAAACATAATGAAGGTGTGAGGAACAGAGAAATGTAATGAAGGCGTGGGGAACAGAGAAATGTAATGAAGGCATGAGGAACACAGAAACAGAAAGAAGGCGTGAGGAACACAGAAACAAAAAGAAGGCGTGAGGAACACAGAAACGGAAAGAAGGCGTGAGGAACACAGAAATGTAAAGAAGGCGTGGGGAACACAGAAACGTAATGAAAGTGTGAGGAACACAGAAACGTAACGAAGGTGTGAGGAATACAGAAATGTAAAGTAGTCGAGGGGAACACAAACGTAATGAAGGCATGAGGCACACAGAAACGTAACGAAGGTGTGAGGAATACAGAAATGTAAATTAGTTGAGGGGGACACATGAACGTAATGAAGGCATGAGGAACACAGAAACATAACGAAGGTGTGAAGAATGCAAAAATGTAAAGTAGTCGTGGGGAACTCAGAAACGTAATGAAGGCATGAGGCACACAGAAACAACGGAGGAGTGAGGAATACAGAAACGTAATGAAGGCATGAGGAACACAATAACAAAAAAAGGCACGAGGAACAAAAAATGAAAAGGCATGACGAACACAGAGAAGCGAAATAGGTGTGAGGAACACAGCAGCATAAAAAGGCGTGAGAACAGAGGAATGTAAAAATGATATGAGGAACAAAGAACACAAAGATGCCATGAGGAAGGCAGTAACAAAAAAGGCATGAGGAACAAAAAATGAAAAGAAGCTTGTCGAACGCAGGAATGTGAAAAAGGTGTGAGGAATAAAAAACATAAAGAAGGCGTGAGGAGCACAGTAACAAAAAAAGCATGAGGAACAAAGAATGTAAGGAAGGCGTGAGGAACATGGAAACATGAAAAAAGGCATGAGGAACACAGAAAAGTAAGAAAAAGACTTAAACACACAAGTGTGTCTCTGTAGGCAGGGCCGAGAGGCACTGAAGCTGGGCGAATCAATGATGAAGGGTATACGGATCCTACACTCAAGTGCGGATTAACTTATCCAGGGGCCCTAGACTGACATCAGCATGGACTCTCAGGTGATACCGACTTGACTATCCATTCTATTTTTCATAGGGTGGGCCAGGGCCCTGGGCATCAGACTGGGGTCACCTATGCATTAAACTGTTGCTGCCGACACAAGATACCTCAAAAATCTGACATCCAGCAGGAAATTCCCCAGCAGCGTGCTGATGTGCAACAGAGAAAACAGCCATGAAATGTCAGCAAAGCCTGGCGGGGCACTATCACACCAGCACCTGCTTCCGGAAATGTCCATTAAAACACGCCTTTGGTGGTTCAGGAAACTTCACAGAAGTGCACATCTTTCTGGGTATGAAAAGAAATCGACGAGGCTGACATCATCACAGACAGAACCGGCCCGTTGGGGCTGAGAGCTGGCGTCGGTGGGGTGTAGAGGCCCAGGAATGACATGGGACGACCTGGGGGGGGCGCTGTTCCCGACTGTTAAAACCTCTGATTAGATCATAGAGTGCACCCTGTAGACAAATGAGGTGGGTCTATTTGATGAAGCCCCGGGGCCAGTGGCTCCTTTCATCTGATTTCAAAGGTAAAAATTTTTCAGATTTTGTTTTCAAAATGCCGTTGCTTTTCGTGTGAATGAAGCACTTGTTTAATTTGGGAGAGAGATGGGTGGAGAGAAGAAGAGAGACTTGGACTCTGAATTAACAGGACATGATTTTACTGTTTTGCTGTCCTCACACTGCTGTTTTTAGCTTTCATTCTGGCTTTGAATATTTATGCTGAAATGTGGTTCCTGCAGGAAATTAGAGAGAGGAGAGGGGAGCAGGGAAGAGAGAGAGAAATAGAAGAAGAGGGAGAGAGAGGAGAGGGGAGCAGGGAAGAGAGAAGGAGACATGGAGGAAAGGGGAGAGAGAGGAGGGGGAGCAGGGAAGAGAGAAGGTGATATGGAGAAAGAGGGAGAGAGAGGAGGGGGAGCAGGGAAGAGAGAGAGAAATAGAAGAAGGAGAGAGGAGAGGGGAGCAGGGAAGAGAGAGGGAGACATGGAGGAAAGGGAAGAGTGAAGTAAGAAAGGGAGATGAACAAGGAGAGTAAGGGAGCTACAGAGGGAAGGGGGAGCGTAAAGAGGAGGGGAGCAAGGCAAAACAGCAGGGACAGGGAGGAGTTAAAGCGGTAGAGGTTGTGCTTCACTGGGGGTCCAGGGTGTGTAACGGGAAGATACGGAATGCAATATTTAATTATATGTCCTACTAGTAAAACGTGAATCCAGATGTGAGTCGCCGTGGTTATGATGGCTAAGGACCAGGACGAGCTGCCCAGAAAGATGCCCGTGACCGTGGCGGCTCTCCAGCGCGACGCTGCCTGTGGCCGGTCGGGCTTAACGGCAGAGTGGCTGATCCAGCTTCCCGAAAGCCGCCACTCATCGTACAGATACGGCTGCCCCCCCCAGGACTGAGAAGCCTTGCTCCGTATAGCTGGACTCAGTAAAGCATGTTAAGGCCAAGCATGTTGCTCATCTGAATCCCCATCCTAACATGAGGGAGTCACCCCATTGTACTCCCCCCAGCGCAGAGCAGGTGAGGGGGCACCAGGGTCCTTTTTACACGGCTCTGCTGGGCTCGGAGGGTCACTGCCAGCCCGGCACCCCTACCATAGACCCATGTCATGCCCCTGTGCCTATACGGACGGCTGACCGGCCACTGAAACAGTGACAGTGGCGTGTAAACAGCTGACCAACAGCTACGCTACAGACGCAGCCGGGAAACGACAGCGGCTCAGTGATGCTGAAATTAGCAGGCAGAGCCGAGGGGCACAGGAGCTGCGAATGTGGCAGCCACACATATGTTAATGATTGATTCCAAAATAGCTGCAAAAAACAGCCTGGTTTAGAAAAAGAGAGGACGTGAATGAGCGCAAAATGAGAAAAGAAATCAATTATCACATCAAAAACACAGGCAGCAAAGCAAACGCTGTACTTTCAATAAAGTGAAGTTGGTGAACGGTAACGACACTCTGAGACAAAGCTTTTCTCTCACAAACACATCTCTCTGTCCTCTGACCCAGACTCACCCTCCCACAGCCTGATCAAGCTGCTCCTGAGGGCAAAGATGCACAAAACCAGTAGCACGGCAATGAAAACACGAGTGATCCAGCATGAAGTGCTTAGCTGCCCGAAAGCAGGTGAGTTAGTGGCAGACAGGGGTCTCGGAAACACCTGGCTCAGGTCCCGGCAGGCGGGAGTCACACAGGCCGCAGCCTCAGAGAAACACCCGGCTCAGGTCCCGGCAGGCGGGCGTCACGCAGGCCGCAGCCTCAGAGAAACAACCGGCTCATGTTCTGGCAGGCGGGAGTCACACAGGCCGCAGCCTCAGAGAAACAACCGGCTCATGTCCCGGCAAGCGGGCTTCACGCAGGCCGCAGCCTCACAGAAACACCCGGCTCAGGTCCCGGCAGGCGGGCTTCACACAGGCCACAGCCTTACAGAAACACCCGGCTCAAGTCCCGGCAGGCGGGCGTCACGCAGGCCGCAGCCTCAGAGAAACACCCGGCTCAGGTCCCGGCAGGCGGGCTTCACGCAGGCCGCAGCCTCACAGAAACACCCGGCTCAGGTCCCGGTAGGCGGGCTTCACGCAGGCCGCGACCTCACAGAAACACCCGGCTCAGGTCCCGGCAGATGGGTGTCATGCAGGCCGCAGCCTTACAGAAACACCCGGCTCAGGTCCTAGCAGACGGGCGTCATGCAGGCCGCAACCTCACAGAAACACCCGGCTCAGGTCCCGGCAGGCGGGCTTCACATGGGCTGCAGCCTCACAGAAACACCCAGCTCAGGTCCTGGCAGACGGACATCATGCAAGCCACAGCTTCAGAGAAACACTTGCCCCTCTCCTGGCACCTGAATCCAACTCACCCCCCCCCCCTGCCTGATCCCTCAGCCCCATCAATTATATTAAGGATTGATGTGAAAGTCCAGCTGTCATACTCACATCTTGACGAAGGGGTCAGAGTAGCCATTGGAGTCCATGGCTGCCAGGTGGGCGCAGCGTATGATGCCCACGCACAGGGTGTTCTTCTCTTGGCTGTAGCACAGTGACACCAGGATGCGGCCCCTCTGCGGGAAGTGAGCAGAGGTAGCTGTCAGACAGGCAGGGCGTGGTGTGGGGTACAGAGTGAAGGGTGACGGGTGATGGGTGACGGTGTGGGGTATGGAGTGAGGAGTGAGGGGCAGCAATGTGGGGTAAACGGTATGGAGTGAGGAGAGAGGGGTCACAATGTGGGGTAAACGGTATGGAGTGAGGAGAGAGGGGTCACAATGTGGGGTAAACGGTATGGAGTGAGGAGTGAGGGGTCACAATGTGGGGTAAACGGTATGGAGTGAGGTGTGACAGTATGGGATATGGGGTACAGACTGAGAAGTTAGGGTTAATGGTGTGGAGTTTGGAGTACAGAGTGAGAAGTGAGGGATGAGTGGGGTGTAGGGTGAGTGTGTGGAGTGAGGAGTGAGGGTGTGAGGCACAGAGTGAGGGGTGAGGGTGACAGTATTTGGTGAGAGGTATGGAGTTTGGATCAAGGGGTGTCGGTATGGGGTGTGGGGTATGGAGTGACAAGCAAATGGTGATGTGTGGAGCATGGGGCACAGAGTGAGAAGTGAGGGGTGACAGTGTGGGGTGTGGAGTGAGTGTGTGGGGTACGGAGTGAGGGTTTGGGGGACAGAGTGAGGGTGACAGTGTGGGGTGTGGAGTGAGTGTGTGGGGTACGGAGTGAGGGTGTGGGGTACAGAGTGAGGGTGACAGTGTGGGGTGTGGAGTGAGTGTGTGGGGTACAGAGTGAGGGTGTGGGGTACGGAGTGAGAGTCTGGGGTACGGAGTGAGTGTGTGGGGTACGGAGTGAGTGTGTGGGGTACAGAGTGAGGGTGACTGTGGGGTGTGGAGTGAGTGTGTGGGGTACGGAGTGAGTGTGTGGGGTATGGAGTGAGGGTGACAGTGTGGGGTGTGGGGTACGGAGTGAGGGTGACAGTGTGGGGTGTGGGGTACGGAGTGAGTGTGTGGGGTACGGAGTGAGGGTGACAGTGTGGGGTGTGGGGTGAGGCACTGCCAGAAGACTGGAACGCCAAATGCTGCTCCCAGCCCCCACCCAGCCAACGTCCTCTGGCCGAGTGACCCAGGACGCCCCCTGGAGGGAACACAGATGACCCCCGGCTGCCTGCAGTCACACAGCCTGTCCCAGCCGCGGGAGCGCTGCCTCATCATGCTGCGTGTAATTATTCAGGCGCCATTTAATTACCACGATACTAATGACTATTACTGTGTTTACACCGCTTTTACTACAGCGGCCGCTGCTCTCGGCCGGTCACGTTCCCGTCTGTCCTCACTGGCCTTCAGAGTAGCGGTTACTAGGAAGCAGCTTTAGCGGCACGTGAGGAGCGTGATGGAGAGCCGCGGATGTTCCCTGGGTGATGGCCGATGGATACGCGCCTCCTCCTCAGCCACGGGGGCTCCTTGCTCCACAGCCAGGCTGCTACCTTCCTTGTGCTGCGAGGAGAGAGAGAGACAGAGACGGGGTGTGTGAGACGGGCAGCAGGCATGTACTGGCCATCGGGAAGCTGGGCAAATTTCCTGTGGGCCAGTTTTGTGACGGCTGGTCTTTCTTTCCCAACACCATTTTAGCCTATATAAACACCATCCATATACCCAGGCTGACTCCCCATCCCCCAGTCGGCAGCTGCTTGATAGCAAATTCCCAGGATGCTTTTTGTTGCCAGTCCACCCCTGACTGGCAGGATTCACAGGCTGCCCCCTGTGCGTGTGTGAACGCAGCCTAGTCACAGGCCTTACCGTAGCCTTCCCTCCACCCCACACAATCGCCTCGCCCTCCACCCTTTGCCCTTGAACTCCCTCGTCCTCGCTATCAATCCACCCGTCACCCTGACTCTCTTGCACGCTCTCGCTCAGCTCCGCTCTGCCCACTTGTGCTGCCTTCCACCTTCATTCTCACTCCACCCCTCAGCATTGCCCTGCTCCAAAAATCACCATGACCCTAACCTGCCCATCACCTGCCCCTCCCCATTTCCCCACTCCTCACCCATGCCCGTCCCTCATCCTCCCCTTGCCCCGCCCCTCCCTATCACCCCGCCCCCTTGCTTCGCCCCTCACCCACGTCCATCCCTCATCCTCCCCTTGCCCCTCCCTATTGCTCCTCCCCTCCCTATCACC
>JAODKC010000053.1:11855839-11870260 GCA_026777985.1 Mormyrops attenuatus | reverse complement strand
CGGTCTGTACTGACCCTGTTTACATGTCCTTTCCCGACCTAAAGGTCTGTACCTGTCCTTGTTGACATGTCCTTTCCAAACCAAACAAATCTTTACTCACACTGTTTACACATCCTTTCCCCACCTACAGGTCTGTACTCATCCTGTCAAAACATCCTTTTCCCACCTACCGGTCTGTACTGACCCTGTTTACATGTCCTTTCCCGACCTAAAGGTCTGTACCTGTCCTTGTTGACATGTCCTTTCCCCATCCACAGCTCTGTACTGTCCCTGTCCACATCATCTTGGAAGCGGGCAGCAGAGCTGATGTGACACTGGGTGACATAATACATGACTCTGTGGAAGTGAGCCTAACCTTGCTGGCTCCTGGCAGTAGGTGAAGCTTCACGTATGGATCAGCCAGTCCATTTGAGTCCATGGCCTTCAAGCCCTGTGGGAGTGAATGACACATTTCCTGTGATGCCATGTTGGCGATGTCACTGCACAGAGGTGTCAGTGAGCACTGCAGGCACCTACCTTTGCTTTGTGTACTGTACAGTGCAGACAGTTGTGCTCCTGGTCAAACAGCAGGCTGAACTCTAGAGTGCCCAGATATGCTGAAACAGGTGATCATGCGACACCTTTATAAAACAGTGAGGGTGAAGAGGACTGCGACCATGGATCATGCAGGAATCCTATTCGCGGTATGGCTCAGATCGTGTAACGCATTGTGGCAACGCAGGGAGCGAATCTTCAGATGACATTACAGATCCACATGCCTAGCACGCTCCTGACCCCATTACGGCTGCAGTTTTCTAATGGATAGTGACTTGCCGTGGTTAAACTGAGTGATGCAATGCCACTGGAGAAAAGCCATGTTCTAAAGCACATGCAAATCCATCACGTGTATCTTACAGCTCCAGAGGACAGCGGGAGCAGCGACTGACACAGGGAATTTACTGAAACGGCCATTCTCCTTCTTTACATGGTGTGTGACAGTAACATCAGTGTGCCGTAAATAAATAAGTCTTCACACACAAACTCGCGCACAGAACTAAGCATATAGGCGCAGAATATGCAGGACGAACCAGGCAGCACACAGTGAAAGACAGAGACACAGCCGAGGACACACCCAAACGAAGCAGCCAGCATCCAGTGCACACATGGACACATTGAAGCAGGACCGACACTGACACAGTGACACAGTGTCACAGCCGAGGACACACCCAAACGAAGCAGCCAGCATCCAGTGCACACATGGACACATTGAAGCAGGACCGACACTGACACAGTGACACAGCCGAGGACACACCCAAACGAAGACAGGCAGAATCCAGTACACACATGGACTCGTCAAAGCAGCACTGACACAGACACAGTGACACAGTTGAGGACACAACCAAACAAAGACAGCCAGCATCCAGCACACACATGGACACATTGAAGCAGGACTGACACTGACACAGTGATAGTGACACTGACACACATGGCAGCCTTACTGTCCTCATCGTCGTCGGAGTACATGGGCTCCTCTGCCTCCTTCACGTCCCCTTTCTCTCCCTCGGCGGGCCCTGCCTCCCGCACCACCTGCCGCTCTCGTTGGGGGGGCGGAGGGGGGCAGGGGAAGTCGTGAAAACGAGGGAAGAAGTCGGAGATCTGCGGGATGGGCATGATGGGACCGGGGCAGACATTGATGGCAAAGTGCTCCTGCATTGAAATCTTCACCGGAGAGGGGGAGGGTGATGCTGGGGCCAGTGGGGCCCCCCCAGTGGGCAAGGACAGGTGTGAGGAGGAGTTGGGGGGCTGGAAATGGGAGTGTGGAGGTGGGGGCTTGGACACACTCATGGTAATGTATGAATGGGAGACTAGGAGGTCGTGGGGCTAGAGTCAAGATCATCTATCTTTTCCCTGTCTTTCCCTCACCCCCCTCCCCCCAATACAGTGTTAATATTCAGTAGTATTGAGTCACTGTATCTATACTTTGCTTTATTAACCCACTCTCAGTACAGTGTTAGCGTTCAGTCACTCTATCTATGCTGCACTGTGTTAACCCTCCCTCAGTATAGAGTTAATGTTCCATAGTGTTCAGTCATTGTATCTACACTGTACTGTGTTAACGTTGTCTCAGTTCAGTGTTAATGTTCATTAATGTTTAATCACTGTATCTACACTATAATTTATTAAACCTCTCTTAGTAGTGTTAATGATCAGTAGTGTTAAGTCACTGTGTCTACTGTATCTAATCTGAACTGTAACCTTCTGTCTCAGTACAGTGTTAATGAACAGCAGAGTTCAGCCACTGTATCTATACTATATTTTATTAATTCTCTCCCTCAGTACTCTAGTACATGCTCTAGTAATACTCAGTAGTGTCCAGCTGGACATAGTAAAACTTGACTGCTATGTGGAGTGTTTTAGTAGAATAATATGAACAACCTTACAGGATAAAAATTGAGATTTACTGTGATCGGTAAAGATTAGGTTCAAAAAATGAATATTGAATTAAAAAATGAATGGATATGTCACCTGAAAGAGAGAATGATGACAGTAATACTCATAATTAAGGCAGCATAATGACAGAGTTAATCAGTAATCTCCAATCACAGCGCAAAAGCCACAACTCACAGAACACACATGCACAAGTGCCCAAATCTAGCCTGATACACAGATCCCAGTGAAGTTTGCATCGAATGCTGCACACATGCATGCTCTGATTTTCAGGCTCAATGTGCACAGCTGCTGAAGTCTCACACAATGGAAGCACTGCAAGGCATCACAGAAGAGCACAAACATGAACAAAATCACTGAGAGAGAAATGCACAACACACTCACACACACACACACACATACACGCATTCATACACACGCAACACACACACAAAACATACCTGCACAGCACACACGGACACACATTCACATATGCACACTAACACACACACAAAACATATATGCACAGCACACAAAACGCAAACACATGCACAGCACACAGACCCACACGAACACGCATACACAAACACATATAACGTACACACAAAAATACACACACACACAAACACACACAACATACACACACAAATCATATATGCACAGCACACACAGACACACAGCCACTCATGTACACAAACACACACATAACATACACACACAGATACACACATGCACACACACATTCTCAGATATACACACATACACACACACACACGTACCTCCCCACTCAGAGTGCCCCTGCCTTCCTGGTCTCCATCATGTCTTCTTGCTTGTCCTCTGTCTCTCTCACATACTGAGGAATGACCAAAACTGGATTGAGTCAATATAACCTCTCCCTCCCTCTCTCCCTCCCTCCCTCTCTCTCTCTCTCTCTCACTCCCCCCCGTCCCACCCCCCTATCCCTCCCCATGCCTCTTGTTGTGACGTTTCCTGCTAAATCCCCTGGTCCGCCTCTGCGTGCCGTGTGCGGAGTGCAGAGCATGATCGTCTCAGCCCGCGGCGGCCCCTCCTGCATGGGGACGCGGAGTCGCGGACAGTGCCTGGAGCAGCGAGTCACGCGGATCTCATATTCACGCACACAGGAGGTGTGGCACAGCTTCTTTACCATTACAGAGCATGTGCTTCAGAGAGTGCCGAAAACATGCAGCGGGAGACAACAGCATGTCTCTGCGTTTGCAAAACTGCAGGAAAGATATGCTGCAGGACTGGCAAAGCCTGAATGCATGTGCGAAATAAAATGCGGTCCAGTGCACGAGCAGTTAAACATGTAATGGCACGTTCAGCCCAATTAACTAGAGATACCCGGGATTCCTCCCCATCTCCTCTGGGCTCTGTCAAGCCTCATCTTTTCATCAGCGTCATCAGTCACATCCATTCCAGGCCGCCGCGCTACAAGCACTGCGCTCCAGCATGATGGCTCTGGGCCCCTGAGCCACGTTTCTCCCCACACGTGGCCCTGAGGGGAAGGGCTACAGACTCGGGGGGTTCAGGAATAGCCAGAGGCATTGGCAACTCAGTTGATAGCATGACGGATGAATGTGTGGGGAATTACCTCAGGAAACAGCATCCAAACTCCCCTCGATTGATGGAAGCTGCTGCCTTCGGGCCGAATGGCAGCACACCCAACTGGCTGGTACCCATACAGGACATCAGGTGTGCAGTGAGGACTGCCCACAAATGATGAACTAGGGGTCTCACATGTGGGTTTTGGACCCTGGTCTGCGCAACGAGTGGAGTTGTTATTCCTATTGTTATTCCTACTTGCATTTAAGCACTGTAATCTATAACAGCTCACAATGTTACTGTGAATGCTGCTGGATATTTGCACTGGAGGAGGCGAACTAAGGCACCGTAAGCAGGATTACTTAGCACCTGTCAGCCACAGCCTGCTTAGCTTATTACTTCTCAGTGGGTAAGAGCACGTAGTGACTGACAGCACACTGTCATTCCACCCATGGCTGCTGCAACCTCTGCTCCATTGCAGTTTTAATCCCTTGCACTGGCATCCTTCAGCTTACAAGCCCATGTCCTTCAGCAGTACACTGCCCACTGATCTGGGATCTGTGGATACTTTTTCGGGCAGGGGGTGGGGCTCCGGGAAAGGTGCCGGTGCGGTCCCTTGATACGAAAATAAGACACTCGCATGCAGTTGTTTTGCGTCAGCCAGAGGGACTTGCTGGGTAAGCGGCAGCCGTTTGGGGGCTGAAGCCACTGATTTCACTGTCACTCAGGCACTGTGTGGATTACAGTGATTTCAGCAGAGTAACAGGGTCTTGGGCGACGGCACGGTGCGGGAGCTGCCGGTGATGGCTGCACGGAAATCAGAATCCCCGAATGTCCTTTCAGACAGTCCTCCTGGAGGTTTGATAGTGAAACCTCCTCCCCAGCCCCCGAATGGTGTGGGCAGCCAGGAGAACTGCCACAGAAGCCCTGCTCATTACTTTTTTACATTGTGTACCGAGCTCCTATCCAGGACAGCGTGAATAGCTTAGCATGTCGCATGGGTACTGCCTTAGATGAAGATGTTCCAGTTAAGGTCGCACGGTGGGGGCTAAAGTATTTGAAAATTGAGCCTGAATATCTTCTGGGGTAATCCTTTGCGCCCCCTGTTGGCCAGCTGTGTAAACACACAAGTGTCTCTTTACAGTGCGAAAATGCAAGTCCTCGGTGGATCATTCCGGTTTTGATTCCTGTCTTTCAGTGGGTCCATTTTAATCCAGGTGCAGTATGAACTGTGGAAGGTCACAAGAAGGGTGTGGCGGGGGGGGGGAGTGGGAGCCTTTTCACTTTCAGGGGGGAGCAGATTAGCTGAGCTCTGGAGAGCAGAGAGTTACCGTGAAAGGAGATTAGCATAACGCCGGAGAACCAGAAAAATGGGAAGTGCCGAATCAGACTCCGGTCCTGCGCAGGGGGGTGTTTTCGCCATCAAAGCAGGACAGGGATCTGACGCAGCACCTCTCCTTTGACACATTCGGAGCCCAGCCCACTGGGGACGCCTCTGATGGCATGGGGCAGGCAGGAACGTTGTGGTTCCATACTGAGTCAGCCCCTTTCCGTGTTCGCGCCCTACTTCTGTGGCCCACTACAAGCCGTGCAGAGTGCCTGGTGTCACCTGCATCAGGGTGATGATAAATGACATGCTGTGTGTCCTACTCGAGTCAGGGTTCTACTCGTACCCGGGTTCGCCCAATCAGCATCTGTCACACCAGCGTTGCTGTTCCCTTGGGGGACATACCATTTACTGATAGAGGAATGAGGGGAAAAATGAGTACTCTGACCAATTGGAAATGAATATAGAGCATAGGGAATGAGTACAAAGAGTGGAGAATGATTACAACTAATGAGAACTGCAATTATTGCTCTCTTGAAAATGACTTTACTGTGTCGGACCTTTGTTATGTCATAACTGCACAGCTTTTCTTTCACGTCTCTATTTATGGTAATAGTTTACAGTCTCTCATCACCTACATTTGCAGTTTCTCTGCTGCTCAAGTGTAAACTCCATAGGTGCAAAGATTCAATGCCAATCCAGCGTAGGGAGGGAGTGTGAGAGGGGAGGAAGAGGGGAGGAAGAGGAGACGGGATCCCTCCATCTTGACATAAACCTCAAAAATGTAGCGCTATAACTGCTGCAGCACCTTGTGAGAGCCAGACACAGCAGAACAAAGACACCTTGCTTCCTTTGCACCCTAAAAGAGGAAGGACACGGCCATCCATTTCCTCAGGGTACAAAATGCAGCATTTACGCAAGAGTGCACATGCGCGCACGTGCACGTGGACACGCACACGTCTCATCTGCAGGGTGACATCAGCGTGAGCGTGGCCGGCTTCCTGCCCCACTGCTGTGCGGCTAAATATTCCATTATACCTCCAGCTCCAGCTGCCTCCAGCTACCAAACTGCCCTTTTTACTGTCTCAAATGCTTCCTCATTGCACCTGCTCTGCCCTACGAGGGCAATATGAATGCCTCTAAAACTACCCCTTTTGTCCTGTGCGCCACACTGCCTCAGACGTTTCCCTCTTGCCCCCGTACTGTCCTGTGAGGGCAATAACACTGTGGCTCCCATGACTCATGTGCTAATCCAGTCACATTTAGCCCGATAATCCTTTGCTTATAGTCCTGCTTGTAAGGCAAAGCACAGTGAACAGAGGGGGACCAAGAGACTTGTTCACATCTGCACATGCTTCTCTCAGACCAGCCCTCACCACCTCTACTCCTGTGTGAAGGACTCCTGCTCTCTTCCCCCAACATGCCCATCTGCCAGATCGTATCCCGTTGCCACCGGCCTTTTGGACGTAAAGGAGGAGGCTTGTCCCTGGGCTTGGGAGTCTATCTGTCTGACCTCCCTGTCTGTCTAATATCTCTGGGCCTCTTAGTGCATCTGTTTCTCTGCTCTCTCTCTGTGTTTGGGTTTCTCTTCATCCGCTCTTTCCATCTGTCTGTTCACTGTCTCTGTGTTTGGGTTTCTCTCCATCCAATCTTTCCATCTCTGTGTTCACTGTCTCTGTGTTTGGGTTTCTCTCCATCTGCTCTTTCCATCTGTCTGTTCACTGTCTCTGTGTTTGGGTTTCTCTCCATCCAATCTTTCCATCTCTGTGTTCACTGTCTCTGTGTTTGGGTTTCTCTCCATCCGCTCTTTCCATCTGTCTGTTCACTGTCTCTGTGTTTGGGTTTCTCTCCATCCGCTCTTTCCATCTGTGTGTTCACTGTCTCTGTGTTTGGGTTTCTCTCCATCCACTCTTTCCATCTGTCTGTTCACTGTCTCTGTGTTTCTCTCCATCCGCTCTTTCATCTGTGTGTTCACTGTTTCTGTGCTTGGGTTTCTCTTCAACTGATCTTACTTTTCTGGTCATCTGTTCACTGTCTCTACATCATGCCTTGATAACTTCCTTGCTGTTTTTTTCTGCACTGATTTACTGTTCTGTACAAGGTGGTCCTCGGGAAACATCCCAGTCTGTCTGGCCTCCTATCAGTCCAGATCGGAATGGGGGGAACCAGTGGAAAAGCAAAGGCTGTTGGGAAAGTGAGCATCCTTCGGGCAAGTTAAAAAACGCTTCCTGTGCTGCATTTCAATTTGATCACCATCCGGAGATGGAATTAGGAGCAGAGTCAGTTTGGAAAGTGATTGACAATGAGGATGATGATGGTGATGAAGATATGGAAGGGTGATGATTATGATGATGAAAACAAACTTATATTTAAATATAATAGTAAAACATTTGGAATTGCCATGAGAGAGAACAGGAAGATGATACAGTGGTACCTCGGTATACGTCCGCTTTGGAATAAGTCCAACTTGGTATACGTCCTGTTTGGACGCGAAAAATTTTGCTTGGTATACGACCTTTGTTTGGAATACGACTCGCATGCTAGAACTTGTATGGGTCAAAATGAGTCACGACACTGCGCGTTACCCTTGTTTACCTCTCTCGAGACAAATCCACGACCGCCCACGAGCGTCAGTACACCAGTTGCTACCATTCGGTGAACAACCAGTGCTATAACTCTCTTTTCATCTACTTCATCTAATTGCTTTTGTATTTATGTATTTTAGTATTAAGCAGTGTTTAAATTACTTGTTCTTGTATACGTCTTGTTTGGTATCTGATGGTATCTGGTGTAGTCCAAGGATCTGGAATAGATTAAGGACGTATACCGAGGTACCACTGTATATTCTCCCTCCTGCAGCATATCCAGCAAGGCCCAGTCTCCAGGGAACCACACCCCACTGCGGAGCAGCCTGCAGAACTTCGTAGACTGGAGCCCATTCTGCAGCCTCACCTCCATTTACCGTAGACTAAAGAGGAGCTGCTCTTCTGACTCCTCACAGTCCTCCAGGGTGGGAAGAAGGACCAGTGGCTCCAGCAAGACCTCCACATCCACCTGCCGTTCTCCCTCCCCCAGAGCAGTGAGTCAGGTTTACCGTTGCTCCCTTCAGCTTTCCTTCTTGGGTTAGCTGACCTTACCCCCCACCACAGGGAATTCTCAGCTCAGCCTCAGCTCTTAACTGCTTAATTAAACTCATTATGCATATGGTATAAGGTCCCCAAGTCCCAGCAATCAATCAGCCAGCTGGTGACACCCATGGCAGCATGGGGAGCCATGGAGGCCACAGACGCTTCTCCCGCAGACGTTCCTCCTCCAGACACTCCTCCCGCAGACATCTATCCCGCAGACGCTCCTCCCGCAGACATCTATCCCGCAGACGCTCCTCCTGCAGACATCCATCCCGCATACCACAAATGAAGCCACGTGTCCCAGTTCACTCTCCTCCGGTCATTAGAGGAGCTTAGTGCTCATGCCCTGGTTACACAACACTGAAGATCAAAAACGAACATGGCTGTGCAGACACCGCTTAGTGACACCTGGCAGAGGAAGCAGGCCCCCGCTGTGGGCACTGGCCTGGACCTGTGTGCGTCTGACACCAGAGCAGGATCTGCACACACCTCTGATTCCAGCGTGAGTCACACCCCTGCCGCCCACCACCCATTCCAGCATCACAGATGCGTCGATAACTTGTTAGCTTGACTCAGTCTCACCTTCAGTCAATTTTAGCACATGCAGGGGATGCGGTGAGGAAGGAGGAGGTGAAGGAGATCACCTGACTGTGCTGGGGCTGTTAGTGCACTCCCTCCCGTGTCTCTAAGTCCCTCCACTCTCCACTTTGAGAGTTGCATGCATTTACGTCTGCGCTTGTGGAAGGGAGTTGATTTATGCTGACTCCTGCTGACTAATCAGTTGCATTGTCTGTGCGCTGGTGTGCGCACGGAGGTATTTATGTAACGCTCCGCAATCGCACCCTGCTTCGCACCGGGATCAGCACGTGGCTTTGATGCAGGCCATACCTATTGCAGGATGCCTGTTCTGAAAGGCTGCTTCATGGTTATAACCGCTGCTCATCTCCCTGGCAACAGACACCCTGCATCTTACATCCCATATGCACCGCTGTGGTATTACTGGAGTAACACTTTAGTAACTGTACTCTGTGGTAATGCCACAACATTGTTGTAATAACAACGTTGTAACATAGTAGTAATGTTGTACTGACAACATAACAGCACTTTACTAACCCAAGTAACACTGTAACGCTCAGAAGTAATACTATAATAACACGATAACCACACACATTAGCAGCACACTGACTAACCAACGCCATTGATCTGCCCTGAGGATCTGCTCTTACTGAGCCTTCAGGTTCAAGGGTTGGAGCAGGACGAGCTAGATGGCGAGTTTCCTTCGTCCAGGGAGTGATGATGATGATGATGATGATGCACTCCGTGGGGAAAAGGCACAGAATTAAGCTGAGGAAAGTGCATTGTCTCGAGAGCATTTACTGAGTCACGCCTCGCTACCCAGCCACACTTCTGAAAAGGTGCGAACGGACAGCGACAAGGCCGGCTGCCTTTAATTATCTCCGAACTTGGGGAATAATCAGAGGCGACTCGCTTTCTGAGTATTTGTGCCAGCAAGGGGTTTGGTCAAATGGGACAGGACTTCCTCTTAACCTAAAGAGCTGTGCGTGTGAGCAGATGCATAAAGAATCATTAAGTGTGCTAAAAAATTAAAACGTCATTATCAAAGGATAATTCAGCTGATGATTCTTAAAACCCTTTGTAATTTAACAAAGCATTTCAGTTTAAGAGGGTATCCCCTTTAAAAGCGAGAAAGCCCAAGCTGATGTTACCTGGTGCTTTTTTTTTGCGTCTGAGCGGCTGTGCTGACAGAGCTGAATGTGGCCTTATGTCTGGGATGGATACCTGCATTACAAGGACCTGGCTGACTGCATGAGGACCATGGGCTACATGCCCATGGAGATGGAGCTCATTGAGATCATCCAGCACAACAAGATGAGGCGTGATCTTCTGTGTGTTCCCATGAGAACAGGGAATGTGTCATTCAGGGTTGGAGGTCGGGGCACATACTAAGACAGGCACAAAGAAAAAGGACAGCATCTCCCCTCTACTTGCCTTATTACGTTGGTTAAGAGTTAAATATAGAATTGATTTTAAAGTTCTGTTATTTGTTACAAAGCTTTACAGAGTCAGGCACCAGAATATATTGCAGATCTATTCCATCCCTGTTCCACTCCTGGGCTTCTGAGACCTTCTGATCAAACGCTGCTGTCTGTTCCTCAGTCTCGCCTAGGGTGACCCGGCTTTCTAGGCTGCTGCACCTCGGCCGTGGATTAGTCTCCCACTCGCCATCAGATCTGCCCGTATGACTCAAATCTTTAAATCTCATCTTAAAACATTTATTTTTGCTAGCTTTTGAGTCGACCCAAGCATGATTGTTGTTGTTTTTTAGGTTTTATTTACTCTTATTCTATTGTATTACTTTTACTTATTGTATTTATATTTCAATTAGTTTTATACAGTGTTTTTATTGTGATTTAGTACATACATCATTCTATTTTATATGCTGTGGTCTGTAGAGCACTTTGATCAACTTTTGTTGTTTTAAATGTGTTCAATAAATTGACTTGACTTGACTTGACTGGAATGGGGGGGCTGGTGGAGAGGACTTCTGGGTGCTGATGGGGTTCCAAATGAGGGCGGAGACGGCACTTATGCTGGGGGTGAGGAAGCTGAAGTGTGCATTCAAACAGGTGATACTCCTAAGACAGACAGACATCCCCCACACACTGCAGGGTGGCTCTGGTCCATTGTCACCAGGTTAAGTGTATTTCGTTTTGGAACAGGATGTGATATCACCGAGCATGTCATTAATACCTGCAAGTGCACTTGCACACAGTGAGAGAGGCGGCGAGGTGTCACACACTCAGACGAGCGTTTAAGGCGGACTTTAGAGGAAGCGGGTCCGGCCGTATGTGAATGTTGCCGACAGGAAGCTTCCGGGGGCCTCGCTCGTCTGTCAGGGACGAGTGACATTTACGATGCAGAGCAGCCCGGAGGAGAGGGACAGCGCGTACCGCGGCAAGGGTGGGAGGGGCAGCACTCTGAGCACCTGTTTCAGTTTCAGCCGATCCTCCCTCATTCTCTGCCACCTTCCTCTCTGCAGCGTTTGTTATGATGCTGTCGCCACAGTAGCGGAACACGAGGCTGCTGCCAGAAGAGCCAGCGGCGCGGCGGCGACGTGGGTGGCTGGCGGTCACACGCGCGCCGATGCTCATGCTAACAATGCCCTTCAAACAGCGCGTATGACTGCATGTCAAGGGCACAGTTACATAAATGTGAGATTTATGTAAGAGTGCCGGTTATTTATAAGCCCCGCTGATGGCTCCTACCTGATAGGAAGGTATTCTTTCCCCCAAATAAAAGATGGTTCATGCTAGCAGGAATCTGATTGAAGTATTTTCAGCAAAGAAACTGGAATAGAAAAACGCACAAGATGCGGCCACTTTATTAGTTACACCTAGCTAGTACCGGGCTTCCCCTCCAGGCCAACTTCAGGAGTAGAAAAGATGTACATTCCGGAAAGCCGTTCTGCAGACAACTGCCGTACTGACCCGGTATTTTTTTGCAGTTGCGGCTTTCGCAGTTTTACCAAGTATAGCAATTCTGTGTTGATATTATCAACCGGATTTCAGCTACTGAAATGTCATAACTTTTGTTATTAAATGTATTCATCACACCACTCTTTGTAAACTCCAGACACTGCAATGTGTGAAAACCCAAGGTGTACATATATTTAGTGTATATTGTGTTGCAGACGTGCTTGGCTCTTAGGATCAGACTGTTTGTATTAATGAGCAGGTGTAATGCACTTGACACTAAGTGTAATTTTTCAGGATTCTTTTGGTCCTGTTCAATACTGCCACCTACTGGACAATTTGATATACTTTAAATAAATTACACCTGTAGCCCTTATTAAAAGTATTACAGTGTAACAGTGTGACCTGACATTTTAAATGGCACTGTGCAGGGCCTCCACGTGGCCACAGATCCCAACACACCTCATCCTCAGAGTGTCAGGGGTGCGAAAATTACTTCATTATTTCATTGTCCACCTGGGCTTGCGATCTCACCGGAGAAACAGACAAGCCAGCCATGAGCAGCTAAGCCTGGCAAGCCTGAAAAGCCCTAAAACACACCTGAACACCAAAACATCCATGAACAGCTCCAAGTTCCACTTTTCGTCCACTTCCAGAGGCCTCCCCTGCATCTTTGCCAAAGAGCAGCATCTATTGGTAGGAACGGGAAACTACATTTATTACCTGTTGAGTTAAGCACTCAAAATACTCAATTAAAAAGCTACAATGAAAATCTGTGCAAAGGCAATTTATAAACAATCTACACAGAGTGGAGCCCATTATTACAGACACACACAGTGGGACACTGGGAAGGGCATGTGGTCCAAAGACACCCACTGTCCAGAAAAGTTCTTCTAGAAGATTCATCCTGGCCAAGCACACAGGAATCATCAATAAAATGAAATTTGAGTTTGAAATTTGGATTGTGCGCAGACAGCGGAACCCCCTGTGGATGGACACCTCCCTAACGGAGCCCAGAGATGACTGCTGGTTCATGTTACGGAGTATGATATGGGACTCGCTAGTGATGGCCAACTGATGCTTCATGAACCAATAGCTGTATTTTCTGACACCAGTAGATGGTGATCTCTATTTAAAAAAGGCTCAATTCATGCCCCAAAGCAAACTTAAGAGTACTGTCTAGAGTGGCCAAAAAATAAAGACCTGGTTTATGAAGCTTCATTTGCCCATCACTAGGACACACCCCACACGCACACTGACAGAAGCCCAGGCCTGAGGGGGCGGTGCCAGAGCCTGGGGGCGGGGCTAGTCTCCAGGCATGCTCTTTAGGTAGGTGAGGATGTGCTGGATTTTGAGCAATCGCTCTCGAAGGGACAGCAGGGACAGCATGGATAACTGGTAGCGTGGGTCCACGGGCAGCACTGCCAGCAGCCACCAGCAGCAGGCCGGCCCGTCCGCCGTGGCCTAAGGACACAGCAAACCAGGTTGGCGGGCTCAGCATCATTAAGTGCTTCACACTTCCACATCTCCCCCCCAGCCGTGGGAGGGCCATACCTGGATGTCAGGCTCCCGTTCCGGCATGGGTCCGAAATGCAGCAGGATCTGATGCTGGAAGTGGTTATTCAAGTTCTGGAACCAAGCCTGAGCCTGCTCGTACACCTGGTCATGCAGCACCTGCAGCTCGGACAGCTCTGGGCCATCTTGGACCTGACAGCAGCATTAGGCTCCCATCAGTCATAGTAAGCTACTCACCGGGTCTCGCCAGAAAATGTACAATGAACTCAAAGCTATAGCCCATCTTATCTATGATCTTTCACCACTGCGCCACCTAGTGTCCAGGGTGGAACAGCACTTCACCTTGACGTCCTCCAAGTACTTGAGGTCAGCAATGCAGTAGCCGTCCCGCATGCCGCGGCTGAGCACACGGAAGCGACTCCCGCCCACCGTGTCCACCACCGAGCGGCCGTCCGGCAGAAAGTGGACGCTACGGATGTGCAGCATGCAGCCGTAGTCGACATAGCTGGAGGATGGGAGAGAAAGAAAGAGTGAGAGAGCGAGAGAGAGACAGATTGGAAGTCGGACACAATCAAACAGAGAGACTGACACAGAAAGAAGAACAGAGAGATGGACAAAGAGAGAAAGACAGAGAAAGAGTCAGAAAGAGGATGACAGGTACCCTTTCTGGGTGTCGTTGAGGCACATAGCAAACTGGCGGGTTCCGGTCTCCATGCAGCGTCGGACCATGAGGCGGTAGCGTGGCTCGAACACATGCAGGGGGCAGGGCACCGTGGGGTACGCCACCGTGCACACGAACACCGGGACACTCCGGGTTAGGCTGAGGGGACAGAGAACTTTATTTTGAACCAAAAGCAGGTAAGTGCCTGATTTAATAACATGCTCAGTTCATAGCTGGGGAACGCGAGGGGTGTATTATGGCTTTTATGGGGGTCACAGACTCTGCTGCTGTGAGGATTACCGGTGGAGGTCGCCGGTTCTATTGGAC
>JAODKC010000053.1:11807581-11823832 GCA_026777985.1 Mormyrops attenuatus | reverse complement strand
AGTACTGAAGATACTGATCCCAGCTGTAGAATACTAGGACTGAGTACTGAGACCTGAGTACTGAAGATACTGATCCCAGCTGTAGAATACTAGGACTGAGTACTGAGACCTGAGTACTGAAGATACTGATCCCTACTATGTTATGACGCAGTATGATCAGCTTATTTACTTTTGCCGGTAGTTTTTAACTGTGGAATTATATACGCTGTGAGGAGTCTGTCCACCCCCACACTGTGAATGATGCAGCATCACAGGAATCGAGGGGCGGGATTGCGGGTAGGGGGGTGGATAGTTGTGAGAATGTCCTGAAGCAGCACTCCATTACCTGGTGGGAGTCGCTGTGGCATCCGCCGCCCCCACATTCTCACATGCAGATCAGCTCTGACGTTCCTTTCCACGAAATGGGAAGCTGGAGGCGTTCACAGTGCAGGACACGGTGACACACTTTGAAATACTGGGCACTGCCAACCCAGACTGCGGACAGGCCCAGCAGACACAGATGCTAATTCATCTAAACCCGCTGATACTGCTCATCCCTCTCCATTCCTCATGATGAGCATGAGTGGGCAATAGTGGGCATGGTATAAGAGAGGATGCTGGGAAATCTCAGTGTGATGGGGTGGTGATGGCAGCAGGGGTGGAGGCAGAGAGGCCCAGCGCCTGTTTGCCCTCCAGTGCTCCAGTTCCCAGGGACCCATTAAGAGACATTCCTCAGATGTGAGTCCATCTCCTCCATCTGATATGTGACCCCATTGTAAACAGGCAGCTCCTCCCCCTGACATGCACCCAGGTCTGTGCACTGCCCCTCCGGGAGGAAGACCACACCCCCTTTTCCCCCAGAGGACAGTGGATGGTCATAAGCACAGATCTCAAATCAGTCAAAGTTGGGTTTTACAAAGCTGGGTTGTGAAACAGGGTCAGTGCATAGGTGTTGTTCACCTGACCCAAGGCTGTGTCTTTGAGAGGTAGAGGGTGCTCTGTCCTGTTCTGCCTGTGTGTATAATGTGCTCCTTGTTCAGGGTACATAAACACAATGTGAGTCCAGGGCCCTGCACACTCTGCCCACCTGCAACTGCTTTTTACTGTGTGTTTACTGTGGGATCACTATTACTGTGTTTTACTCCGGCATCAGACTGCACTGCAAGCCCTCCCATCCTCTCAGAGTGCAAGCTCATGCCTGGCCACCCGATGAGGCTACAGTTCTCTGAGGGGGCGTGTCCCCCTCGTGACCCAGTGGCGCGAGTCAGCCAGCAGGGGCAAAAAGTCTCAGCCTGCCAGAGGTAAAAATAGCTGAGTGTCCCTCTGATTCAGAGAAAATGCAGCCGTTCCAAGGCACTGCATGAGGCACTGTGCAAGTCACTTCACAAGGCACTGGATGAGGCACTCAGTGAGGCACTATACGAGTCACTGCAAAACACATTGAATGAGGCACCATGTGAGTCACTCTGCGAGTCACTGCACCTTGGGAGACTGCCAGTCTTCCTTAGAAGTGTTGGGAGGACTCAGTGTTGGGAGGGCGGAGTCAAAAATCTCAAACAAACATAAAGGAAATGGTCCACAGAAGTGGAGTAGATGGGAGGCCTGTGGTTTTCCTGTCCTGCCGGCCCCATGGGATAGGGACCCAGGGATAGGGACAAGCCAGAATCACACCCTGTGCTGCAGTTCAGGGCGTTTCCATGGAGACAAGAGGGAAACACGTCTCCGTGGCCACACTGATAGTGACCCCCATAAATAGATGGGTGTCACTAGAGGCATGGATATGGACAGGAACATGGGGCCCAGCGGGCACGCACCCCCGTATCAGCCTAATGACCCCCCCCACGGGCAACTGGCCTCTCATTAGCCAGCTTGCCCTCTGCCTCACTCTCATCTGCATCACAGCCCCCCTCCCCCAGGCAGCTCAAGCAAATGTGATTACAAACTGTATTGCAGAGGGTGTATGGGTCAAGGAGACAGACAGCCAGGAACAAGATTTTACAGACACCTTCAAGCCTTCAGAGCCACAGCAGACTGACACACTCACACACTGTACAGACACACTGCGCAGTCAGTGCAGTCTGACACGCTGTCACGCAAACACACTGCGCAATCATCACACTTGACGCGCTTTCACGCAAACACACTGCGCAGCCAGTGCAGTCTGATGTGCTGTCATGCGAACACTGCACAGTCAGGCCAGTCTGACACAGCCACACAAACACACTGCGCAGTCATCACAATCTGACACACTGACATGCAGGCACTCTGCAATATGTGCACTGGAATAAACTTCATCTGATAAGCTGGGTCACAGTCATCTTCAGGTGGTACAACTGTGACACCCATGCTTACCTGCTCTGCCCTTCCTCCAGTGGGCTGGTGACACCTGAATGACAGGGGCCAGTGTGACTGGTCACATATTGTGCTGTTTCTCCTATGAATTGAGTGCGCCCACCCCCCCCACACACACTTCGATATCTCAAAAGCACATGACTGTACTTTCAGAAGTTCTCAGCACAGTGCACAGACCCTTCTTCCTGGTCCCTGCTCCATACAGAAACACCTCCCTCAGATCAGACCCCCACTCACACAGGAACTCTAAGGGAGAGGAGCATCAGAGCATCACTCTGTCGGGGAATGCAAGACTGTGGGCGGGGGCGGCGTGCAAGCATGCACCCATAAGGCCCCCCCCACCCGGTCAAAAAGCTCGGCAGGATGTAGGCGTAGGGCGGCCCATGTGGGAGACAGGTCGCCTTTTGGACGGCACGCTCCACCCGGGACAGAGCACTTTCTAGAACATTCCTTTCTTGTGTGGAAACGTCTCAAGCTTGAAATTCCTTGCAGAGGGCGAAACACGCCTCGCGTCTCATGATAAATATGTACATTCCACGTCAAAGCAAAGTATGCTGTGTGCAGAGGTGGGGTCCACATGCATGTCCAGGCGGCCTGGCTCAGCGGGGAGGTCCTCTCCTCAGCGGGGCTTGGAATGCAGGACTGACTCTATCCTTCTTCATCCTTTCTTTCATCCTCCTGATACTGACCTTTGACCTTGTTTTAATCCATGAGCACAGGAACTGATTAGAGGAACGCCCAGGAACACCCAGGCCCAGCTGATGAGCTGCTGTTTTATGGCACGGAAGGGGTACAAGCATGTTGTGTTCAGCTCAGCTGTGAGTAAAGTGATCAGCTAGCAGCCTAACTGGGCGCCAGCCAGGGTACAGCTACACAGTTACACAGCTGCACAGTTAAACGGCTGATCTGCTGCACAGTTACACAGCAATACATCAGCAGGGCCATGCCCCCCCAACACCCAATGCTCATAGATTCAAAATGCCTGGATATGCCAAAGGAGGGCAATGCGAGGAGCTTGGCCTGCCACCCCCCTCCTCCCAAAATTAAAAGAGCTCTTTCAGTAACAGTGAAAGTGTTGGTGGAGGGGGGCAGAGGTCCTGCTAAAGACCACACAGCACCATGAGGCCGCAGTGTCTGCTTCCTGGAATGTCCCACAGCTTATATACATGTATATTTATCTGTGAGAAGGGTGCATTGTGGGATATGTGGCAGTGAGCAACACATGGCCTGCTGTGTGTTGTAAGGGTGCCGCGTTCCTGCAGGGATGTGGAGAGACGTCCTTTTCATCAGCACAGTATGACGCCCTCCCCAGTTTACACAGAACATGGGACCACAGAGCAGCCCAAGCCCCACAAACTCGGCTTTAACTCCGGCACCTCCAGAGTCACGCGGTTACAGGCTGATTGCACAGCTGTCCTAAACTTTGCCTGACTAACGAGGTATTTGTATTTGAGTAACACCCCGTCCTCTGTGGCTGTGAAAACAGCATTTCCCAAACGCAGACGATCAGACTTGTGGGTCAGAGGTACGGTGCCAGGATCACTGTTGGACAGGACGGTGACATTTTCTTCTATCTGGTGCCTTTGTGTCGATTTACACGCGGTGTTTGTTTGCCTAGCGACTAACTTTTACCCTCCTTTATGGCTGGAAGTTAAGCTTAGGTGTTCAGGCCATGTTAATTCATGCTCAAGCCTTTTTGGTGCTTAACCCTAATGCTAATGAAAATAATAATGTTTATGTTAACCCTAATCCTAATTATAAAGTTAATGCTAACCCTAATCTTAATCATAATGCTAATGCTAACCCTAAATCATAATGCTAATGCTAACCCTAAATCATAATGCTAATGCTAATCTTAATCAAAATGCTAATGCTAACCCTAATCTTAATCATAACGCTAACAATGATGCTAATCCTAGCCATAATGCTAACACTTACCCCAGCGCTAACCCACCTCCTTCTGCCTAATGAGGAGATACCACTGTGTCTGTCCTCATCCCTACACGCTATGAGCTTAACACTACAGGTGGGTCAGAGCGGCATTCCTGGTGACAAGCGGACCCCACACGCCTGCTGACTTCACCTCTTCACTTAGACTCCTCACTTCACGTCAGCCGCTGGAGGAGGAGACGGACAAGAGAAAGCCTTTACTGTCACTGAACAAATCCCGCCGTTAAGCTGGAGGTGTGTGGGGATGGTGACATCATTCCCAGCTGCTGCCACCCAAGCTGACGGGCAGAGGCGAGCAAGCAGAGCAGACCTTTAACTCTGGGTTGTCCCAGAAAGCAGCCGTGCCGGGAAGCTGTGCTGGGAATCTTGCGGAAGCACCACCTCCTCCACCTGGGGATTCTCAAGCGCGGCACAGTCACAGGAAGTATTGTCATGCCGCAGCAGCCAGGTGACCGACGTGCTGTCATTTAACGGCTCTCTTAGCGATGGTCTCCAGGCAGACCCATAGATCAGCTACAAACGCCGGTTCTGCTCCGTCGCCGTGGGACCGCACACCCCACTAACTCCAACAAAGAGTTAGCGTGTTAGTGACAGATAAGAAGAGGCGGAGGTGTACCTTCAGACAGTCGCCATAATGTCCCCAATCCCCAGGAATGACTCTGATAAGTAGAGTCATAAACTTGCACTCACTGTGGGAAATTCGCACCTCCCCCCTACACCGCCAGGTCTGGGCAGGCCTCTTTGACTCTCTGCCTCCTGCCTTCTGACCTGTCACCCCTGCGCTCTCTGAGCTGATTTTTGCCCCTGCTTCCCTTTCCTCTTGCTGCATTCCTTGCCCCCCCCCCCCCGCCATGAACTGTGCTTTTGGGGGGTTGGGCATGTCATCTGAGAATCTTTGTGACCTCTGACCCCTGTGCTGTGAATCCCAACCGAGTGACTGCCCAGAATACCTCACTCCTATCTGGGTTTTCCCACTTCCTCTGTGAAAATGCCAAAATGAGAAAATCAAATATAATCGTGTTAAAGATTTCAGCAAAAGTGATGACCATCTGATGGAAAGACCAGGGGTTCCTGAAACTGACTTGAGGTTTCCAGGAAGGTCACTCCAGGCCCGTTCCATGAATGGTGTTGTAACCATGTAGAGCGGGCATTTCTCGGGACACCGGATTCCCTGGAAAATGTCTTTAAAAGAATCCAGCTTAAGGAGCGTATCTTCACTGTGTCTCCTTGATGTGACTCCCTGACTGTCACATGGTGCCGAACTTGTTCTTACCCATAAACCCAGGCTTTGAGCTTGGCATGTGAGCCAGATACCCCAAGGTGCTCTGAAATCGCTGAACAGGAGCAGATCTGAGAAGGTCACTGCTTTCGACAGATGGGGTTGGGGATCCAAGAAAGTGCCCCTCGACTGAAGGTTACTGACAGACAGGAAGCCCTGGGG
Source organism: Mormyrops attenuatus (assembly GCA_026777985.1). Lineage (NCBI taxonomy): Eukaryota > Metazoa > Chordata > Actinopteri > Osteoglossiformes > Mormyridae > Mormyrops > Mormyrops attenuatus. Next base: position 11,818,110 of record JAODKC010000053.1, on the reverse strand, counting down.
AAGGACAGGGGCTGGGGGGTAATCTAATGCATGCTGAGAGACAGTCCTGACATGGGACAGCACTGCTGGGCAACAGACCTGATGTGGAACAGTCGTGTCAGGGGACAGTGCTGATTTGGGACAGCCCTGCCAGGGGACAGTGCTGATGTGGGACAGCCCTGCCAGGGGACAGTGCTGATTTGGGACAGCCCTGCCAGTGGACAGTGCTGATGTGGGACAGCCCTGCCAGGGGACAGTGCTGATTTGGGACAGCCCTGCCAGTGGACAGTGCTGATGTGGGACAGCCCTGCCAGGGGACAGTGCTGATTTGGGACAGCCCTGCCAGGGGACAGTGCTGATGTGGGGCAGCCCTGCCAGGGGACAGGGAGATTTCTATGTCAGAAGTCATTATGTTTGGCAAAGAAATTCCAAATTTGGATTACTGAGAAGAAGCTTCGAAACAGTGTTTTCTAAAGAACTCAAAGGGAAATTCAGCAATTTTTACTCCAAGATTAGATAGTTCAGGCACTGATGTCACTTTCTGAAGGGAGTATGACAGTGTTCTCTCCAAAAGGTGGAAATGCTCCCTATTCACAGGGACGCATCTGGACAGCACAGGAGAGCAGCGGAAATATGATTCTGGGGTGTTCTCAGCCTGTCGTGGTGACAGGGGATTCCACAGTCTGAGCTTCAGGGCTGTGCCGAGACTTTTTGAGGTGCAGGTGTTCAAAGGTTTAAAAGAGGCACTCAGTACATGAGTACAAGTATATGTAAAATAGTTCAGGAAAAATGGGCAGGTACTAAGGCATCCCCAGCCCCCTCCTTCTGCACGTACCTGCTGTGCTTGTCCCACCACTAGGGGGCGATGGTAGGAAACAGCCATGCCTACACAAGAAAGTAGTTGGCTGGACGTGACGTATGTGAGGTTCCTGTACTACTACTGTTGCCAAAAATTCTGCTTTCAACACCCATTGATCCTGTAAGCTTACATCACAGGACTGTATCCAGTGCAATGACCTTCAGCGGCCAGCAGGTGGCATGACAACCAATGGGACGGTCCAGTGAACTAAAGGAGAGCACCTCAAGTATGGAGGTAATCTTTATCCAGTGGGATCAGTCGGTAGTGATGAGTGTGGATCAGTCTGAGTAAGAATAAAGAAACTGTGAGAAGGATGGGCAGGTACACCTGACAAGTGCGCAGATAGGGGGGCTTGTCACCCTGCAGTCAGCGCCAGAGGGAACGGGCGTTTGTTTAGCATACATGAGGGTCTGCAGCATGCAAACATGGTGCTCTCGGAACATCCTGACAGGAAACGGCGCCAAGTTGGGGGGATGGGGGAGGCTGCCACTCAGGATGTTTGTCAGTTTGCCTCAGGGTGGGGGAGGGGCTCACAGCAGGAAGGACAGGGGGTTGGCCGGTGGTCTTATCACGCGAAGCCCCTCCAGAGCACACAAACACAGACACACACGGGGACAGGGACACACACACTCTGTCTCATTGTCCTTGAGATGGCATGGGTTGACCAGGGGGTGTCGCTGTTCTCCATTTGCCACATACCCAGGATAAGGCCGGTAGGGAGTTTCACTTCCCATCCACTGCTACTAAGGCACACTAGTGATGGACAGCACACCATAACCCCACACACCGCTTTTTGAGATTTCCCCCATCACTGTTTGTTATACATGCATGAATCTGAACGTGCACCATCACACCAGTAACCCTGGTAACCCCGGTAAACACTCACAGTGTGCTCCCTCCCCTGGCCGGCCGGCTCAGTGCAGGCGTCGTCCAGGGCCTTCCCAATGTCCTGGTCCAGCTGGTTCAGTTTCAGGATCAGCAGAGCCATGGAATCCATGTAAGGCTGCTTCTCTTTGGGCACCTTTCAGGGACAGACAAAGCCACCAAGCATTTGGGGCTGACCTTGGTTTGAGGGTTTAACAGCCAATATTGCTGCTTGGCACAACAGAGGCCCAACACGCTTCTGCACTGGATAACCCAACTTTGCACGGGATAATACGTGTTTGCACGTGATAACATGCCTCTGCATGGGATAGCACGCCTCTGCATGGGACAGCACGCCTCTGCATGGGATAGCACGCCTCTGCATAGGACAGCACGCCTCTGCATGGGACAGCACGGCTCAGCACGGGATAACGTCTCACAACGAGGCTCTGCAGACTGATACAGCCGAAACTGGTGGCAGCTTTGTCACAGCAGCATTGACACAGTCCTGTTTGATGGGCCAGAGTCAGACGCATGCTGCCTCCCTAACACGCTCTCTGACAGCCTCTGGAGGGTCTCACTCCTGTGTGAGACCAGTGTGTTACTCTGGTGTCACTTACACAACATCCATCAGGGCACCTAAATCACAGCAATTGCATCATGCAGTGCCAACCCTAAAGGGGAACCACCCAAACTTTCACAGATCTTACACCCAGCTCCACTTCTAACCCAGAACCCCCTCCCTCCTTACAGGCTCTCCTGACATCAGTTCGTAGCAGGGCCAACAGTGACCCCATGTGGTTAATTCCCATAAAGGCACCGGGAGAATGAGCAGCCTGCTCCCTGCTCTCTGCAGCCTTGCTCATGCTCCTCTGGGTCATTTCGTGTGCATAGAGCAGCAGCATCACCAGCACCACCTCAGCTTCAGCAGTAGGGGGCACAATGGTGAAGAGCAGGGTGACTAACCTCAGTCTGCCATTTCCAACTGCAGGAATGTCCCACCCTCTTAGCCACAAGAAGATATTTAATGTGAATTTATGCTATAGTACATGTACATGTGTAGCTGTATAATTTCATTCCATTAAAAAGGTGAAATTTCATGTTAAAATATAAATACATTGTCAAACACTGGCAGTTTGTATTAATTGGCATGTGGATGAGAATGGTTCGTTAGTGTGTGTATGTTTCATGGGACACTGCACAAAGCCGTGTGGGGTTAGAAGAATTAGAATTTAGAATTTAGTCATTGTTGACATACCACAGCACACAACAACGAAATGTGTCCTCTGCATTTAATCAATATGTGACATCGTGACATAGCAGGGGGCAGCTAATTCAGCATTACGTTCATGCCTTAGTGCTGCAGTGGCAGCCTTCCGAATCCAGCATTCACTTTACTGTTCCTCCTCGTGCTACCAGGCCCACGTCTTGCTTGGCTGGACACCCCACACTCCAGTGGACCTGGAGCCCTCCAGTGTCACATTGCCATCACTCAGCCTGTTGACTCAACACTGGTGATTCCCACAGGACTGAGCTGTCACTGTGCTCCCTGCAGCCCCAGGGCACTGAGAGCATACTGATTCACACCATGGCACCCTGTCAGTCCCTCACACTGCATGTCCCTTAGGGCACTCACAGAAAGAGACAGCTCAGAGACAGGAAGTGCTCTCTGATTGGGTGGGAAAATGGTGTTAAAATTAGGGGGAGTCTCTTTCTTTTCTATTGCTGTGTCATTATGAATCCAGAGGCGAGCTGAGCAGCCAAAGCTGGCTGGATGGTGCTATAGCACAACAGGAGACCCGTACACTGGGAGACCCAGAATGCAGCACGACAGGATATCCTTACACTGAGAGAGCCAGAACGCAGCACAACAGGAGAGCCGTAGACTGGGAGAGCCACAGTGTAGCATGACAGAAGAGCTGTACACTGGGAGAGTGCAGCACAAAATGAGAGCCATACAGTGTGAGAGGCATACATCGGGTGAGCCAGAGCGCAGCACAATAGAAGAGCCGTACACTGGAAGAGGCATACACTGGGAGAACCAGAGCACAGCATGACAGAAGAGTCGCACACTGGAAGACGCATACACTGGGAGAGCCAGAGCGCAGCGAGACAGAAGAGCCGTACACTGGAAGACGCATACACTGGGAGAGCCAGAGCATCTTAGCAATCGGGGGGGTGGGAGAGGTAACACTGTTCTAATGCTACAGGGCTCACATGGTTTTACTGGTGTACAGTGGAAAAACATCTTAAACTTTCCACATGGAGAGATCATCAGCAACATGGCAAAATCATTACGGGGGAGACATGGAGCCAGTGCCCTAACGTCAGAGCCCATATTGGCACCCTAACCCTAACATCAGAGCACAAACCAGCCGTCCGACCCTGACCCTAAAGCCCACACTCTCCTAAGATACAGTACCAGACAACAGCCCCTTCTGAAGGTCAAGGGACTGAATCTGAAACTCGGTCAGCCTTTTCCACAGAGTCGCTTCCTCCCAGTTCTGCCATAGCCTACCCTGGTGTGGGCCAAGGTACCCTGATGGCTGCACACTGATCAGGAAATTCTGCTGCTTATTCGCACTGCCACTCCACACGCCATAGACACATGCACATGCAGGCCTATTTACGCTCCTGCTGCAGCAGAGACACACATTCAGTGGCATCTGTGAAGGCAGAGAGCAACAAAAGCCTCCTCCATGTTCAAGAACATTCTGTTGGTCCCCCTGACAGTTGACACCCTGCTAGGACAGCAGCTGTGATCATATGTCCCCAGATGAAGGCTGACCCTGTCTGGGCTGGGCAGCAGGACACACTGTGGACATGCTGTGGACACGCTGTGGACACACTGCAGACACACGGTAGACATGCTGTGGACACACTGCGGACACACGGTAGACATGCTGTGGACACACTGCGGACACACGGTAGACATGCTGTGGACACACTGCGGACACACGGTAGACATGCTGTGGACACACTGCTCACAGAGGTCCAAAACGGTGCCTTTCCTCTAATTGCTTAAATGCCTTTCTTGGCTAAGGAGGCAGCCAAAGCCACCCTTCACTCTCAGCCAGCGGGATCAATCTACTCACCTTTCTCATCCGCAGTTCCATGGCTGTGTTTTCAGTTCTGTGCTTAAACAGTGCCTCTCCCCTCCTCACATGGGCATCTTTGGCTTGGTCCCCCAGCTTGGAGGTGGTCCCTTCCAGTGAGCACCCGCTCTGATCTCCTGTGGAGTGCGCGGTCTCACTGAAGGAGCGCGACATGGCCGACCAGCTGCTTTCTTCTCCGCTTGGGCTCTGTGCTTGACTGGGGGCCTCCCAGAGCCCTCCTGCCACGGGACTTTGCACCTTTGCCATTGTTGGGCCATCAGCTCCCCGGAGACAGAGCATCTCAGCTCCTGTCCCTACTCCATTGCATTCCCTTGGTGTCCCTGGGTCCTCTGTCACTTCCTGATGTATCTCGGTTAGTGGGTCACTATCTGTCACTTTAGACCACTTCCGCCCTGTCTGGTCCTCCCACACATTGTTGGGGGTCACCCTGGTGATCATACTGAGATCTGTGTCCCTGGTCTCGCGGTACTGCTCCCCACCGGGGGAGCCTCCCTCCTCTCCGATGGCGCCCATGTCCTGCAGGGGTTCCCGAGTTCTGCTAGAATACTTCTGGTGGGAGGTTCTCCAAAGGCAGAATTCCGTGGTCTTTCTGAGCTCCTCCCCTTTGGAGCTCAGCATCCCAGTGATGTCACGGGGTTCTCTGCTTCCAGGCTCAGCATTCATGTCCATCCGGGCATCTCCACTGCATTTGGGATTGGCAGCCCAGCACAGACCTGCGGAATCCTTACTGCTCTGGGGAACGGCAGAATCGTCAGCAGTTTCTGTTGGGTCTGTAGCGCCCCCAGCTGGTGGGATCCTGTCACACTGGGATGGGCATGACACCCAGCACGCTGACTTGGCCCCCGGCATTTCACCCTGAGATACACCTTCCTCCTCCTGAGCACTGCTGTGAGTTCGGCCCCCCGCCTCTGTGATAAAGCCATTCAGAGTCCCAGCATGGTTGACCCCGCAGGAAACAGCATGATCCACTTCTCTAGATGGGGGGCATTCAGCCATACCAGCAGGGGCTCCCCTCTCACTTGAGATCTGCCCCCCCATAAGCGTGGACCAGCATCGCTGAGGGTGTGGACTGAGGCCCTGCTCCGGTAGAGAGGCACATCGCCCCCGATGCCCCTGCCAGGGGCATATGGTTCCAGGGGGGGCCCTTTGACAAGCACAAATGTCCAGGTCATCGTAACTGTACTGCAATCCGGATCCAGGCTGCTCCAAGCGTCTGGTCCCCATGGCGACTGGCATCGTCACTATCTTCCACCTGCCGTTCCCGACGTTGCACTGTATCCTGTCGAAATGCTGTCAGGATACGGGTCTAGTCCAAGCTGCCCATCTGTAGGGGAGTGACAGAGGGGCATTAACAGGGCCACGGCTCCATCTCCTGAGGATTAAAGATAAGCACCTTCCATACTGTAGTGACTCTGCTTTACTCAGGACCTTGGTAAGTGAGATTGTATCTAATTAGTGGCTGCCAAATCCCAGCCCCGAACCACTGACCCCTCTCCTCCCCCTCCGGAATGAAGCAAACAGCAGTACCGCGAGAAAAATGTAAACAGAGTGGGTCTGCATAGAGAAAGCTGGGGCACCGGGCGTCACAGGACATCTTAGCAAACATGGCAGACTTGCTCCCCATGGTTAGCACATCCTGATGCCGCAGCAGGCCTGCTACACCTGCCAAGGGCACTGTCATGCCACAACAAACCCACTCCCCACGATGAACGCGCCACAGCAGACCCATTCCTTACATCCAATGCACTGCCACACTGCAGCAGACTTGCTCCCCAGGCTGAGCACGCTGCGGCAGACCCACTCCGCGGCAGACCCACTCCGCGGCAGACCCGCTCCCCACGCCAAGCGCACCAGCACTCCGCGGCAGACCCAGTCATCACGCCCAACGCAACACCACGCTGCTGTAGACCCTCTCCCCACACCGAGCACGCCACCGCAGACCCACTCCACATGCCAAACGTGCTGCAGCAGACCCACTTCTACTGAGTGTGCCGCCACGCTGCCACAGACCTGCTCCACACATCAAGCACACCACAGACTGACCGCGCCACCATGCCGCAGCAAACCTCCAAATGGCAAGTCAGTCTCAGTCCATCTCTAGCTCCCTGTGCCATGTGCCGGCTGGCCCAATGCAAGAGCCCCCTGGTCCTCATGCTAAGATGGGTCTCAGGGCAGTACCTACGTAACAGTCATGACCCCATCATGCTGCGTCTGCGTGTTGCCTGAAAGGCATGAATAAAGTAAGACACACACAGCGGTGAAAGGTGGAGCCAAGTAAAAGGAGGAGATTAATAATCTATTTACAACGTGCAGGAGTCTAGTTGAACCAAGAGACCTGTGAAAGAATCCATCTAACATCTCCACACACACACACAACTTCACCTTTCCTGAAGAACTCCCAGAACCTCTGTAGTGTGGCATGTAGATGTGAAGAAGCCATCACTCTGACATCGGGGAAGAGCTGTCTCTGGTCTCCGGCTGCAGGCCCACCATGCCTCCCCGCCCCATCCCAGCCCGATCGCTCCCGGGCCCCAGGGCCGGTCGGCATCGTGGTGGCTTGCGTCCCCGCTTCCCTATCAGCCTCGGCGCTAGCTTTGCGGCTCCTTCCCCTCCATCTCCTCGCAGCCACTGGTTCTCCCACACTGGAAGCCCTGCGCTCTCTGTCCTGCTTTTGATTAGAAACAGACGGGCTGCCTTGTGGAAGTCTGGCCTTGGGCCAAGCAAGATCGCGACGCCTCGCTGGTCATTCCGGAGTGTTCCGAGTGCTGCGGCGTAGCTCTACACCGCCAGCATCCACCACACAGCAATATGCATTTACAGACGTTCCAAGAACCTTCCGACTTCACACGGCATTTCTCAGCCGGGAGAATGGGCAGGCTGCACTGCTTTTTTTGTGAAATGCAGGGGAGTTTTTCAGCACAGGGTGCGTGCTGTTCCCTGCGCCGGACCCAGGCCGCTCTGCAATGGAGGTTTCTCTCCAATTACTGCCAATGGGCGATCAGCTGGGCTGCCGATTAGAGCACCAAGGTGGCCCGTGTAATGGCACGTAATGCGTTTGCCATGAGATTGACGGCCACTCGCATGTGCAGTGGGGGTCCCTGAACCATCCAGACATCCATGGAGGGGTCTAGAATGATGGCACACCCCTCAAAGTGCCCAGGCTGGCCTTTCGGCAGCCTGCATGACCCTTAAACTCGCTGCTCATCGGCTGCAGGGACCGGATTAACCCATGGGAACCTGGTGGCTTTGAATTGGACCTGAGAGGGCCACAGTTCTGCATCTGCTCTCTGGGCCTTTAACAATGGGCCTGATGCTCGTTCGCGTTTCTGTGTCAGTGTCTCAGATATAGTCCTGCCAGCCTCCAGAGCGCAGGGCCAAGTTCTGGCACATGAGGGCGTGCTCCTGCGCAGCTCTGTGAATGAGTCAGTGAGTGCAAGCACACTCACACTCGTGCTCACGCCCGGCCTCACCACGGCCCCACAGGCCCCTACTGGCTCCACAGGAAGTGGCCTCACATTCCTGACCCACATCATTTATTAGTGGAAAATTCCACTGCATGCTGGAGAGCTGCCGCTCACTGTCGCCCCCAGAGGATGTGTTCGGTATAGTGTACATAAAAATGTGTGTTGCAGTTGAATACACCGTGTGCACTTGGACCCGTGCCCGCTCTGCTTACTTCCCGTCTGTGTATCCCTAACTACCTGCCTAACTGCTAGTTAATCACCTAGCTGCTGATTCTCACTCTCATTAAGTTACATTTCAGTAGCAGAGTAGGCCAATGACTAACTAAACCTATATCTTTCTGAGATCTTTCAGGAAAGTGGTGCGCTGTGTGACGGCACAGAACCACATTTATTCTGCTTATCCTGGAAACATCTATGACTATGAAGTCACCACACATCTTTGGCCAATAATAAAAATACCTTCCACATTGTATATTTAAATAATGAGTCATAACCCATAATAGCACTAAAATGTAGTACAAAGTCCAGTACAGAGTTCCCCTTCTTTAACAGTAGCCATTTAAAGCCATACCTGAAATGTCAGACATAATCAGTTTAGAAGAACCCTAAAAGTCTTTAAAATCCATGTCAGGACATATTCAGAGTTAAGGAGCACAGGCTGGAAACAAGCTAGTATAGTTCACAGGATCCTGTTAATGGAGTACACAGGAATAACTATACAGTACATGGGGCTGACTGTATAGTGCACTGGAATGAGTGTAGTGATGTTAGGAGTGCGTTACCCACTGTTCCTTGATGGTTCTGATGGACCTGGGTTGCCGGGTTTCCCGTCTCTGTGTGAAGCACTCAGTCTTCAGCAGAATTATGATAACACAGTGCGCTGTGAAGATGTGTCATTAACACACACCGCTACGCACTGACAGGGCCGCTCTGTAACCACCACTCTCACCATCAGGCTTAGAAACGCTCCATCATCCCCCAGAATGTGATCTGTCTCAATGTGTGTGGGTGTGCTTGAGTTCATACGCAGTGCTGTGAGTGTGGGAACAGGATGTGGGGGTCAGCAGAGATCAGCCGCGACACATTTGACCCAGAAGCGATCTCATCTTTTCTCCTTGTGCTGCTGGGATCCTTCCGGCGAGAGCCCCTCATGCCTGGGACGGTGGCGTGAGCGTGAGGACAGTGCCCAGCACTGCTACCCTGGCGTGACGTCTCCCCCAAGGGCCAACTACATGCTCCTGCTCTCCTTTCACATATATCAGCCCTCCATTCTCTGCCAGACTCTCTCAAGTGGAAACAGTCAGACGCTAACAATCACACACTCCACTACCCGTTTTCAGCAAGGCTTTCGTAGTGCGGCTGCTTTGATTCTCGCTGGCCGATCTGGGGCATGGGAGCAGCATGTCCAGGTTGCTAGGTGACAGCCTGACAGCTGACCATCAGGGGTAACAGGCCACAGGCAGGTACCTGCTCGCAAGCTCTCATCAGTCACTGGTTAGTCCATGCAGGGCTCTCCTTGGGGTGGGTGCTGGAGACGCAAGTGGTGTTTTCCACCAGCCTGCTGTCACTCCATATGGAACATGAAGAATCTGTAATTAAGGCTGAAATCGGTAAATGGAAGGAACATTAGGAGAATTATTCTTGTTAGGTGGAGGGGAACGTAGGGGACACTAGGCAAGCGGCAGATGAGTCGCCCCCGCCGCCATGCCTGCCAGCAGCCCATCACATGCAGGGCAGTGCCACTGTTGTCCTTGGACACCATTACTACAGAAAATGCCCCCACAGAGCGTCGCTGGTGTGGGCTAGCAGGTCCCAGATCAGCCGACCGCACGATGATCTAAACAGCCTCATATAATGGCTCATTGTGTTACATCAGAGTCGCCGTGTTGTGTTTGTGTTGAGTTAACTGTGTGTACGTGTGTGGGGCTCCAACTCCAAGAGTCACAGCGGGGCACTGACCCCCCCACACAGTCACAGTGGGGCACAGACCCCCCCTCACAGTAACAGCGGGGCACTGACCCCCCCTCACAATCACAGCAAGGCACTGACCCCCCCTCACAATCACAGTATGGCACTGCCCATATGGAAAAGTTTTGTTAAAAACATCTGTGATTCTTATATGTTCAAACAGAATACCGTAAGGGACTTATATGTTGCAAAAACCACATACACAAAATGCATAATATTTGTGTATTTACAATCATATATGTTATATATGTCCAGCATTTGACTAAAGCCTTATAGATT
>JAODKC010000053.1:11783956-11803904 GCA_026777985.1 Mormyrops attenuatus | reverse complement strand
GGGGCCCTGGGGTGTCCCGCGGGCCACCCGCCGGGAACCCCCCCCCCCCCCCCCCCCCGTTTGGCTGATGCGATCTGAAATCGAATCTGCAGCAAATTGAGCACAGAGGTTTCAGAGGGCACAGGTCTGCCTGCAGGCCAGAAAGGATCTCACCGGCAAAAGTAAAGTGGGGGGGGGGGGGGGGGTGAAAGCGCTGACACACCAGCCCCAGGCCCCAACATGCTCTGGGCACGGGCATCATCATGAATCATCATGTTCCATCAGACAGAGTCAACCTACAGAGAATAACTCCCTCCTGGAGGTCAGTGCTAAAATAACCGGCTAAGTTAAACTAATGTTAACCTGGACTAACATTCAATAAAAGGGCATCGCCCTTCCAGCCGGGTCGTGAGTGCCATCAGAGTCATTATCATTCCTAAATTACTGTAATTGTTAATGATTACTGCTAATTCTGGTTGCACTGTGGCTAATTGCATTTCTTCACTTGAACAGAAAGTAATTTCATATTGACGGCAAATCTGCAATGAGAGCCTGGCCTGATTTCCCCGACATCTGTACTGGAGCGTCTGCGAAGTGCTGTTGTTAACAGAATGTGTGTTTGTGGAGCGGCTTGAAGGGTGATGATAAACAGTCTGACACCCACCCCCCCAGTGTGATGCTGAGAATGAGAACACGCATCCATCGGCTGGGTTGTTCCTAAACACAGATTACCCAGAATGCCTCCTGCTCACCCTTCCTCCTTGTGGGTTGCCGTCATTTTGGATGGGGCATGGGGATCAGCTTGATATGCATCACTGCTGGCCATGTGTCTCATCGTCACAGAGCATTCGCAAATGTGTAGAAAGCATTACAGGATTGTGCCGAGCTCATCCGAGCGACGTGCGAACAGCCTCTCTCGTCTGATTCGTCAGCACGCTCCGTCCTGGTCATTGACAAAGGTATGTGTGCTGTGGCAATTCGCGGGCATGCTGATCCCAGCCTGTCAGAGACTCTCAAGGGACGTCTCGTACGTTAATCCATTCCCATAGACACACACTGATCACGCCTTTTCCCCTTATGTACCAATAAATAAATACCAATAAACACATAAGTAATTTGCAGGGGAGGGGGTGTGATCCCATGGCGGCCTGGGGGCTTGGGGTGAGATTCCCATTGCCCCTACCACATCCTCTCCGAGCAGCGCTGTGAGGTCAGCATCAGAGAGCTCCTAGGAAAGGCTCTACTGGAAAATAAATGATGTGTTGCTGAAATGAGTAAATAAATCCATAAGAAAGAGCGGTAATTATGCACATGGAGGAGGTGGGCGGCGGCAGATGGACCTCGCGTAGTAATGATTTCCTGTCAGCCTGCGTGCTAACGGCTGGGGGCCCATTAGCCTATTAAATGGCATTTCCGGTCCACTGTGAACACGCTCACCTCAATTTTATCCAAAAAGGGCTCACTGAGGCGAATCCGCACCAATCTCGGCATACTCTCACAATTCCAGGTAACCAAAGAGGAGCTTAGATCCCTGCTAACTCCATGGACATGACCACAAAAAAGCTAACAGCCCTTTGATTCCAAGATTCAAGATTCAAGATTCTTTATTTGTCACATGCATAGTTATACAGGTATAACATGCAGTGAAATCCTGTAGTGAAGAGTGTATCCTGTACCGCTCAATACTTTGTGCAAATAACAAAGAGAAACAACCTATGAATCTACAAGAGTGTGTATGCAAATTACAGGATGAAATACTGTGCAAGAAATGCTTACAGTCAGTTTAAAGTGCAGTGTGCAGTGTCAGCACAGCAGTGTAAGGTTGTACTGATAACCATAACACTATGACCGGGAGGGTGGCATGTCCTGGTTGAGGAGTCGAATCGCCTGAGGATAGAAACTCCTCTTGAGTCTCTCCGTCTTGGCCATAATGACACGGAACCTTCTGCCTGAATGCAGAAGTTTGAACAGTCTGGTATTGGGGTGAGACAAGTCCTTAATGATCCTAGCTGCCCTGGTCTTACATCTCCTGATGTAGATGTCCTGCGCGGAGGGGAGAGCTAACCTGCAGCAGCGTTCCGCATGGCGGGTTTTGCGTGGCTTCTGCTCCATTGCAGGTTAACGGTGACACAGCCCAATTACAGGCACATTTCTGCCCACTGTAGCCACATGTGAGCGGTCATCTCTGATACCGCCATTGTCAGGCTCAGAGTGGACAGGGTGAACGGTCAACGTGCCTTTTTAGAGTCAGCAGGAGGAAGTGACAGGGGCGTCGATTTTAGTAGGAGTGACAGCAGGAGCATCAGGGTCTGAGTTTGTATTCAGGCCCAGAGAAGAGAGAAATCACACCTATCAAGAATGAATGGGAATGACAGGAAGTGAACTGGGGTCCTCACCACCTAGCCTTGCAGTGCTCCGGAACGTCCACACCACTGCCTGTCTTAAGTCTACACTCACTGGTACTCCTGTGTCATAGATAAATCGTAGAGGATTAACGTATTAGTCACTTTCACCCAGAGCAATTTGAAGATCATTTATATTGTGAGCACTTGGATGGGTTTGAGTATCTCGGTCTCATCCAGCATACGAGCCAGGCCGCTTCCTGATGCTTGAATGGACAGCAGGTTAAAGGGAAGCTGAGGGCCACAGAGCTGCTTCCCGCAGACACAAACCTGTAAGTCTGCAGACAGATCACTATCCAGACACGCCGCCTGAGCACAGCGCGCCCCAGACACCAGACAGCTCTCTGCCTGATGGCTGGGGGAACGCGAGGGGTGCGGTTCCCAACTGCTGGGTTCCTCTTCTGCTTAGAACCTAAAATGTCCCACCCCTCCTACAAAGGGGGGAGCAGCAGGAACCGGAAGCCTCTGTACTGTCTGTAGCAGCTTCACAGGAGACACCCTCAGTGATTTCCCCTGGGGATAAGAGTGTACCGACACCCATATCCCACTCAGCCCCCAGCTGCAGAAGAAGGAGCCCCTCCCTCCCCAACAGGAATCATGGCAGAGCCCCAAACAAACACCCCCACATTCCAGCAGCTCTGAGGGCATAACATGCAGGACCCACATAAGCCTCATCAGAAGGTTGCAGTTTTGCATCTCACGGCACATGGATCTTGCCTGGCTGCTGAGGACCCCAAAACCCCCTGCCTTCCCTCCTGAAGCTGCTCCTCTCCTCAAGGAGCTCATGTTGCTCCTCCTGGGGTGTGGAGATCTGGGGATCCTCCCCTTGGAGCAACAGTTACCACTGGGAGCTTTCAGCTGACCTGAAAATTGAAATTTACCCACCAAAGATTAATTGACAATGATTCATGGATTTGCCATCACCACTGTCATTGTTTATGCATCAGTCTGTCATTAATAAATATCTAAATTTTCAAAGGGGGTTTGTTTCAGTTACCCTGCCTCCTGAAGACCACTCCTCTCATCGCCGTGAGGACGCCTGTCCTCCAGCGACAGTCAGTGCTGGAGCTGTGCTGGTCCAAACCCAACCAAGTTTTAACGATCCCAGTAAACTAGAAATATTGCAACTCAGACATGAGCACCGGCTGCTTGTCCTGATGGAACTGCAGCAGGTCTGACACCTCTGGAGGAATCTCACCCATGGCATCATGCAGTTCACTTTCAGAAAGGACAAATCCAGACCAAGATTTTGTTTCAACTAACCAACTGAGCATAAAGAGTGACAGTCACAGAGTACGCAACTGGTTGCTTGAAACAAAATCGTGGTCTGGATTTATACTTTCTGAACGTGAACTTTCCACCTCTGGCATCGCGTCTGATGTGTCCTGTTGTAGAAGAATTATGGTCACCTCAGTTGACGCTCCCAGGGACCCACTGACAGTTAATCTGTATAAATTTCAGACAGACTCAGACCCTGACATCATCACCATACGTCTCTTAGTGCTTGTGCTGAAGAGGAACCATCTACCTATGCTTTCGTGGCTCTTTAACTGAGCAGACTCACACTGGAGCTGACCAGATGAGCGCCACCTGCTGGGGTTAGGGTCAAGAGGAACTATGTGGCAGAAGATCTGGAAAATGTGGGACAGGAAGTTCCTCTTCCTGTCCCACACTAGTTATGGAATGACCGGTGACGCAGAGATGCAAACAGGACTTGGAGATGGTCCGGCAGGGATGCTGTTGCATAGAGACTGTTGTCAAGCACCATGGCAACCCCCTTGGAACTGGCTGAGCCAAGGAATATTGTGTCATTCATGGCCATGGTATAACTTGTAAAAGTGCCTGCCCGTTGTGGTGTGGAAACAGGGTCCCGGTCAGCAGGGTATGGAAACTCCACAGTCCTCCGCTGAACCTCCAATCAGATCCTGTCACGTCAGGTCCAGTCCGTGGGCAACAAATCGGCGATGTCTAGCTGCACCGGGCTGCTGTCAGATTTTGCTGAAGCCACAGTAATAGTCCATCCAGTGATCTGTCATCATAAGTAAACGGCATCAGATCATCCAGCAGGAAGAAATCTGAATCATCCATCACTCAATTAACTAATGAGCTGCTCCAGTTCAGGTCCTGGAAGTGGATGCCGTGAAAGGTCAGACATTTAATCTCATTAAAAGTGGCACTGGTGCTGATGAGCTGTGTTACAGTTACTAATGAAATTATTTAGCAGGTAAACAGAACTGACACATGAGAATCCATACAGCAAAGTTCTGTCCTGCTGTGAGATAGACCACCCGCCTCGCCTGTGCAACTGTCCAGCTAGTGCCTCCCATGACATATTTCCATTTTTGATATCGCCGTAGTACCCGATTATCGGAAATATCTCACATCTATGCCTGAGGCCTCTGTGTGACTGACAGTTATGAATGTTGTCATTGAAAATGAGGTTAAAGTCCCCTCCACCCCTTAGACACACTCTGTGCACTTTTCACACCCCAGGGTGTAAGCGGTGTGTGTACCAGTGTGCAAGCTGGCACTGACAAACTACCCAGCTCTGTCTTACTGGCTAAATTTGGAAAAGAGCTCGGGGGGTAACTCACGAAACCGACCCGGGCCTTTCTGGGGTGGGGGCCCGAAGGCTGGCTCCCTGGACCTATGGTGGGGGGGGGGCACACTTGACGGAGTGTCTGTCTCAGGTTAATCAGCCACAAGGCAGAAGGCCTCAGGATGATGGTTATGGAACCAGCTGTTATACCCCGGCTGAGTTTGCCACACCCAAACAGCAGAGTGTTTCTGCGGATCCCACCCAGGGCTGGTCCACCCCCCCGTACCTCTCTTCTGACCGGACCCAGCCTTTCCTGAGAAACAGGGTCCCAGGAACAGTGCTGACATTTCATGCTAGCTAGCGCGCGTCAGCCTGACATATTCGGCTGTCCTTTACTGAGAAACTGAGAAATTTCACAGGTCTGTCTTAATGGTCAATTACTGAATGCTCATCTGAAACACTCAATGATTTCTAGGAAAAAAAGGAACCCGATTGGGATTTTCAGGCCGGGACCGGAAGGCTCTCCCTCTGTGAGAAAGATCTGCTGTGTGGCGACATGCTCCCTGACCTTCCCCCTTTAAAAGACTCCACCTCCAGCAGACCTGAAGCACACAGCATCACCATTACAGGCCAAGGTTAAGGGACTGTGGAAAAAGACACATGCAGGGTTAACAGTAAACAAATCCCTAATGCTTTAAAGGTTAGGGTGCAGCCATCCATATAGGGCAGTATTTTCTAACCTGACCCCGGTAGGGAGCTGGAGGGAGCAAAAATGTGGACTGTGACAGGGAGCTGGGAGGGAGCAAAAATGTAGACTGTGACAGGGAGCTGGGAGGGAGCAAAAATGTGGACTGGGGTGGGAAACACTGCTATAGGGGAACATGCTGATACCAATTATACAAAAACACTCGTTAACAATGTGTGAGAAAATATATCATTCTTTACTTTTAAAATCGATAATGTACAATACTTTACAAATAAATAACACAATATGAAAAACAATGTTAACAGCAGTGGATGGAATAAGGAGCCTATTTTGAAACCCTGCCCTCTTACAACGACCAGTATTGATATCATAATCTCTGTAGTCATGCGGAACATGTCTGACAAAGGATACTGGTCTCAGAAAGGAAATGGACAATAAATATCATATAAATATCATTTGGTGGTGAGAACAGAGAAAATGAAGTGAGGCATGACCCCGCCCCAAACGTGTGGCCCCGGGCGCCGGGGGGGGGGGGGGGGGGGGGGGGGGGGGGGGGGGGGGGGGGGGGGGGGGGGGGGGGGGGGGGGGNNNNCCCCCAACCCCGACAGTGCTGACAGCAAGACCTGCTCCAGGATGTGTAAACCGGCCGGTGGGGGTCCTGTCACCCGGCGCAGGCATGGAACCACCAGAACACCCCAAACGGAGCATCTCGCAACCCATCAGCCAGTGCCCATCACACAAATATCATCTCATTTAAGTGTGTAAACGGAGGTTTCCTGTCCATAGTGCCCCTCAGATGGACAGCTAAGACAAACAGCAGTAGCAGTCTGTTCTGAGAGAAGCAAGGGTGGTACGGGAAGGAGGTCTCTAACTCTAAACTCCCACCCCCCAGCGCTCTGCTGCCAACATGTCATGCCTGTACACGAGGGGGGGTGCGGGTGCTGGGGGAACGGTCTGACACCTCAAAACAGACACATTAAAACAGACATGACTGTACTAACTAAAGAGAGCATTCTCACATATGGAGTCTTTAAAAACCCGCTCATTTATTAACATATATCTCATTTCTTATATACATGGCATAATTTGTGCTTTTAGTAAAACAGTAGAGAAAATGCATACTTCGTCACAAGTCTATCCTTCGTCTCGCCAGCAGAGGGTGGTGTTGAGGCGCTTCCTGACACCGTTCGTGTGAGACTATGTGCTTTACCAACACCAAAGGCACCCGTGTAATTTTTTTTTGTCATTTCTGTTCCATAGAAAGCACGTCCAACCCAAGCTCACCATGACCACTTCTTCAAGGATGGGGGGCTTCTCTCACCTCTGCTCTGCACCCCCCCTCGTTAATTGGGGGATATGAAAAATAGCATTTTCACATCCCGTGCCGACTAGGAGTTCCATACGCAATTCCTGATTTCTGTCCACGAGTGAGGAAGAGGAGGAGGAGGACTGGTGGGTGAGGAAGGCTTCTCTGGTACTGGGAAGAGGGGGTGGTCCTCAGCTCCACAGGCAGACGCTGCTGACAGCCTGGCACGTGGAGCCGGCCTCCGCTGGGGCCAGGTACAGCCGGCCGTTGGGGCAGGAGCAGAGCTCATACACAGTCTGCCGGGGGTAGGGGGTCCCCAGCGAGCTGGGCGGCGTGCCGTGTGGAATACTCCCCAGCCGGATGGTCTTTGCATTTAAAAATATCTGCAGGGGAAGATGGTGGGGGTGGGTAAGTTAATTGGCTGGTAGAAAGGGACAGATTCTGTTCTGTTTCTTTGGTCAGCCCAGCCATGAAGGGGTCACATGAATCCTGGGGGAGACACACATGGTTAGTGCATTCGCTTCACGGCAAAAACAACCATTTACTTCAGGACCGCCAGCTCCGCGAACAATTAGCACAAGGCTCTCAGGTCCCTGCTGGCCTGCAGGGCCGATGTGAAGGGTCCCTGGCCACAGCACCTCTGTCCCGGCCTGGATATGTAAAACAGCCCAGCCTACAAGCCTTTCATTACCGTCCTGTAGTTCATCCCTGTGTGACAGAGGTGTGTGCGCTCGTAGCTCGTTAACGGCAGATCAAGACGTGGGTACAAGAAGGGACCAGAGGAAGACGGGAGGTCGTTCCTGTTCACTAACAGCCATGTTTTGCTTGTGGCTGTTTGTGGTTTCTCTGTCGAGCATGTATTCAGGTTACAGATCAGGACAAAAAGTGACTAAAAATACTGGGAGCAAGAGAGAAGCCATTAAGGTGTGAGGCGCTGTGTCCCAGTCTGATGGGGCGCCCCCTGCTGGCAAGGCTCAAGACCTGTGCTGCCTGATTAATGGTACAAAGCGCCTTTTCACTCCTTCACTAGGCTGCCTCCATTATCTAAGTGGCTAACTTGCAGGAGTCAAGACTCAGGGTGCAATGAGGAGATCAAATTAGCAAGCACCCTGCCAGCCACCATTACTAATTACCCCACACGATCAGCCTTTATCGGCCGCCCACCATCACTCATTACCCACACGATCCACCTTTAGCGGTTACCCAACATCACTACTTACCCCACACAATCCACCTTTAGCAGTTGCCCAACATCACTACTTACCCCATGCGATCAGCCTTTAGCGGTCGCCCGTCATTGCTAATTACCCCATGTGATCCACCCTTAGCGGTCGCCTGTCATTGCTAATTACCCCACACAATCCGCCGCTTTTAGCGGCTGCCCAACATCACTAATTACCCCATGCGAGCCACCTTTATCGGTTGCCGTGGGGGCGGGGTCACATTAAGAGTATTAAGTGCCCCTAGGCAACAGCACACATGACATTATGTCAGAGAAATGGAGCCGACTGGTGGCTCACAAAATTCAGGGGGTGAGGGAAGGTGCTGGCTGGGAAGGTCAACGCAGCCCTCAGAACAGTCTAACCCCAGGTGTTTTTGCAGACAGCAGAGGGCGCAGTGGGAAACGAACTGCACTTGCTGTGGGTCAGACCCACTGAGTACTGGCTATTAGATAACAAGTCAAATCTCCCAAGGTAACACATCGCCCTTCATTCGCCCCCTTAGAACACCATAAAATGCTGGAGATCTTCACCCTTCCTCATCACCGTTGTGTCGCCAGGCAGCAGCTCCCTTCTCCTGACACTTTCCTCTCTGCCTCGTCTAATTCCTGCATTCCCACAGGGACTGAGAGTAGCGTCTCCAGCACACTTCAGTCCCGGAAGCAGCATCAGACTGCACAGCCCCTACAGAACCGCAGGGTGGACGCTGCAGACAGGCCGCAGGTTATAATCTGATATGGACCCCGGAGAGCACCTCATAATAAGTTATGTCTGGAAACGAACACATGGGGGAGGGGGGTCTGAAAACGTGGGGACTTGGTGAAGGTAATTGCGTGGTGAGAGAGGAGCACAGACACACGCGCAGAGGAGCACGCCACTGAGTGTCAGCGTCTGTCGGCTCATGGTGTTTATGCAGCTCTGTTCCTAGCCGCTCCTGGGACCTGCAATTATAGCCACTCAAAACATCTTTCATGCATGATGTACCCCAGTGCGGGGCGGAAGGGGGGGGCAGCATATGCAGGTACTGCTGTACTGCTGGAGGTCCAGCTTCCCAAAGTCCTTGTGACTAAGCTAGGGTAGCGGATGGGGCCCATCCCTGGCTGGGGGGGGGGGGGCAGAGCCGGCCCTGAAATCCACAGTGCTGCATTTAGCTGCAGGAGCTCGGCGGCTCAGCAGGACACATGTTACTCTGACAGCTGGGGCAGTAGCTTTTGGATGAGCTCCACCCCAAACTTAACAGGTTTAAACTGCCCGGATCGTCACCTGGCCGCTGCAGAAAAGCCTGCTGAGATGCCCGCAGGTTCCTGGCTCTCCTCCAGGCCATGGCGCCACACGACATCTGGCGGAGCATGGTGTAGAGCAGCGGAATGGAGCAGCAGTGAGGAACAGCAGCCGGCCCCCAGGATGTAGACTCCCCACTAAAGAGACCCCTAAGGTACAGACTCCTCCCACATAGACCTCCTGCCATATAGATCCCCACCAAGAAGACCCCTATGCTACAGACCTCCTCACATAGACCTCCCACCATGTAAACTCTCTACCAAGCAGATCCCTATGGTATAGACCCCCCCCCCACATACAGACCTCCCTCCATGTAGACTCCCCACCATGAACACCCTGATGGTATAGACCCTCCCTCGCACAGACCTGCTGCCATGTAGACTCCCCACCATGGAGAACTCTATGGTGCAGACCTCCCTCACATAGACCTCCTGCCATTTAGACTCTCCACCATGGAGACCTCTATGGTGCAGTCTCCCCTCACAGAGACCTCCTACTATGTAGACTCCACACCATGGAGATCTTTATGATGCATATCTCCCCTAAAATAGACTTCTAGCTGTGTAGACCCCAGCAACATGTAGACCCCCAGTTACACGTACCACCAACCATGTAGATCCCCCCACTGCATAGACCTCCCAATCATATAAACCCCCACTGTGTAGAGACACACAGCATACCCCCAGGAGCTGCATGTGGGTATTTGTCAAGAGGTTTCACTTCACGGGCGGAGCAGATGCTATTGGTGACCCAGTCACTCCTGCTCCCATGGATTGGAGGAAGGATGACGGCAGACAGAAGGAGAGGGCGGGGAGGGGTCTCTCTCAGCGACCTCGCAATCCCGTCACTAATGAGGGAATTCACACATTCCTCCTACAGGCACATAAATCAAATGCCTGGTGTCAGCCATGTGACCTGATCTCTGATCAGCCCCGGAGTGGATTACAATTGCATGGAAGTACACCTCACTTCAGCAAGAAATGGTGCTGCTCTGCCCCTGCTTGCGTGTCACAGCCCCAGATAATTGTTGAGCAGCCATTATCAGCTCTGAGGGTACACTTCTATTATCCCCGGAGTCAAAAAAGTGAAAATAGCCCATTTCTGCAGTCAAGTGACAGACATAATGATTTATTTCCCAGCCGCTTGGAAGTTAATTAAGTACCTCTCTGCTTCCTAAGCGCTCCGATGAAGAAACAGCATCCAGGCCACAGATGTGAGCACGTGGCAGCAGGTCTGCGAAAGTGAGAGTCAGTGCTAATGCGTCCCTCATCTTCCGCAGTCAATCAGAGGCAGCCATCATGGCGCCAACAGTCATGGAGTCACATGACTCAAATGATGCGATCAACTGAAACCCAGCCGACGGGAAACAGAGCCAATGGAGGAGATGCTGGCGGCAGGAGCATCATGGGCAGCTGACCGTGTCAGCCAGTGTTTTCAGGAGGCCGACCGCACCCCTGGCAGCAAGCACGGCTGTCAGAGCTCAATGGCACAGAACAACAACGCAAGGCTTAATGGTGGCTTTAATTAAGCAGTGCTGGCTATGACGGGGACAGCGGGACGAGGATGCTGTGACTGATGCGCTCATTACAGCGGACACGCACTCACCTCTCCCTCCGTGGACTGCAGGAGCAGCTCCTTCCGGCATGCCACCTTCAGGTCGCCCACGGTGGCGCTCACCTCCACCCCCTTTGGAGCCTCCATGGTCAGGGTTCGGGTCGGCGACTCAAGCCTGTGGGGGGTGTCAGCAGAAAGAATTGCAAGAGGCTGTCATGGTCACATCATTCAGAGACGCTCCCAGGAAATACCCTCAGGCACGAGAACGCAGCCCTGGGGAGTCATTTAGGGACTGATGGAAGGGTATACTCAGGCATGAGGATCCTGCTTCTTCACATGGAGAGAAAGAGCTGACGTTTTGTTCATCTCAATACCGGAGCATGTTTCTGCTTTGCCCGGGGAAATCCCGCTGCCAGACCTTCTAACTTCATCTAATTTTCATCCACTCGACAAGAAAGTTTAATGGGAGTTTTTGCGTTTTATTTATCAGTGGAGTCTGCTTGGACCCATACATCTTCTGTGAAGGGAACATCTGGCCTTTAGCTGTACTGAACGAAGTGTTCCATGCTGTAGTGTTTGTTTACTGGAACAAATACTCGAAGCATGCATCAGTTTGAGTTTCATTAACAATTTGCAAACTCAGAATTTACATACATTTACACGTGGCATAGTGACGAATGGCGAGGGCACCCCGAACACTTGTCATTTATGGGATATGCTGGTGTCAGCAACCGCACAGTGCCATCTTTCAGCGGTGAAGGTCAGGATTTGTGGGCATGCGGAGCCGCGATTTGGAGGGCCGGAGAGCAGAACCCAATTTAGCATGGGGCCACTCGAGCGGAAAAGAGAGTGAGCAGGAGCAATTTAAACACTGTCAGCCGAAGACTTTAAGCCCCGCACCTCCACTGGGACTTCCCAAGTATGTTGGTGGGACTCCACCTCCGCTCTCGCTGATCGCTTCTAGGGACGCATCCAAAACAACTGCTGCTCCACCGGTCGTAAAAACAACCCTGGAAAAACCAGGGGGGGGGGATAAAATGTCATATCTGGAGGTGGAGGTCATCCCATCATTTAGTCATTCCTGAGGCAGGGTACGGATTTTGTGACGCCATCATGGCCCCACAGCTAACAGCTCTACGCATCAGGACTGAGGCTAGTGGGGCAGCACAGCCGGGGTCCTACCACTTCTGCACAAAATGTCAGTAAGAAAAAATGGACAATAAGGTACAGAGTGAGGGAGGAGGTAGAGTGTAAAGGTGCAGGGTGCTGGGTTTCCCACAACGTAAGTAAAGTAGACCCTTGGGCCCGTGGAAGCGATTCTCAAACACTGACTCGTCCCGTTGATAAATCACGGCACCAGTGGGGGAATTCCAGGACACCAGCCCCAGTGGGAAATACAGATGGCTGATCAGGCAGAAAAACGGCATCCATCTGCCTCGGCTGCCCCGGCCACGCAGGACCAAAATCCCTCTGTCAGCAGAGCCGTGCTGCAGGCCCAGGGAGCCTGGCTGGGAAGAGCCACATCATGTGCCTGGGGAGCCTGGCTGGGACGAGCCACATCATGTGCCTGGGGAGCCCGGCTGGGATGAGCCATGCCGCAGGCCTGGGAGGAGCCACACCATGTGCCTGGGGAGCCCTGCTGGGAGGAGCCATGATGTGGACCTGGGAAGCCCGGCTGGGAGGAGCCATGCCACAGGTCCAGGGAGCCCAGCTGGGACGAGCCACACCATGTGCCTGGCGAGTCCGGGTGGGAAGAGCCATGCCGCAGGCCTGGGAAGAGCCACATCATGTGCCTGGGGAGCCCAGCAGGGAGGAGCCACAGAATGTGCCTGGGAAGCCCGGCGGGGAGGAGCCACGCCGTAGGCCTGGGGAGCCCGGCTGCGAAGTACTGGCTGGGAAGAGTCACGCGGCAGGCCCAGACAGCCCGGGTGGAGGACAGGCTCCGGGCTGCATGGCTGGAATGCCTCTGGCTTTAAGGCGATCTGGGTCTAGATCCGAGGGGCTACCTCTAGCTAAATAGAGCAGCACCAGTTTGGCAACATCAAAAAAAGAGGAAAAGAGGAGGGAAGAATGAAGTCAGGTAAGCAAGACCTGCGGCTGCTGACCTCGAATAAGATGGCAGAGCTAGTGCTGGGGAACGCCAATCCAGTACAACAGCTTATAGTGTATAGGACAGGGCAGCTGAAGCAGATTAAGGGCAAGGTGCGTGGGAGGCACTGGGCTGGTCCACACCCCGTTTCGCGGTCACAGAGATTCTAAGACGGCCGTAAAGTGGAGTCATTTTCCATCCTTTCAGAACACTGATCATGAGAAGCTGTCTGTCCCTTTAATCTGACTGCTCTGTTCAGCAGCTGGGGTCCCGGCTCAGGCCCCTAGCCTGCGATTTGCCATTCCTGCCACTGGTCACCTTGGATGACAGAGTGTTAAAGACAGCTATGATAATTACTAATAAGGACACAGCCATCCAGCAGGAGTGGAACCAATTTATCTTAGAAGACATTGAGAAAAGGCCCCCCCGGTCACCACTGTCACTGAGACTCACACCTGAAGATGGTAAATACCCTGTGCAGTTGACCCCCCCCCCCCCGGCCGCTATAATAACTCCTTTGCAATGGGAATATTAATTTGAGTTTCAGTGCGTTGCCATTTGAATTTTGTCTGTAAAACTATATCATATGTCATTAGCCTTTAATAGACTGATAGTGGGACATTATATGTCCCATTTAGCTTCAGCAGGATGGAGGCCAGCAGCCTGCAGGCCAGGTGAGCCCAGATGATTATGGACGTCCTGTGTGATGGGTGTGAGGCCATGCACTGCGGAGGAGCAGCGGGGAGCCAGTCAGGTCGGTGTCACCCGTACTCCTGCCTTCACGCTGAACACTGGCCCCAAGAAGCTGAACACGAGCAGCAGCTCGCCAGCAGGACAGATGCAGCCTGGACTTCTGCTGGGGGGGGGGGCTCCCATCCTCCAGATCTGCAGTCCCACGCAGACGTGCTTATGAATGGTCAGACTCTCCCTGGTTGCTTGTATGGGCGCAGTTCCAAAGAGTGGGCCACTGTGCAAAATCTCTGCGGCGCTCAGAGGATGGGAGACATAACTGTGACCATCCGCTGAGAAAAAAGCAGAGCCAGCGTGAAGATAAACAGAAAAGTGAGTGCTGGTGACAGGGGCCTCTTGGTGGCATCTCTGTCACACAAACCAGGCTGACAGAATCAAAGTGGCACAAGCTCAAATGCCAACCTCATTGGCTACTGGAAACTGGCCAATAAAATTCAGCCATGGTGACCCTGACAGCCAATGGCAGCCATTAACGTTTCAAGCCAGAAGCCACGTTTTCCTGGATGAGATGAGCCACATAACTTAGGAATGATACTGATGTTTATGTTCAGAAGGTACACTGAGCTGGAAGAGTGACCCAAACACGTCTGCCTGTGGCTGCAGAGTGGGCTGCAGGTGAGTGACGGCTCCCTCACAGCCAGGCATCTCTGCTAAGTTGTGAAGCTCCGTCCTCCCATTAAAAGGGCTGTCGTGCAGCGGTACCATAGGCAGAACGGTTACTGGTGTCGGCGGCTCTTACTTCAGGTCTTGGAAGGGCTCGGCTCGGACGTGTGGCGTCTCCACCGAGTGCTCGAAGACTGCCCCCTCCGTGCCTGAAACGACAAGCGGGGCCCTGGTTACTCTGAGGGGGGAGCTTCAGCGGTAGGTGTGCACTGAAGGTCACGCTCCACTGCAGAACCACGACTGATACCAGCGAGCGACGAGCCCACGCGTCAGCATCACCTCTCCCAGGTCTGACACGCAACAGTGGGGATCAGAATGCAGCCCTTGGTCCTCTTTGACTCGGAAGCTGACTGACAGCTGACTGACACACACCTGGATTTGGAAAATCTCAGTATTCCCCACTGAGTTTTTCTTCTGAAATTCCCAAAAGGGAAACTACAGCTCTTAATGTCTCAACAGGCCTAAAGGATGCAGATGGTAAGTAGTGATTATGAAGTGTGTCTGGATCCTGGGGGGGGTCAGAGCGTGCGGGACAGAGTGTGGGGATGGCCGTCCGTCACCTGTGACCCGCAGCTTCTCCGCCCCAACGGTGACCTCCTCCTCGTCAGCTGAGAACAGCACGCGATTCCCGTCGCTGCTTCGTACCTCGAACCGCTGGCACTGAGCTTCCACCATCTCTGAGCCTATGGGGGGAGGGGTGTATTATTTATCTCATTTCAAGTCTATAGAGACTAGAAAGATAAAGAGCATAAGGGCATTAGGGTTGGGGGGGGAGGGGGGCGTACCAGTTAACATGATATCAAACTTAAAGGTGTGGAGACAGCTGATGAGAGCGGACAGGAAATGAAAACACCATAATCTTTACACATGCTCAAGCTGATGACAGATAAGAAGCAGGACCATCACCTCTCAAGCCCCCCCACCCCCGGTGATGGGACTGTGCCCATCAGCATTAGCCTTTAACGTGTGAATCTGATTAATGGCTCCTCCTTGTGACGGGGACAAATAACTCCTGACCTTGCACAGGTCTAGACTCTCAAACCTAAGAAAAGATGAGATCTTGCGGTTCTCCATCGCTCCCATCTCACTGGGAATCGCTGCCGCTTTGCGGATCGCTCTGGGCTCACTGGGAATCACTCCCACCTGCGGATTGCGCTGGGATCACTGGGAATCATTTTGCGAACTGCTCTGGGCTCGTTGGAAGTCAATGCATTCAGCTTCTGCATACTTTCTCCAGGACTGAAAGCTGAAGGCCTCAGCTCCACACACTTCTGAAACACTTGGCCAAGTTACCAACTTCAGGACCAGTTTGGTGGATGCGTGTCAGGCTCGGTCATAGGGTGGACTGGGCCACAATATATATGGCAAATGGTGAGAAGAGCCTGAATGTCCCTGAATGGCATCGGAAGGTCTGTCTGCCTCTCTTAATATGTGCCACTACATTTGGTCTGGTTATGAATCCGTCAGCCCCCTGTCCCACTTCTGTATTGGAGGACAGGCTCACTTTGTCCCAGCGCGTGCCGGTGCGTCTCCCCCATAAGACGTCATTGAGAGCTAATTATCAAAGCAGTTTCTAAGATGAATGAACACATGAGGATGAATCACCTGCTTGACTATTAATTGATTCTGCTTCCCTTTTTTTACACTCTCCAGCATAGCATCAGCACGACTTCAAGATCATTTTAAAGTCACCAGAAATGTGACTGCGATGCATCATGGCGCCTGCTCCTCTGAGCCAGGGTACCAGCAGAGCACTGGGTGGGGGTGGGGGCGTTAGTGGACAGAGGATTTAAACCCCAATCATGACCCCACCCCCGCCCACATCCTAAAAAATACCAGGAAAAAGACAGCAACCTTGGATCCAAAGCTAGAAAAATATGGAAAGGTGATTTGAGCAGCTGCAGCAACGGGCTGGATTGCACAATATCATATATTCCAGGATACAGGTGTCCAGAGTGACTGTTAATGTCAGAAAACAAAAGTTTTTAAGAACATAAGAATATAAGAAATTTACAAACGAGAGGAGGCCATTCGTCCCATCAAGCTCGTTTGGGGAGAACTTAACTAATAGCTCAGAGTTGTTAAAATCTTATCTAGCTCAGATTTAACGGAACCCAGGGTTTTAGCTTGCGCTACACTAGCAGGAAGACTATTCCGTACTCCAACTTTCCAAGGCAGGAATGTCTTTCTTAAGGTATGGTGTCCAAACCTGCACACAATATTCCCTGACGTGCTTGCATTGAGAAACGGAACAGAAAGGGAGGGTGCCAGGTAGCCTCTCTCATAAGTGATATCAGCAAGAGCGAAGGTCTCTGTGGCAGAGTGACCCTGAGCCCTGGTGCGTACCTGTCACGTGAACCCCCCAGGTACTCGCTAAGTGGGCCCTGACCGCCCTCGCGCACCGTGTGACCGAATGCTTGTCGGTTCAGCGATTTACTCTGAGCGCCTGTGACTGCAAAGGTGAACTCTTCTTGGTTTATGGTGTACAGCTCAGCTCTCACACACTGGCTGAGCTGCACAGACAGGGAAGCCATCAGCGGGACACGGAGCTGTCAGGCCGCCACCCATGAGCCACCCCCTCGCTTTGAGACGGATGAATGTTTGGGGTTTATCGGTTTCCTTCAGGTGCCACCAAGCCGTATCTGAACGGATCTCCTGCTCCAGGAGCATCTGGCGTTAAGGACTTTGATCCCACAGCAATGATGATTCAATCCCACAACCTTCAGGACATGGACACACGTTGAGCAACCCCCCACCCCCCACCAATGTCAGCAGGCCTCAGAGCAGCGGCTCAGTGTGGGGGCCCAGAGAGGGACTCACCGACTGTCACGCGGCCTGTGATCTGGCCAAGCTCGTTCCTGGCACTGGCGGTCACGTTGCGGTCTGACTGCAAGACCAGTGGGCTGTCCTGGGGCAGGGGAAAGACAGGGGGGTGGGGGGCGGGGGCAGGGAGGCAGAGGGGGGCAGACAGGTGAATCCTCACTCTCAGGATGAGCCTGTCAGTCTGCCACCAGCTGGCAGATGATCACACTGCCCAGCTTCTTCTCGTCATCCTCCTGCTGCCACCATGGGCCGAAGGAGAAGGTCTGACAGAGAGAGAAACAGTTCTCGAGCCCCAGGGCATCCTGTCCATGTGATGAGAGGGAGCTGCTGAGCGTCACGCCTGCCTCATGTTTCCCCTTAGCCCGGCAGCCCATACCCCCACACCTCACTCACAGCACTGCAGGCTAGTGCCCCACTGAAACCAGGAGGATGTGTTCTCTACACGTGCCCACGTCCGATTCCTGCCTCCACACTTCTGCTGCCGGTCACAGGCTCTGAGACCCCACGAGTAACCCACTAAGTGCCGACGTCCGGCGCAGACGTCCGGCTGCAGCCGTACATGATAAGCAGTCACTTCACCAGTAAGATATAACATCTAATTAGTGACACAGCTACTCATGTACAGCTCTGTGATACTCTTCCAGAAAGCTCTAACCCAGCCTTGCCCTGTGTGCGTTAAGTCTCGACAGGGTGCTTAATCTCCCGGCACAGTGGGCCCCTCGGCAGGGGGGATGACAGCATGGCTCCCCATGCCACAATCCCGTCTCCTCCCCTGCTGGCAGGTCCAGATCTTTCTGCGGTGGCCCAGCATGCCAAGTTGTCTCGTCTGCCGGCTCGCTATCATGTCCAGTGGGGGTCTGCTCAGTTCCCTATTAGCTGCCCTTCTAACCAGCTGTGCTGACCTGCCCCTGATAACCAGCCATATCCTCGCGAATGGATGAATCCCTTCACCAGCCTTGAGGAAGTAGCCCCCACTCCCCGACCCCGTCAGAGCGTCAATCTCTCCACTGATGCGGCAAAAATTCTCCCGCCAACGACACAGTGAGATCGCTTTCTGCTGGGGAAGCTGACCGACACTGCCGGCGCCCTCTTCTGGCCAGGCCTGGCACATCGCACCCCGAGAGAAGTGTGCGCAGTGTCTCGGCCAAACAAAGCCATGAGTTTAATTAATAGCACAACGGAGAGCGTAAACGGCCCATGGCGCAGGGAACATCAGAGCCAGGCTGGAGGCTGCGTACGAGTCAGGAGGTGTCACCATTTATCATCATCATCATCATGTTTCTCTGAGGTTTCAAAACAAACATTCATCACACATCAAGGACTGAGTGTGTGTAAACTGCTGCAGTAACACATCCCTCGATGGAGGAGAAAAGCCCCATCACAAGGGGCAGTTTAATTCGATTAAGTTCAGTTTGCCATTTTCTAGCCCTCCTCACTGGACAGTAATGAGCTGAGGAGCTGGGCTTGTCCCACAAGCCTGGACCAGTGAAGGACGTGGGCCACGAAAATGAACGTGGGGGAAAATGATCACATGGCTCATAAACCAGAAGACTGCTAACCCTCCCACCACAATTCACATTGCAGTCTTCATTACATCAACTACTCCTGAACCTCACCAGAGAGATGTACTGCTTTCTGGAAAACTCTGGCCCATCCCTTTAATCAGTGACTCCCTCTGATCAAAGCCTGTGATCTACCTGATGTGAGCTTAGCCAAGAATGACGGTTGCGTCTGCAGGAGCAGCCAGGAGGACACGCCAAGCAGACATCATCAAGGGATCAAGAAATACAGCCTCCCAATCTCATTAAGTTTTGATGGTACAGGTCTCCTGTCACTGCAAATGCAGCCCGGACTCTACAGATGCTCTCCCATCACCGCAGACGCAGTGCAGACCCGAGACAGAATGTGTCTCCCATCACCACAAACGCAGCACAGACCCTACAGACAGAACAGGTTTCTCATCACTGCACATGCAATGCAGACCCTACAAAGAAGAACGGGTTTCCCATTATGGCAAACGTAGTGCATTCCCTAGAGACAGTACAGGTGTCTTCACCGCAAATACAGTATGGACCCTACAGACAGTACGGGTCTCCCGTCACCACAAAAGCAGTGGGGACCCTACAGACAGCAGAGTTCTCCGGTCCCTGGGTGTGTGTTACCTTCACTCTTCAAGTCAAGTCAAGCCAAGTAGGTCTTTAATGTCATTAACACAAGACTAACGCATAACAACCTAGCAATGTAAAGTGCACAGTGTGCAAAAACTGTGCAAACATGGCACGACAGTGTAAAAGGACAGGACAACTGACACCGACGAGTACAAACAGCACAGTAAACCCAATACTAATAAGTTTGGTTGTGAAATGAAGTAGCAATAAAAAAATAAATAAATATCGACTACGCTCCATGGGGGCGTAGAAGCATGTCATCGACCAAGCACAGCAAGACTGCACCCTGCGCTGCACTAACAACACAGCAGAGATCCGGGTTATCGCCATACACCAAGCCACAAGGTGGTGAGGAATCAGGCAAAGCAAGGTCCACGTTCCATTCACACGGCGCGGGGGGGGGGGGGGGGGGGGGGGGGGGGGGGGGGGGGGGGCGGGGGGGGGGGGGGGGGGGGGGGGGGGGGGGGG
>JAODKC010000053.1:11770120-11783856 GCA_026777985.1 Mormyrops attenuatus | reverse complement strand
AAAAAGGAAAAACAATCTCACAAACTCAAAGAAAACTTAATAAAAAATACAAATCTAGACCAACCAATTTAAACGATAAACAAATGCAACTAAAGTACATAAAGACTGCGAAAAAAAAATAACCACCAACCAATCAAAATTAGCTTTTGAAGCATCATGTCTTTCTGGAAATATATTAGCCCCAAAGTGCCCTTTACAGTCATGATTAAATGCTGATTAAATCTCACTGTACAAGAATGAAGACAAATGGGAGATGGGCTGGTCTTAGGCAGTGTAAATCTGAAGTCAATTTAATTAATATATTAGCGGTTACTCACTGATGACCGCTCCAGTGCATGACCCCCCTGCCCCCGGGCCCCCTGTGCCACTGTATCAGATGAAAGGCAAAGGACACAGCCATTCCAAGTCTGAAAAATGAGCAGCAGAACCACGCACACACACCCTCCGTGCTCTTAGGATGAAATTTGTTCATGCGCTGTTCATATGATCTTCTGTTGTCTTGGCATCCTGTAACCTAAACTATGGATATGAACACCTTGTTTCCTTCAACTGCGAAGACAAATTCACAACAGATCACCATTTGGCCGAATATAGAGATTCATCCTTATGAGATCCCGCTGATTATGAGACCTGGCAGGGATGGAGCTCTGATGAATCAAATCATTCTGGCATTATCTCCCTCATGTTATCGACATATGCTCGACTGCTCTAATCTCCGTCTTGGGATAAAATTACTGAGCATGATCCATCAGATGAATCACCACAAACAGATTTTACAGTGTCCACACTGCCTTGTCTTATTTAATCACCATGAATAACAGTTTTTGTGTATGTAGGCAGACCGTCGGCTTTGCATGTCTCACTAACGGCAGCGACGATCGGCGCTTTAACACAGCCCCCTTTAATGGGGCCCCACCCGAGGAGACATCACACCCAGGCCATACGAGCTGCAGGACACAGGGGGAAGCCGTCCACGGCCAGCTGGAGCGCAGCCTGTAATTAAAACGCTCTACTGTGCAGTCCCAGCCTGTCCGTGATGAGAGTGCCTGCAGCAATACAGCCGAGCGACACAAGCTTCGAGCGTCTCGAGAAGCTCGCTGAAGACTGCTCGCTGCCTCGCGTGTTTTTGTGGTGGCACTTGGCGGACGACTGTCTGGAAGTGTGCAGACCTGATTTCACCCCGGTCAGCCACAGGTGGGCAGTTTGGGTAAAAGTCCAGACCAAGATTTGATTCGAAACAACCAGTTGAGTATATAGTCACAGAGAAATCAATTGCCTGGCTGAAACAATATCTTGGTCTGGACTTTTACTTTCTGGACCTGAATTACCCACCTCTGGCCACAGCCCTGTCTTTCAGCCCAAGATTGCCATCGGCATTTCTTCCACTAGATGGGGGAGCGATGGCCTGCTTTGTCAAACCACAGAATATCATTACTATCAACATGCTTGTAGCACCAAAACAGGTCTTTCCAGAAAGGTAGGGGTCATCGGCACAGATAGAGTCCATGGGGAAGTTTAACCCCAAGAGCAGATTCACAGAACACAGTCAGAGTCAAGCAGCAGCAGACGAGCAGCGGCAGGTGAGCAGCACCTTCTGCTGGAATTGCTCAGATTTACTAATAAAACACTAATACTGGAGAAGGACTTCGATGAAGCCGCTGGTGAGGTTCTCCTCCATGCCTCAGTAAATCATGGGAAATGGCTGGGATCCCAGCCGCGATAAGTGATGAGAGAGGAAGGGGAGGGCAGCCGGAGTGTGAGCCAGCGGCACACGGAACCGCGGGCAGTGCCTGGGTTTGGTGATCGCTTACATCTCCCTGGCAATCGATCACTGGCTCTACAGCGTTGTGAGGTAATAAACCCTGAGCCAAGCAGGACGAGCTTCTTGCTTAGCAGGGTCCACTGGGGGATATGCTGCCGCCCCTCCCCATACAACCTGCCGCCATCCAGGTGCATTTTGTTGTGTATAACTACCCCAATCTTTGAGCGTAGAGCTGACACCTATTTGCCTGACAGGACCCCCCTTGCCTCAGAGTGGACACAGGTGATGTTCAGATGGGCATCAGGCGCCGAGGCTCCCGGGAATGCCAGTGCCGCTGCCAGACTCCATTCCACTTAATCTTCCCTGATCCTTTCTTCTATAGAACGAAAATGGGGGAAAGTCAGTCAAATATTCCCTCAGTTGGAAAAATCGCACATCAGCAGGTGCCCAAGGAAGTATGAAATAAATGAAGAGATTAGAGATTGAGGAAATGCATCCTGGGAGCATTTTTTAATAAAGAGGGAGCTCGCTGTAAGCTCAGGCCACCTGGGATCCGGCGCAGTGGGTGCGAGACGGCACAAATAAGCTTCTCTCACTCCTGAGGGGGCTCATTATATTCTGTGGGAGAGGGGGGCATGAAACCCGTTACACCAGTGACACAGCGGGGACAAGGGGTCACAGCCTCAGTGTGTCCGGGAGCCGGGGTCAACAGAATCACCTCGAGGTGGCATGGGTACTAATGAACGTGGAGGTCAGCTTCAGACGCACTGCGATGAAGGGAAAAGCAGCCCGGATTTTCTGCAGATCTCTAACAGTCTACTCCCCAGTTTACACCCAGCCCAGATCCCAAGAACAGTAACTGCAAAGGGTGTGACATTGTGATGGATGACGGGTCACAGGGGGGCCTTCCCAGCATGCAGTGGGAGGCCCATGCCCCACCCTCACAGGGGAAGGACCCCAGCACGTCTGTCACTCTTTTCATTTCCCAGAGCGAGTGGCTTCTTCAGTTCATGGACAGTGCTGATGGGGCGTGAAATCCCTCTGTGAAAGTCCTCCCCCCCCCAACGGGTTTGTTTCACTTCTTCAGTACTTCATGTACTGTAAAAAACGGGGCTGATAGCGAGAGGACAGGTCAGCGGAGCGAAGCAGAGACAGGGCCCGGGCACTGACATTTCCCAGAATGCTCGGGGTGAAAATGACAGGAAACCTTTACTGTCAAGAGGTCAGCCGGATAAACAGGTGAAGCGCGTCCTGGAGAGGCACCCCCACGTGGGGGTGGGGGCCCTGCCTGGTGGCACACTGGCCCCGGAGCCTCAGGGGAGCCCATCTATACAGCCAGGATGTCAGTAAAGCTCCACACTGTGGATCAGCACCACAATAGTAAAGCCAAAGCGAGCTGGCTTTGACCCATTTCAGGCTGAAACACGCCTCCGAAGCCCTCTGTGAAGCCTCCCTAATGTCCTGCATCACCCATTGCTCACACTCTTCATTATACAGCCCTTCAGTTTGAGACGCTCTTACCAGAATACAAAGCGCCATGCAAAACGGGGGCAACAGGGCGAGCAACTCTGATAACACGGAAACCTGCTGCCCTAACACACCCCCCACACGCGTCGTACACACAGGCCTGTTCTCCTTACCTTGCGGGACTGTATCTCCTTGACATAGAGGGGCAGCAGAAACTCGGAGACTCCCTCAAGGCGGATGCCCTGCTTAGTGACGCGGAGGTTGCCCATGCCATCCTGTGAAGAGGGAGAACAGGTCAGGAGAGCTCTGGTCCGCCACGAAAAGCAGAAGCATTGAGGGTGAAGCTCGTGCGCACTTCCTGCCTCATTACGTCCCCCATGCACCCGACTTTGGGTGACATCCGAGCTCTGTAACCAGTCTGCTGGCTGTAATCATCATAAAGGCACCGCTATTTTCATTCATGAATGTTCTTAGCCGCCTTCTTCTTACCCTTGTTCTTAGTTCTGCCAGTAGAACAAACTAAATTGTCACTGGTTTATTGAGATTCCACCCAGTCCTGATGGATGAGTAAAGGAGCTCAGGAACCCTGCCTGCCGCCTCGCTTCCCGCGTGCAGGTGTATGAGTGCATGAATGTGAGCAGATCGGCCCTTTGAGACGCACCACAGGTTGCCGGGAAAAGGCCTGGCAGTATTAGGCAGGACTGGGACCCGGAACAGGGAGAGTGAAAGGCAGACACAGCATCCCTGTCAAAGTCAACAAGATGCTCATGAATCTCAGCCCCTGCCAGTAAATGAAGGGTGACGCTCTCTCTCTCACACACACATATCATTTGTATCTTTGTGGGGACCCTCCACTCATTTCTAAGGACAAAACCCTAATCCCAACAATGACAACCTTAACCGTATGTAACCAAACAAGATACAAGACTTTTGGCATTTTTAGTTTTTTGATTGCAGTCACAGATTTCAATAATATTGAGTTTCCGAAAACCCCACAACATCAAAAATAACAGGTTTTATCACATTATGGGGACATTTGATCATTAGTTGATGTGGGAGCCTGCAAAAGGCGGAGCCAAGGCACAGTGGGGAGGCATCACGGCATCTTCCTACCGGCGTGAGACAAAAAGTACACAGACACTTTCAGACCTCTCCCCAGCGTCGTTCTCACTGAGAGGGAAAGGACACATACACACACAAACACATACACACGCACACACACATACATACATACACTGGGGCACTTTCAGATCTCTCCCCAGCGTCGTTCTCACTGAGAGGAGCTGCCACATCTCTACGTGCCAACCTAACATCTCACGTCTCCCTAAATGACATGCTTTCAGCAATCTGGCCCTGTCCATCCAGAGCGCAGTCAGCACAGCGCCTCCAGGTCTCCCGTGCCATTCTGTATATTTGTTCAGGTTTAACCCTGTAACAGAGAAGATGTCCGCTTGTCATTCCTAACGCAACATAGAGAAGCTGGGCCCAGGTGTGACGGACAGCTCTCTGAGAAGGCACGTAGCCCAGAAGAGCATACAGAAATGACCTGGCCAGAGTAGGAAGAGAAACTTCAGGAAGCCATGAGACAAAGCAGCATGTTCAACAGTAGAACCAGGGGGGTAGACTGAGGATCGGCCAGGCTGCCTTCGGAGATGGGGTCATGACCCCATTTGCTCAATTAATGACTTCTTCACCCACATCCATCGATTTTTTATTGAATTTCATGGATCCTCAGTGGGTGTGACCTTTACACATTCATCCTGCAGACATATGAGCAAGTAAGATCCCATTGTGAGGGGTGGGACCAGGACTTGAGCCACAGTTTGAACACAATGTGTGTCTTTGACAGGCGGATGTGCTAATGGCTAAGTTTAGAAACCTTCTGGAATGGCTTTCCTGGCTAGACAATGATGAATTAAACTTTTTAGTTTACATCGTGGTACCAGGAGAACAAGTCCGAAAGCAACGCGGCAGCCGGGGACGCACATGGCATTTTCCGGAACTTTTCCAAATGTGCTCCGCAGCATCTCAGGGGCTTCAGTACGATGAGGACACTGAAGCAGGTCACGGACGGCTCCTGCAGATGTGGAAGGCGATGGTCCTCCGTCCCTGACGCCCACACACGGGACCCAGGGCAAGACACGACTCGTGCAAAGTTCCTCTTCTTTGGGAAAAATTAACAGCAGAACTTTTTTTGTTGTGTGAAGGTCACTCCTGTTTATGATGAACTAAACTACACAGCTCTCCTGATGACTAAGCACGGGCGTGTGCCAGCCTGTGCGTCTAACACAAACTGATTAGGCGTGAATGAATTACGCTAAGCAGACGGGACAGGGCCACACAGTTGCGGCCACCTCTGGATCTTCATTCCTCCAACCGATGAGGCCTGATATATTGGGACAGCAAACTGGGACAGTCCCGGTGAGGAACACTTCTATTGGCTGATACCTAACAGGAGAGAAATTCCATTGGTCAATGCGGTAAAGGAGTGTGTCCACTGGGGGTGCAAATGGTCAGCGGTTCATTTGCTGAGCAAATTATGGATGGGGTATGAACTTCCCATGCAGAAGAGCGTCAGTGCGACGCAGGCCGCCCAGACCAGGGCCGCATCGATCCAGTCTTGGCGGCGGCACCAGCAGTGTTGGGCAGCATTGAGCCGTGAGTTGTCACAGGCCCCGGCAGCGGTCAGCACGTACGTAAACGTGATAGGTGTCTGTATTATCCACAGACATGGCTCCACACCATCCCTCATCTCCAGGAATCATTAAAAAAGCAGGCTAGCCCTCCGTCACTCAGCTGGAATTCCAGCCAACTTTTCCCTCCACTTCCAGCTCAGCTAGGAGCCCAAAGTGTTATTAAAGGCGAGTCTCGTGGCGCAAGCGCCCCAAGCTGAGCTGATTATCCGCACTTTCCGCCATAAATCCAGAGCTCCGGGCACCGTCCTGCATAACAAAGCGTGAAATATATGATGCACTCAATTACGCCATTAGGGAATGCCGGCCAGGTCACATTCTGATTTAACCTGTATGAGGGGCGGCTTCTGTGCGTATCCGCCGCCCGCGGCTCGCTGGGCTCCTCGCTTGTGAAGACAAAGCTTCTGCATAACAAACATAATCCATATTTTCCAGACGATTTCAGCCGCTGCTCTTGCTTGACTTACCGCGCACACGATTACGCCCCATAATTCTCCTCTTTAATGACCGGTGCAGTGCATTTATCTATACGCAGGAAATAGCTGTATATTTCCTGCTTATGCTTTTGACATCATTTTCCAGCTGACCAGGCCCGGCTTGAGACTCACTGCGTTAATAGAGCCGTAAGCCCCGGGGGAGCAAAACCTTGCAGTCATGGTGACAGACGAATGCACCCTTTCACGTTCCATCCTTCCTGATTGTACATCAATACCCGTGTGCTCCCGTCAGCAAGGGGCTGGAGTGCACGGTAGGGATGCTCTTGGTACTCCGAAAGGTCGGGGTGGGTGCGTGTGCAATGGGTGGATATTGTGGAAAACTGATCAAATTACACAACCGCCCTAGACTGAGATAGAGGGTGTGGGAAACTGGCCCTGAATCATTAGAGCAGCTTGCTATTTAACCTGTAGCACTGATTCTGAGCATCCTCTGCCATTTGGAGAGAGAGGAACGGAAATGACATTGAGGGCCGGTGCGGGGCCTGGGGGGGGGAAAGCCCCTTCATGTAAACTGGTGCCTGAGCACTCACAATGTGACGTGCCCAACACAGGACTATGAAGCATCAGTGTGTGAATTACTGTCCCCGCAGCTGTCACAGATCCGCCCACATGCCCCCCCATCCCCACCTCTTCCTGACCTCCCCCCCAAGACATCCCCGCACCTAGACAGATCACCTCTGTTAATTACAGGTGGACGGGCATACGTAAATATTTCGACGATAAAACTCTAATTGGACACTAAACCCAGCAAGACAGCTCAGAAAGCGAGGCCCTGCACTGGAGTTGGATCACACGTCACTGGGAACCGTCGTTACCCTCCAGTTAGGCCGTGAGAAGTGGGATCTTAAAGCTCCTCCTTCACTCTGCAGCCATGAGCTTGCACTGCAAATGAAGCCCTGTGTTAGTGTTCCCCAATTCACACACAGCCTGCCCTCTGCTCTCCCCGACTTCATTCTTATTTCAGTGACAGGTGAGGGGCGGCACCCAGTGAAATGCCCCCCCCCCACCCATTCCCCCCCAGGTACACGGCACGATTAATACGCATCGCAGAGTCGCTCACATGTCCTTCCTTAATCATCCTCAATTATTAATGGCTCTGTGACAAAGAACACAATTAGCAGAGTAATTAACGTACTCGGTGACGGGCTGTGTGTGCTCTCTGCTCCTCTCGGACCCTCCGGAAGCAGTGTGTGTGGCTGGGTGCGTGCTGCGACCGTTTGCTGGGGACATGGGTGGGGTTAGGGTTGCGAGCCGAGTACCAGCAGCCCGTCGGGACAGAAGCGGGACCCAAGCACAGAGCAGGCCTCAGCCCTAAACAGCAGCAGTGCGTGGGAACCCATGCAGGCTGACATTACCCTTTATTATGTGCCCGGCCACTGGGCTTTTTAACTTCCTTAATGTTTTATTTATATATATCAGCCTCAACAGAGCGGATCTCTTCTGCTGGAGGAGGGAAGTTCAGATGGACTTTAGCGGCAGCCATCCGACCTAGTGCACCAGTACGGGGGGGGGAGGAGGCGGGGGGCTGCTCACCACGGTGAAGTTCATGACCTTGAGGATCCATATGGTGAGTGCCAGGTTCACGATCATGGTGATCAGAAGAAGCAGGATCAGGAAGTATAGGCACCTCTTCCTCCAGCCGTAGATCCCCGCGGCGGAGGAGGGAGGCACCCCAGGCTTCTGCGGAGGGCCGGGCTGAGCCGCCAGGATGTACTGCTCCTGTGTCATCTGGGGGAGAGCAGCGGATTAGACACAGAGCACATTAACGAATAGGGACAGCAGGGGCACAGTGCTTAAGGAGAGTCAGGCACACGGAGGGCCACATTCTTCCAGGCTTTACAGAACACAGTCTCACTGGCGCCCGGCCGGCAGTGACAGCAGTAGGTTAGGCGATTTATCATTCAAACCGTGACGTCAGACGCTGTGTCTGTGGTCTACAGGACGGGAGCTGGACTCCCCTGAAGTACAGCCCCTCTGCCCCACCAGGCATAGGAGATCAGCCCCTCGGCCAGACCCACACGTCACCTCACACCGATGCAAAGAGCCGTCCACCAAAGTCCTACCGGTTGCCATGGAGAAAAGAAACGCTTATTCTAGGCAGTAGAGGTCCACCTGGCAGCCTCTCGCAGCAGCATCTTCTGCTGTTTTTAAACCACGGGCACCATTGTGGATGTTTGGCACAAGCCCAGCTCTTCGCGAAGTGGGCCCACTCGCCTCAGCTCGCTTCATGCTACTGTCTGCGGAAATAAATCCACGCAGGTCATTCATCTCAGAAGCCTTCACATCTGTTAAGGCATTCTTTCCTCAGCTCAGATCCATTCAGCACAACCTGCCCGCTAATTCAGGAGCAGAAACTTACAGACACTGTGACCACGTCGGAAACACAGAGACCCATAACCGGGGTGAGGCCTGTCTGCAGCTCAGGCCCCGCTCTGCTGGCTTTCCCGCTCAGTCCGTGTGAGAGTCTCGCAGGCCGCTGGTACGCCTGAACTGTAAATGAAATCTAGCCATCGATCGTTTTTTAAAGGTCACTCCGACTCTTAATGCCGCGTGAGGGCGTGCTTGACGTGCTGAGGATCGGCGCTAATTAAATGTTGACATTATTGAACAAGCTCTGCTTTTGAAGAGGTGTGACTGAGCGCGGCCGGCCAGACAGAACCGTCCTGTGTGGGTGACAGTGTATAAATCAGCCGTGTCTTCATTATGCGGCAGGCAGACACCTCACGGCTGCACTGCCATCGTTCCTCAAGGACACACTATTTTTTATGCTCAAAATCAATAACTTACTGTTATTTTAAGATCAGAAGTGTAAATTACCAAACTGGAGATCAAAATGGGTTTTAAGCTCTAAACTTAGTCATCAGGCATCTGACAGGACAGCAATGAGAGCCGAAAAAATGGCATGCCAAGCTGAGAAGCCCCTTCACCCGCTGCCCCCGCCGTTTAAAAACAATGCACATGGCCAGCACTAGTGTGAAACATCAGCGGAGCGTGACGGGCTTCCCCAAGCGTCAATCGAACGGGAGAGCAGTGTCGGCAGCAGCCAATCCCAAGGCACACAGAGCAGCATTGATAAGCTACCTGTGCTATGGGGACTGAACTTGGCTTAAAAACATCCTGAGCGTCATGAAGCAAGTTGAGAGGCTGGGGCCCTGGGCTGCCTACCTGCCTTTCTGGGTGATTCTGCTATGCTGCTCCACAGGCCTCTGGTTTCCTCCATTAACACTGTTCACTAATTAGTCTGTGCTTTTCTCGGGTACACCCCTTCAGGTAGGGGGTCCTAGGTACAGGCAGCACCCATTCGCTACAGAGCCACACTACCATGCCTATGGGATTCTGGGTCACGTTTGCACCCATTGGGACTCAGATACATCCCGGGTTTCAGCCGGTTCAAGGGAGGGTCCTCACAGGAAGTAGTAGGGCAGTGCTAAAGCTGAAGCCACACCCCCAGCATGACATCATCGCTTCACTTAATCATTTCACAGGGCAATGTTATCTCTGCATACTTCTCAGACAAGCTGTGAGTCATGGAGGCAGCTGGTTCTGACACGGCCCCATCGAGGCCCCCGTCAGCTGAAGGTAGCCGCAGTACCATGTGACCACATGGACGACTGATATCACTCCGCACAGGGGCAGGCACTGTCATTATCACCCCTGCCTAAGTCATCCAGACCCGGACGGCCTCTGGGCTCAGGGAAGGGCCCCATTCTAGTGGAACAGCACCAGAACCTCCCTAACTCCCCCCTGCCAGGACCCACTTCCTGATCCAAGCAGCCTGCATTTTCTACAGCTTTCATTCCTGAACAATCTCACGCCAACATTAAAGCCACACAAGGAGCGTTACACCAGCAGCAGGGCATACAGATATAAACACTGCCCCCTGGGAAGGGGATTAGAAAGACGGAGGCGGGGGGGGTCTCTGTTAGTGAGCGTGAGATCTCAGCCCTCTCACTTCTCACGGCTCAGCCTCCCTCCCCTCCGTTCCTCCGTCCGTTCACGGTTTCTCTAATTTAACACATGAACACGCAGATGACCTCTCACCGCCTACAGGCTGAGGACAGTAAATAACGGTGCACACCCACACGCTCGGGCGCATAAAAAGCCAGGAAAACACACAACGCTCCAAATTTAGCTCTATATCACCCGCACCCACAGGCTCTATCCGACAGGAAATGCTTCAGTGATCACCCCCCACCCCCCAGGACTGACAGTAATTTCACAGCCGAGTCCCCCCCGGGAAATGGCTCGCTCGCCAGTATTGGCCAGCTGGGAGGGGGGGGGGGCACCGCAGAGAGGATGTCAATCAAAAACACAAAGTCGGAAGTGTGAATGGCAGAGACTATAAGTGGCTATTCCCCTCGTCCTCGTTACCAGTTTCAGTGGATGTATGTCAAGCTGCAGCCATCTGAGAGCCCAGCAGCTGCATGTACTTCAAATGGCCAGCAGGGCGTCTCAGGCCTCCCAACTGTGACCTGCAGCCTCTTAACGATGCCATGTAAGTTTCTGAGAGCAGGATGCCAGCCGAGCCCCCTGACAGGCGATGTTTATACAGTACACATTTTTCTAGGGTTTAACAGGGTTCAAGTCCCCGCTCCAGCATGCAGCCCCTCTTGTTCCGAAGCCTTGTGCTGGGCTGTGATCATAGCTTTGGGCATGTGTGCAGCCCCTCTGTGGGATTCGTGGCGTCCTTCAGCTGGAAGCCCCTCGTCCCCTGCGCGGCGAGGCCAGAGGCTGTACCAAGACAGGCTTTGCGGAGTGCGGCGAGGCCAGAGGCTGTACCAAGACAGACTTGGCGGAGCGCGGCGAGGCCAGAGGCTGTACCATGACAGGCTTTGTGGAGCGTGGCGAGGCCAGAAGCTGTACCAAGACAGGCTTTGCGGAGTGCGGCGAGGCCAGAGGCTGTACCAAGACAGGCTTTGCGGAGCGCGGCGAGGCCAGAGGCTGTACCATGACAGGCTTTGCGGAGCGCGGCGAGGCCAGAGGCTGTACCAAGACAGACTTTGCGGAGCGCGGCGAGGCCAGAGGCTGTACCAAGGCAGGCTTTGCGGAGCACGGCGAGGCTGGTGACTTGTCACTCAGGGTCCCACTGCCCATGGTAACGAGCCAGACTGGTAAGAGCACAGTAAGTACTGTAACTAACCATGATGGTGAGAAGTAAACGAACCAGGGCCTCTTTTAGCCTGGTCTGGGAATCAAGTACCTGACAATGCCCCCTGCCCAAAGACCCACTCCCATTACTGTCAAATTCATGTCTCAGCACACAGCCCACCAGCTGACTGCGATTCAGGGCAGGGGCCGGCAGGCAGTGCTGTAGACAGCTCTATGAAGGCCAGCAGGGGTCCTTGCTAAGAATTGCACCCATCATTCCAATCATTCCTTTCATTTCAGATCTGCCAACAAACAAACGTAAGCACTGCACATATCTGCTTATACACTAATGTGTTTATGTAATTAACACTGTTGTCTTTGTGTCTAGTCATGACCAGAAGGGCCTTCTCAGTTTATTTGGTCCCCCCCCCCCCTCCACAGCCAGAGTCGCATGGACACTCAGCATCACTAAATGTGAGAAGGGAAAGCTTCCCGTGAACAGCTGAGCAGGCAGAAGTATCGGCGGCCAGAGAAGAGCCCCCCCCATTCCCGCCCCCTATTCCTTGTTCCCAAGGGGATCCGTCCATGCTCCTTCTGAGAAAAACAACATCCTCTCTGACTCTGATGATGGGAATCACCCACAAGTTTTGCATTACAAGTAAACGGGAGCTGCAACTTGTTACCCCGAGCGAATATGAAAGCAGAGGCGGACAGTCATACACGGGGTCGGCCGGTTCCCGGGAAGTGCGGGGGGCCTGATGAATATTGCATGGAGATGTTAGGATGGCATGGGCCGGCGGAGTTGCAGCGCTGTTTCATCACTATTGTGTGCTGGAAGCAAGCACAGCGCCGCTTTCTTTATTTACCCATTCGGGGCACGGCCAGCACCTCGTTACAGCAGCACCACCTGTGCGTGCATCCCAGGCAGCTCGGGCCCCACGCCGCTCTTAATGCACCTTTAAATGCACAGCTAACGCCGGCTTTGTTACAATAATTCACCCGGTGTATCGCAGCCTGCGAGGCTGGTTTAAAGGGACCGGCATTTGCCGCAGCTGAAGGATAGGCTGTGCGGGTTTGTCTGCATCCTCCTGGCCCGGCCCCCGCATCCTCCCCCCTGGCCTCCTTAACACAAGTGAATTCACGATATCCTACAGGATGGATTCCACAGCTCAAATTCAATTTCCCAACAAGAAGCCATCATGCTAATATTTGGTTTGCCTGTAAAGCTATACCCCCTAACTGTATATCCAGCCAGGCAAGCTGAGGCTCATCACAGGAAGTGTAGAGTATGAAAGGAGCCCCATGGCCAGGACACAAACACACAAATATACGTACTCACACGCAGACACACACACACACTCACACACACTCACACGCAGACACACATGCGCACACACACACACTCACACGCAGACACACACACACACTCACACACACTCACACGCAGACACACACACACAC
Organism: Mormyrops attenuatus; assembly: GCA_026777985.1. Classification (NCBI taxonomy): domain Eukaryota; kingdom Metazoa; phylum Chordata; class Actinopteri; order Osteoglossiformes; family Mormyridae; genus Mormyrops; species Mormyrops attenuatus. Next base: position 11,770,888 of record JAODKC010000053.1, on the reverse strand, counting down.
TCACACACACTCACACGCAGACACACATGCGCACACACAGGTTTGTCATTATATCTTTGTGGGGACTCTCCCTACATTTATATGTGGAAAACTCTTACCCCAACATGAAAACCTTAACCCCGACCCAGCCCTAACCTTAACCATAAGTAACCAAACAAAATACGAGACTTTTGGGGGACCTGGAAAAATAACAGACCAAAATAACAGGCTTTAATTACATTGCGGGGGACATTTGGTCCCCACAATGTAATATAAACCTAATCCACACACACACAGATAGATACACACACATGCACAGACACACAAACAAACATGAAATGACACACAACAGGACATTTTGTCGGGGGAAATGTGACAAACCAAACACACGCTCTCACAAAGGCACACACCAGCCTCGCTGACCCTCACCGATGGGAGAAGCCCACTCTGCTTCTGCTCGTCACCCCTACCCAAGAAGCCCCCCCAGTCTGTTCCAGGGAATCCGGCCTCTCATTCAGAAGCCTGCCTTATTTGAATTAATTAGCATATCCTGCAAGAGCAACAAAGAGACTTTTAAAAATGGCCAATCATTCAGTAATCATTTATTCAGAAAGAGACACGTCAGCATGGCAAGAAGCAAAATATGACAGCGGCATAAAATATGCTTATTTATACTGCACTGCACGTTCAGCACCACTTTACACAAACGGAACCAGGTAGCAGGTCTATAGCCTCCAGGCCAACACAAGCAATATACTGCCAAAGAGGGGGGCTCAGAGCTGAAGGGGG
>JAODKC010000053.1:11734810-11750848 GCA_026777985.1 Mormyrops attenuatus | reverse complement strand
ATTGATCCTGTTTGTACCTCCGGGATGTTCCTTAGAGTCCATTTCTGTACCTTAAAAGGTACAATTACCTATGTATAACTAAGTGTTCCATTAGCAGACCCTTGAGGGTACAGCCCCAGTGAAAAGCAAAGGTACAAATTTGTACCCTTTTTTCTGAGAGTGTATGGATCAAAAAGCTCGGGACAGAATCATTCCTCAAATACTGCTTAAAAAATTCACTTATAGTAATCAAGTAGTCCACTTAGTGTTAATTTTGGGTCTTTTTATACGTTACATATGGTCATTCTTTTTTTATTTGCCTACTATGCCTTGCGGTAACCTGCCAGCTTCTGGCTAGCTACCTGAGACTAATGTTGCGGGCACAGAAAACATGACAGGAAAAAGAAAGTCATAAGATATATTTTATGTACAGTACTGTAGCACATTTGAATACTACGCAGTTCAGTAATTTAATTTGTACAGTTCCGTAATTTGAAAAGCATTTGAAACAGCTGTACTGTACTTTGAAAGTAGACATTCTGTAAATAGCGACACTGTCCATTTTATTACCTTATATTCTTGTAATAAATATGCAAATGTAAATTAGATGGTAATCTGCCTGAGACAAAGAAAAAACGGTTATAACAATCATCATCTTATAGTGATCAATTTCACCCAGACAGACATGATCACTAAATTGTGTAGTTTGTTTGCAAGAAATGCAAACTATTTATTTTCTACTTTTTTAGGGAACTTGTTGTTTACCTTAAAATTTTACCTTTTTCATAAGACACTTTCATTTCGTGCTCTGATTTCAGTTGTTTGAAATATTCAATGAATAACCATGAATGGTTCACCTGTGTGTGTTTCCTTCCATTATTTCATTAAGATATACAGTCTTTCTTCAGAAATAATATCCCAGTTTTAATAGTCGAGCATCTTTACAGTACAAACCTTGTCAATTAAATATGAGGGCAAAAAAAACATACAAAATAATTGTTCATTAATCATAATCAAGGTAAAATGTTCAATTAATCGTGATGTTGATTTGAGGTCTTTATCGTTCAGCCCTTCCAGGAAAAGAGCGTCAGGTCAGATTATCCTGGGGTGCCCGAGTTCTTTATGGCAAGCCGGGACCGCGTGGGTCGGAGCCTGCTCTTGAGCATATCACGTTGTCAGCCAGCAAGAGCCCACATGTGAATAGAACCGCATCAATACCTGCAGTAGACAGACAGAGCCTTGAGAATTAAGCAGGCTGCCTCCTGTTCTGAATTCAGTTTAACCGTTATGCCACCTGCTGGCCCCTGGCTTTATAGCAGCTGATGTATGACTTACAGCACACTCTGTGAGCTTCAAATGTCTCACGGCTCCTTCCTGGCATGCAGCATGACGCCAGCACCCGGAGCCCGATTATCAAGCCATCCCTTCAGCAGCTTGGTGGGGGGGGGGGCGTCACAGTGCTGGCCGTGGTTTATGGAAATGCTGCTCTCACGCCGGCACTGACACCAGCCGTGATGTCAGAGTCACTCCTACCACTATCACTATGGCAGCCAGTTGCCAGACACCAACACAAAGCACATTAATTGGCCATTAATTCTAAATATCAAAAGCAAAACTTCTACTTCTACAGGAAGTCCTGCTGTTCCTCCACATGGTTCCCACGGCCAGTAAACCAAGAATTAGATTATTTTATTAGCAGCTCCAGGGATCAGTGCCAGTACCTATGGCATTATATTTAAGAGTGCGGCATCTAAACAGTTCAAAGGTACAACAGCAGCTGGGTCCTGAGCCTAACCTATCCTACAGCTCCATCAACAAGAGACATCACTGCTCCTGAACCTGACATATAGGTCCAACAGACGGTGGAAGCAAGAACCCCACTTGTGACCGTAAAGCTGTAATAAAACCAAGCTCACAGCATGAGGTCATGAAATGTGTGATTGGGGTAGGAGGTCCCTATCAGCAGCAAGTTCCAGCCATCTGGAAGCAGATGAGGAAGTCATGAACAAGCTGTGACCAGGCTGACCAGTATGCCGTGCGGTCAAGCGAAATGCATTAACCCCCTAATTAGTACACCCAATTAAAATTGACAACAAATGACTTTAGCAATCCTCTTTATGTTGGATCGGAGCCATTCATTATACAAAGGGTGGAGTAGCAATGAAATATATCATCTGCAGATTTTAGAGGGTCCTAACTGCATGTCTTTGGACTGTGAGAGCACCCAGGGAAAACCCATGTGACACGGGGGTGAACACCCATGAACTCCAGGAGGTGGCAGCTGACAGGCCGGCCCACTGACAAACTGCAAAGCAAGTAACAATTCATTGTCTCTGTATTGCTCTTTTTTCAGTGCTGACCCTGTACAGCATCTTTATGGGCATCAAACCGTGCCAGGACAGCAGCAGGCCGCTCCCAGGGGAGACGAGCACAAGCGCATGCACATTAACAAAGCTGCGGCCCGTCAACACCGGGCAACTGCTGTTTGCTGACATCTGGCGGGGCGCCGTACACTCAAGGAATACCACTGCAGGATGGCGAGACCGCAAACATGGGCTGTGTCTCTACTCCAAGTAAACAAACAGCTAGGGGAGGGGGAACCACGGGCGGTAGGAAGTACCGTGGAGGTCATTTACACGCGCTGCCCCCCGCAGGCAGCGAAAAGCACCGCGGTCATTTGCACATGGTGCCCCCCTCCCCCCAGCATGTGACAGGAAGCACCGCAGAGGTCATTTGCACACAGCGCCCCCCAAGGGTGACGGGAAGCGCCATGGAGGTCATTTACACACGGCAAGCCACCACGGGTGACGGGAAACACCATCGAGGTTATTTACACACGGCATCCCCCCGCAGGTGGTGGGAAGCACCATGGAGGTCATTTACACATGGTGCCCCCCCACGGAGGCTGGGAAACACCATTGAGGTCATTTACACATGCGCCCCCCTCCCCCGAAAGCCACTAAAACAGCCGCGACCTTGGATTTCCAGACACCGCGGTGAAATGACCCCCCAGGAAGAGAGAGACGGATAATGGGGTTATTTCGTTTAACAGACTTGTTTTATGGTAATTCGCCCCACGCCTCGCCTGTTAAACGTCCACAGATCTGCCGTGCGCTTCCGCAAATACCATTACCCTCTAATTGCCCATTTGAATGGGCTTGCCAAGTTTAATTAAAATTCTTGCCTCGTGCCCCCATCTCACGAAAGCCAAGAGATGGATCGGGCCATGACAGGCTGTCAGATAAAGCCCCCCGACGGAGATCCCTCTCCAGATGCCTCACGGTGCTCTGGTGGTGTGGGACATGATGGATCTGAGGCAGCCCAGTCAACTCTGCATGTCATTTGGTTTTGTTTAGGCCTTTGAGGCCTACAGATAACCCCCCCCCCCCTCCAATCGCCCAATCCCCCACTCCACGTTATGAGAGAGAACAGGAGGGGCGAGAGTCACATGACTGCCAGGGAGATGCACCTGTTGAAAAGCAAGAAGAGTCCCTTAAGAGCAGACAGCCTGCAGCTGTTTTACCCCTGGAGGTGTGTCCCTACCCCAGCAGACACCGACAGACAGACCATGCCCATTGGGGGGGCAGAGGGGCAGTGACGCCACTTCCCAGTGTAGCTTCTTGCTCACGATGACTTGGGCATCAGCGCGTCATGGCAGGACAGCTGCGATCTGGGAGTCCCCTTCATGCGCACAATCCACCAGAGCCGAACCCACATCAACGCGACGAACACATGGAATTGATTTTAAAGGGGCACCCAGACTCACAGGGGGCACCGTTCTTCCGGGCCGGACCCTCGGCGTGCACCCGTGGCCGGCTCGATGCTCGCCAATAAGGAGGTGGGAGAGCGTCAGCAGGAAGCGGGATCGCTTAAGACACAGGCGTCAGACTCCAGTCCTGGGGGGCCATAGCCCTGCACAGTTTTGGGTTTCCCCTCGTTTAACACACCTGATTCAACTTTTGTGCCAATTACCACACAGCTGTTGAGCTGAATCATTTGTGGTGGAACAGGGAAAGAACTAAGCTACACAGGGCTCCGGCCCTCCGGGACTGCAGTTTGACACCCCTGGCTTAAGATAAATAAATACCCCCCTGCATGAAGTTTCCATGGGACCTTTTCTTAGGCTCGTTAGATAACGAGGAGCGTGTGCAATCAGTAACGGCCTTCTTTAACAGGGGTTTATAAATAGGCACGGGTTTGCAGGCGTGGGGGGGCAGGCTGCTGCCCACAGCTCCAGGGCCATGATGGTAGGTCCTTCAGATGTTCCACCAACACAGGATCTTTACACACTTCAGCTGCGGAATTCAGGCACACACAGCTTTTCTGCTACTCCTGGTGCATTCGGGGGGGGGGCATGACTGGAACCAACAGGTGGTCACCAAGGAAGCCATTGCTCTCCCCCCACAGTGGGCTCATTATTATAATTAGTGCTCCTCAAAAGTTTGATTAATCTACAGTTATTTGCTTGTGCGGGTGTGGGGGGGGGGGGTGTTTTGTTTCTAGACATACAAATGTAGCTTTACACACTCACAGACATCAGATATAAGCATACCACACACACTCACACACACACACACACACTTAGACGTTCACAGTGCTGTCAGAGTGCCCCACACACAAGGGAGAGACAGCCCAGCACACAGGAACACACACTCAAACATCAAACAGACCAGTGTGTACACAAAGACACACACACCACTCACACAGGACACATAAATGTGCTAAAACGGGAGTACTGACCAGTATAAAATGAAAACCCATTTGCTGACTGACATGTAACAGAGTGATGTTTGGTGGCACATCCTAACATTGTGAGCTGTGCCACCGGGCCGCCCTCCAGCCCCAACCCTTCCTTTCAGTCTCACCAAACACGCCTCCTGAGGTCCACTTCCCTTTCAACACCGCATGCAGTATCCGGCACTGCTGGCGCAGTCTCTCCTAAATGTATACCTAGATGCTGAAGACCCCAGGAGGAGTTCGCTCACAGCAAGGCTGATATTTCTCCAAATGGCATATAATTGTGGGCCTTAGCCTCCAACCTGAGTGAACTTTGGCGAGTTCCCACCATGCTGTCAGGTAATAAACACGGAACAGTGATGGCGTCACTGGTGATGTAGCTAACTATACTTAGCACAATCTATAAATTATTTAATCACATTTCTGCTTTTACCATTTCTGGTGGAGCGAGAGTATGCTCTTGCGAGAAAAAAAATAGGAGAAAATGATCCCAAGTGGTAGGTAAACCGACACTGTGGAGGCAGAGGTGTATAAAGACGAGGGGGGGGGCATCTTACAGCATGTGATCCTTATGCTGCTCAGCCTGCTGAATAAACTGGACCTCCAGCAATTCAGACCCGATGAGGACGCCACCTTGCGGGGGCCCTTCATTCATGATGAGCGACCACCGGACGCAGCCTCTATAACCCGTAAGGTACTGTGCAGACTGTCGAAGGCAGCATTGCAAACAAGGTGATCGAAACACGGTCAGTAAGAGATGTGATTATGTTTTTATACCCAAATTATATTTTATTATCCCAAACTATTACTCAGCTTTTGAGAAAATGGCACTTGCTTAGATCACAGAGAGCCCACTGTGCCTGGCAGAGGAGATGCATAAAGATTATCTTAAATTAGTGCACTTTCATAACCCCAAAATGCTCCTGAGGCACCGAGAAAGAACCGAAACACCACTGACATCATACTGACGTCCATATGCCCAGTCACCCATCCATCCATTCGTCCATCTTCCGTGGCTGCCGATTCCTGTTCACCCAAAGCAGAGCAGCCAGAAAAAACCTGCATGACACAGGGAGAACATGCGCACTCCACACACACAGCCGGCAGGGTGGGATCAAACCCATAACCCTAGAGTTACAGCACCGCCCACAGAGGTATTTAAAACCCCCCTTTTTAATATTTCGCTGCAATCAGCACAGCAGAGGGTGGGCGGCTTGAGAAGAGAGACACCCTTACCCCTCCCTGGAACCTGCCAAATTGATTTTAACAACCCCCCCCCCCCCAACCCGACCATCCTGGAGTGACAGAAGGGGTGACTTTGACACTCAACAGCCTAGCTACTTGAAAAAAGCTACTTTTAAAGCTGCTTCAGCATTCCACCCCATTTAAATGACACCCACAGACAAAAAATAAAAAACAAAAAGACAGATCTTAACTTGAGCCTCTAGTGGGCGCTGCAGCGGTTCTGCATGACTCACCAGTGCAGCCAGTGACCCGGTTTAGAAAGAGCAGCTGCACGCGTTTAGGTGATGTGCCGGCACAACCAGTTTAGGCTTCAGCAAACCAATAGATGGTCTACTGGTTTCAGGGGATTTTCACCAGCTGCATCATACTATGCCATCATACAATAAGTGGAAATACATCATCACCTCATTAATGTACATTCAGACTGCATATATACAATGCATTAGATTTGTTTTGAACCAAGGCCAGCAGGTGGCATGGCGGTGAATTAAACCCTGTTAGACCTTAGAGTGACATCTTTAACAATAAATATGCAACTTCATTTCAAAATGTGGACCGCAAACGAGTTTCAAAACAAGGTCATAGAGCAGAGGGCAGGGAGTTCAGGCAGGTCGGCGAGGTCAGTCTCAGCCTCAGTCTTCACACCCTATTTCCAGTGGGAGCCCCTCTCCCAGTTATTCCAGCTGCCAGTCCACTCTCCGTCAAACAGCAGCAGTCTGGTCAGACTCACAGCCTCCTTCTTGAGGAGCTCTGGGATTCTGTCACGCTGCGGACGCTGCAATGGGACTGGACGATGGTGAGCCTTAGCGCGGGAGATTATTTAAAGTGAGGATGGGAGCTCCACCACTGGCTTAGGATGGAGGTGCAGGAGGCCTCGTTTGGAGTTTTTCCAGTTCAGCGCCTGTCTTCTGGGGTTTAGCCCTGAAGACGTGCATTTGGAAAGAGCTTCAGTCGAAAGCCCAAACACAAGGACACAGCAGAAGTGCTGAGTGTAGGGTAGGGTCTCATCACTTCTGGGAATTTGAGTCTGGTGCTTTAGCAAAGTTTGCGCTCAGGGATCAAGCACAGCTCTGCTGGAATATCAGTGTTAGGCATTGTGGGTATACACACAGCAGACTCTTTAAGCTGTGGCCACCAACACCAGCCAGTCAGAAGGATAGGCTCACTCCTACAGGCTGGATAGGAGGTTAGAGGGAGGATTACATCATACTGATTGGATCCCAGGGTACAGCTGGGCCGGGACTAAAACAGGATTAAAAAAGGACACCTTCCATTTCCAGAGAACCTTTTAAAATAAATATCATAAATATCCCCAGCGTGGCAGGAATGAGCTTGTGCAAAAAGCAGATAGTTACATCATATGCAAGATCTGAGGCCTGGATAGACAATTAATTATAAATAAACATGGAAATAATGACCCTGCAGCAGAGCGAGTCAGCACTGCCCCGTCGAGAATCAGCTTTAAGGTACAGAATCACTCTGTCCTATTAAACCGTCCCTGTGAGAAGGCTTTCCACATGTCGCCGAGTCATCATGACAGCTTAGAAACCATGGTGAGCCAGAACTGGGTTCACACAGGTTTGTCACTTGGTAGCATGTAAGACTCGATTCTCCATAGGGAAAAAAACAGCAACTGAAGCCACCTCAGACACAGGTGGATCTGCACAGCAATGCCAGGGTGAAGGTCCAACGTAGAAAATGGGGGCTGCTGGGACAAGGTCCCAGTGAAGGTCCTCAGGGGTTACAGCTTCTGAATCATGATGCAGTTTTGAGCTCCTCGTTTCCGCTGGGTTCCCGAAACATTAATCAGAGTCTGATCTTCAGAGAGATGCAGCTTGTTTGTGGGCTTTCAAACACAAACGCTGCCCTAAAAACAGCATCGATGCACAGCCCCCCCCCATTCTGATCCGCTCTCCCCACCACGTCGGCTGAAACATCGTTTGTCACGCAGAGAAAACACAAAGGTACAAGCAGCTAAGAGACGATTCGACCAGAATCGGCTTCAGCGACAGGAAGCCGGCTGATGCGGCGAGACGTCCAGAGTCTAACAAAGGGAAGCAGCATTAACACAGGGATGGTGCGCCGTCATTAAACCACACCGCTTAGCATTACACGACACTGGCTTCCATGGCTCCCCTGGATCGCCTACACCTCTATGTGCTTCCCCAGCCCTGCCACCTCAGCCCACAGGAAGCAGCCCACGAGGCTTGAGGTAAGAAGAAAGTGTGAAATGTGGGCCTAGATCCCACCTCAGCACCAGCAGACCCAGAGGGTCAACACAAACACAGCTGGGAGGGGCCCCGCTGCTGTCAGAGAGCACTGTGATTCCACCCGTCATTAGCAAGGGGTATAGCTACCCTGGTTCCAAATCGCTGCAGATGGAGCGTACACAGAAGGCCTTATGATGCCACGTGCATGTTAGACCACAGACAAAAAGACGCAGTAACTCACACAGGATCGAGGTCCACAGTGGATCGAGGGCTACGCAGAGTTTTGTAACCTGCTTCGCCGAGATTCTGCTTCAAACTGGGGGACTGAAAATGCAGAAGGATAGTACCAGCAGGCGGCCGGATCCTGAACGGGAACCCCACAGAGGCACAGAGAGGCCAGACATCAGCGGGACAGCTGAAGTCTTCAAGATTGTTAGCGACAGTGCCGCTTGGGGAGGACTTACCGTGAAGAAAACAAAAAACAAACTGAAGAGGAGGACAGAGGAAAAAGAGGAAAGGCATGCGTGTCTATGTGTGGGGAGGACATGCGAGAGAAATGAGTCCATTATCACACAGCAACGAGAGTGCGAGAGCAGGACTGAAGCCCTCGCTCCAGTGTGGCTCAAACAGTCTGTCTGGGAAAGAGGCCAGTGGTCAGAGAGGTGTCCCGAGAGACAAACTGGAAACGTTAGATGGCCATTATCTCAGTAAGAGCCGTTGGATCGAGTGCATCTCTTAAAACACGGAAAAAACAGACATTTAGGGACCTCAAAGGCAAGGCCATTCTAGCAGATTCAGAGGGACACTAAGGAATGAACTGGTGAAAATCAACCAGCCTTAAGGAGGCGGGACCACATCACCCCGTGTCACACTCAACGACTCACGTACGGTCAGGTCCCACCGAAATCTACTAAAAGGACCCTTAAAGATGGAGGCCAGTCAGATAACTAGCCGACTGTGATGTTTAAGTGTTTAACCAAACAGTTCATGGGGCATGTAAACTGTCCCACACACACTCAGGGCTGGTTAATGGCAGAGGAAGCCTACAGCAATTGATTAATCGTCCTCTGAATGCAAGAGTCCTTAATCGCTGGCCACCGGTCTGTTTCCCCAGGAGAACTGTCGCACCACAGCACTGTAGATCACGGGCTGGAAAACTCGTGCTGAGCAGCACAGATGGGAGCTTGGCGTGCGGACGCTTTGGTTTATGACCAGCCGGGCGGATGGTCTGAAGCTCTTAGCCAGGATCGGCTGGGCTGGGTCAGCAGCCCTACAGTCATCACGCCGCTTGGCGGCAGGGCAGCAGGTCAGAGAACATCACGGGAAGTTAGCAGCACCTGGCTGCTTCGTCTCATTTTATGACACGCAAGTATGATGAGCGACTATACTAAGAAACAAGCCGCTCGCTGGTGACCCAGAGTTTCCCACCCCTAATCGTGTGGCAATGAGTGGGACTCAAACCAAACCAGAACCACTGCACATCTGCTTAGATCATTTACCTGGTAGTTTTGAACCAATAACCCACCATTCCTGGTTCCAAGTGACCTGATACTCATACTGCAGATATCAAACAGCCCAGAGCCTCAGATCTCTGGTCATTACGGTCCTTAGCCGGGACAGGAGCGACACGTGCACCACCCTGCTGGGCTGCCCATATGCTCCATGGCGCCCCCGCACTGACCCCCACCACACCACAGGCCCCATCTCCCCCATCACTGCTTACACCCCCGCTCCTTCTGTGCCTCTTTGGCCACAGGAAATATTACCTTTCTCACCTTATCCATCCTCCGTCGAGCCAAGCCCAGCTTCCTGCACTGCCTGGATAGTAATCATTCAGGGCAAGCCCCTCCCTTAAAGCATGCCCACTCTCAACTTGTGTCCAACTGCAAGCCATTAATCATATGCCCCTCCCACAAGACATGCCTTCCCTCTGCCTGAATGCTACAGTGTTTCTCAACACCAAGAACGCAAAGATCGCACTTGTGATCAAGAGCATTCTCGCTAACTTGCCTCCCTACAACGAACTTGGGATGTAATGAATCATAGGATTGTTCTCGTTAACGAGGATGCAAACGATGCATTTTTGATATTGGGGACGGGACAAGAATGACATCCGGGGATTTTTACAGTCCTCTGTACTTCTGTTCTAGAGTTTTGGAAATGTACTTCAGCAATGGAAGATGATGTCAAACAGGTACGCGAAAACACAAAAGTGGTCAAGTATGCATATTGATCACCTCTATCAAATCAGGGAACACGCCTCCCACCTGCCTCTCAATTCTACTCAATTCTAGCCCCTCCCCGAAGACCTTCCCACACATAATACTCTGTTTACACACACAGTTCTGCATCACCACATGCTGCCTTTGCATTCCACCCACTACTCTCAGCCACCCACCTTCCAGCGCCCCATCCAGGGCTCCCTATGGTATCTCCCAGTTCCCCACATACAGAGCTACCAGCTGTCTCCCACCAGCCCCACACTCCCACCCCCTCCCGCCCACACAGTCATTGCCGCCTCTCCCTGCTTGCCTGCCACTGTCACATTACCGGTGTCTTGTGAAGACACCTCCATACCACTGCCTGTTGCAGGAAGTTGGCCTTCTGGTATCTGGACAGCAAAGGGATCTGTCTGTTGACCACAACAACTCCACCTTACCCAAATAACTCATCATAAGCCCGAGACTGTCTGGTCACAGTGATAGGGTCCGGTCCTCAATGGAAGATACTGATATACAATGAGCAGTGTCTCAAGTGGAAAATGCATCTGTAGCATGGGGCACGGATGTACAAAGCTGCGGATAGTACCACTTCAGCTGAAAGTCTGCTGGTCAGATACAGAGGGGCACCTATCGCACATCAAAGAACAAACAGCCAGTCTCACAGAGTGCGGTTTTCATAGGACCTGATCTGATTTAAACGTGACCAGACATCCCAAGCCCGGTATCTGCTTGTCGGGATATGGTTCTACACTGATCCCTGGCTTACAAACACCAAATCCCTAACACATGTTCACTTTGCAGGCAGAGTCTGGAAACTATGGAGGTAACCAGACCTAACAGGTGGCCGTCACGAATAGGCTGCTTGCACGGGGATTCCTGGACCTCAAACAAGACACAAAGGTGGAAATGAGGGCAAACAGAAGCAGAAGTAAACAGAAAAAGGAGCAGCATGGTGAACCTCTCAAGATACAATAACATGTTTCACTGGGACGATGTCCTGGCCATCACAGCCTAGCTGAAGGGATTCTGAATCCTCTATACCCTCAGCTTTTAATCCACCCATGGTCTAGACCCCCGGCATGACTGTAAACTGGAATAACTATCACGATAATCCCAGCTTGTAGTGACTGCCCTGGTACATATGCTATCCCCGCCCATCATGGTGCATGGATGCAGAGTCATCAGTCCTGTGTCTGCCAGTCTGGCCTCAAGACAGCCCCAGACGGTCATACAGCCCGGTCCGGACAGGGGCTCACAGTAACAGGGTGGGGGGAGCAGCCCAAAAACATGATGTAAGGATCACCCCCGCCTCCATGCGTCCTTCACTGGTGCCAACGTGACTCTGCTATAAAGTGGAGCATATGAACTCTGATTACCCACCCGAGTCGTACTGCCAGTAACACTGTAAAATCAATAAGGAAAAAAATATCCAGAAAGGCTTGTGTTAACCTCCTGAATGCAGCTGACCGAGGGCTGCCCTGCACGTGCCGACGGCATACACCTGGCAGCACACGCCTGACTAGACCTGCATTAATCACTCCACCGCGGTCGCGTGTGTTACTGTGTGTACATAGCGCCCACTCTGCCGGAGGAGCTAATTAAGTGTAAGCAAGATACAGGGAAGGCGGAGAAGGCGTGTTGTGGAGGCAGCTTTCAGGGCCTTCAGGAGATCTGGCCCAAGAAATCCCTGGACAGGAACAGTAGATGGACCTTTTAGTATGGCGGTTACTCCATCCATACATCTTCCAACTACTTACCCAAAACGTTGTGGGAGGTACTTTTAAAACAACCTCTGCATTTATCCAAAGAGATAAATGTAGGAGAACTATCCCTGAAAGAATAATTATATCTTTTGTATTTTTTTACAATTTGTATTTAATGTTCACATGTGGCTGAACATTGTAAACCAATATCAGCACCAGAAGCATGTTAGGCCGTAGCAGCAGGTGCTCATGAATATTCATGATCCGGTTCACGTTAGCCTAGTTTTAAACGCTATTGATACACGTGATCGTCGCAGCTTCCAATAAGAAGAGAGGCATAAGCCCCGCCCACTCATACATATTCAAACGTTCGCCTGGTTACGACCCCAAAACCATAAATTCGCTTCATACACTGACTTATCTAGACTTAAATTATTACCATGAAAGACATGAAAGTTGTTTAAAAGAAAACAAATAAACCATATTAACATCAATATCAAACGAACAGGTAAACTATCCAAAAAACGCAGGCTAACATATCCCCAGTATTGCTGAACAAACTAAACCAGGCACAAGCCTGCATATAGATAAATGGGAAATCCTTTAATTACGCTCTTCGTTACTCGGCTTTACCGCATCTCCAATTCTTTTGATCCTTTCTCCATTGCTGTGGTACCGGCGTCGTCTGAGCTGTTCTGATTGTGTGGTAAACAGCTGCGCTGAGCTCCTTTTTTTACGACATACTGTACCCGTTTCGCCACTAAATAAGTCAGACCATTTTCTTTACTTGAATGACACTTTGATACCGCCAAATGGCCTATCAAGTAGCGCCAACCCCCGGGTTCTGGGTCCTACAGTCCGCCCCCAATGATGCTGCCCCCTAGGGAGACCCCCAAGAACAGCAACAACAACAGGGGACTACATATTTACCATAAGACATACTGTACTCCTTCCTGATACAGAGGCACTACAAAATTTAAGCGGCCCAAAACGACAGCCCATCTTACTTCACGACTCGCGTGTCTGTGCGCTATGACACTTACATAACTGGTTTTGCTCCACCGCATTGCATTGCAGAAAATAAGTCATGCTCCACACCAGCCCTCGGCAGGCAGAAAGAAGCCCCACTGAATAACGCACTTTAATGCGAAACGGCACACTATTGTAGCCTCTCACAGTATCACCGTAACATCAGGCCGCTGAAGCATGTATATATTTTTAAATAAAATTGCCTTGAACTTAAACGGATTACAAGTTGACCTGGAATAATCTGTAAGCATAAGGCATTCCAGCACCTACCTGAGAGACACTTAAACTGCATCTTGCGCGGTTTGGCACCACTTCCAATAATAACTGTTTCTTTTAACTGCTTACATTTACACCTAAATCTTACTTTGAAGCAAACAGATTGTGTTTATTAACGCTATCCATAGGGGTTCCTATATTAACCATCTTAAAGGGAGACAGACAATTAGAAGCAAGTGCAAATTAAATCAGCAGATTCACACTTAATAAACAAACGCGTACTGTATCCTAAATGCCAACGTTAACCAAGCACCTGTTCTAACAGCATATCATTTTCAATAATAAACGGCTTTTCGAAATCATTTCTGGGGACTTATTATTACGAAGTGATGGTTATGTACGAAAAGAACAGGGGAAGCTCTAAAAGGTTTACTCTTTAGTTTCAGGGAAATGGGGATTGTAATTCATGGGTCAGAGAATCAGTCAATGCGTTATTAAAGATATTCAATGACCATAATAAAAAAGCTATCAATTAGCATAATACTAAAACTAATGCGTCGGAATGAACGAGCGAACTTCCATAAACCAAGCCAAGTGGGGCTGACAACGGATCAGAAACGGATGGTGTGACAACACCAATTGGTTTAGTCATCACACCTTCGGATTAACTATTTCACCGCAAACCCTATAGCTTGTGCCTAAAACAAGTGTCGCTCTTATAGCCGACGTCGAATCATATCCCCCCGTGCTTCTGCACAAATCTGTAGACTGACTGAAAGGCGGATTTTAAAGAGGTTGCTGGCGTGTTTTACGGACAAAACCGCCGCTAGATAATATCACTGTGCGGCACAATACGCGTTATTTTTCTTCACGTAATATAGAAACTCAAATCAGAGTAGCTGGAAAAAAGGTGAAGGAATCCAACAGCCTTTTGAACGTATCCCCCAAATCGACCCCAGAGCAACGCTTCAATTCAATCACTCCATTCCTCCACTATTAATCCCCACCAAGAACCCACTGAAATGCCCTCAGACGTCTTCGTTTATTTATCATTGCACTGATCGCATATTCTCTCAGCAAGCAGGAACCCAATCCTAAGAACTAACGAAGAGAAACTGGCGAAGCAGAGAGGAGGAGATTTGCCATTTTAACACCCATCCTAACTTTCTCAGGAACAATGCGGACGGGGACGTATGACAGGTTTAAAGCGCAGACGCGATTTAGGTCACACGCACACACAAGTCAGGATCTGGCCAGAAAATGAATTCAACATAAATGCACTAGATAAATCTAAAACGTGATACGGCAAGCATACTTAGCAATGGAAGCTCTGGTGGCAGTGTTAGACGGTGCGCTCATTTTACGCAAACCAGCGAGCCGGCACACTTTGCAGACACCTACCTTCAAGGCTTCTATATCCAAAGACGCCGATGGGTCCATATAGAAAGATGAAGTGTCGGCAAAAGTTGCAAAATCTAAACTTGCAGCCCGCGAGCGAAACTCAGCCCAGTCCTCCTTCCCCCGGCAGATTTCCTCATTCCCACCGATCACGATGCCACCGGCAGAAACAGGACATTTGATAACAAATCGCTCGGCACTTCCCAGCAATCGGGTAGCAGGCTTTTCCCCTCAAGCAGGCGACCCGTGGGGATAATCAGAAACAGCTCATCCTGTCAGCGTCAAAACACACCGGCTCCCGAAACGATCAAGGGACCGGAGAAATTGCTGCAACCCCAGAAACCCAGTTCCTTGGCCACCTTCATGCGGCAAACGCAAGGAATGTTTTCGGTCTGGAGGCGCCGGGGTTTAGATGACCAATCTTCCGTCTAATCCCAACAATTACTTCGCCTAGTAATTTCGTTTCTGGTATCTGACGCCCAAGAAGGGAGATTATGTATATATGGTATTTCTGGTAAACACAATCCCGGCTGGCTCTGGCCGCGATCGCATCTGAACGCTACAGTCAGTGAGGTCTGCGAGAAACACCCTCCGCCCGTCAGGGGGGATTTAGAGAGTGGAAGAGGAGGGGAAGGAAGGTCGATGTCTGCTAGTGCACAGGGATTTCTCCTGATCTTGTTTTACAGGTTCGACGACACCAGGTGACTGCCGCCCCCCGGGTCCTCTTACTAATTAAGTATAATTTGTCTCTATCCACCCAAACGGCACTCTTTTTCTTGCCAGTTTTTCACATTGGTCCTAGATGGTATCTTCAGTAAAAAAAAAGAGAATTCGGGAACCAGACAGCACACCATCTGGCGAACCGCAGTGCTCTTTAAGTTTTAACACGTGTCCGTGCTTTTAATTTTTTTTTATTTGACGTCTGTTAACAAGAATCATTACAAGCTATTAAATCTACTGAATACCGTACGCAGCACACCATCACTATTGCATGCATTTTGGAAAATGTGGTTACACTAAAAATAACAGCTTCATTTTTCATTAAAATGTAATCCTGTTGCCTGGTAATTTCTTCCTACACAAGTCTCAGTTGACGTTTATGAATCTACAACCCCGTAGCAGTCGCAAAGCAGCGTCACGGTTCATTTTTACTCTATGTCATAAACGCGTATGCTACGGCTTAATGGATGTATATCCTTCAAGCCGACCCCGAAAAGAATAGTCCGTGCCATGTCCCGTGACGTCAGCCACAGGTCGCCAGGAATTTGGACCGGTAAGGTCCCGGCTGCGTGGGGTGGG
>JAODKC010000053.1:11672347-11693864 GCA_026777985.1 Mormyrops attenuatus | reverse complement strand
AAGGAAACCCATCGACTGACACAGGGCCACACACACAGCCGGTGCCATTAGCAAATGTCTGTAACCCCCCAGCTGGGCCGGCCGTTCAGCCCCCCCCCCCCCCCCCATCTCTCATCTTCACCTTTGTGTTAAATGAAAGCTGATGAAGGTGTGTCCTGCTGAAAGCTTTCCAGGAACAGTGAAGTCATGACAGTGTGTTCTGAGTGCCCCGCCCTCATCGGTGAGTCTCCCCACCGGGAATGCTGGGATAGCGGGTGACCATAGCGCGCAGTAAATAGGGTATAGTTTATAGAGCAGTTTAATATCCAGCTGTCACCATACAGTGTGGCTGTCCAGCATACATCAGGTCAAGGCCATTCATGATGGCACTGGACAGAGAACACAGTTCTACTCACAGGGTGATGTCACCACATGCATAATGATTTGTGCTATGGCTGATTTATTTGGGATTTTACTACTGAGTTATTTCCCACATGTGAGCACTGTGGTATTCCGACCGGGATCAGGCAGGAAAAGAGTCAAAAGCAGCAGAAACATCTCGAGGAGACACATCAGCCTTGATGGCCAAAAATGACAGGACGTCAGCATCAGACCCAAATGCCCCGATTTCACCAACCTAAAGAGCCTTACAGAGAGGGGCCAGCTGTAACACCCCCTAGTGGCTGTCCAGTGAAGGGGCGCTCTGTTCCTTGTCTGAATGCCGCATTTCATTTTCCTGCCCATCACGGCCCCATGTCTTCTCCTCGCTTTCCGCAGGCCTTCCCTGCTTCTAGATGGCAGAGTCCCTCGTGGATAGCCGGACGTCAGCGCTGTTTATGTGGTAATCCTGAGGATAGGCCACATGACAGAGGTGTGAAGCCTCTGGTATCCTTTCTCATGCAGCCGCCCACCCTCCTCCATGCAGACATGCTCTGTCCAGAAAACACAATGAAGATGAAGCCTCAAAATAAGCGCTTGGCACTGGCACCTACATACCTACTGAACCTCTCCTTACACTTCAACATCTTCTCAAAGTGAATTATTCATAAAAGAGCCTCACTTAAAGCCATCAGCGTCCCACACTGGCAGGCTCCCCAAACTCCAGCAGGGGGCACCTTCCCTGGTAGGACCTGCTGAAGCCAGTAAGTCCCGGCTGAGGGTATCCCCACCCCCTGCCTCTGCATGCTCAGCCCCCTGCCTCTGCGTGCTCTGCCCCCTGCCTCTGCATGCTCAGCCCCCTGCCTCTGAGTGCTCTGTCCCCTGCCTCTGCGTGCTCTGTCACCTGCCTCTGCATGCTCAGCCCCCTGCCTCTGTGTGCTCTGTCACCTGCCTCAGCATGCTCAGCCCCCTGCCTCTGTGTGTTCTGTCCCCTGCCTCTACGTGCTCAGCCCCCTGCCTCTGAGTGCTCTGTCCCCTGCCTCTGCATGCGTGCTTGGCCCCCTGCCTCAGCATGCTCAGTCCCCTGCCTCTGCATGCGTGCTTGGCCCCCTGCCTCAGCATGCTCAGTCCCCTGCCTCAGCATGCTCAGCCCCCTGCCTCTGCATGCTCAGACCCCTGCCTCTGCATGCTCAGCCCCCTGCCTCTGCATGCTCAGTCCCCTGCCTCAGCATGCTCAGCCCCCTGCCTCTGCATGCTCAGCCCCCTGCCTCTGCATGCTCAGTCCCCTGCCTCTGCGTGCTCTGTCCCCCGGATCTGTGTGCTCAGTCCCCTTCCTCAGCGTACATAACAGCTTCACTTAACAGACACTCTATATAATGATTAACTTGATTTGTAATTTTGTCTGCAATGAGAAATATTACTGGATATTTCACTAAAATTGAGGCAGCATCAGAGCTTAGCAGGTCACAAGAGAGTGTAACCAATTGAGAACTTTATGCTGAAGCTCTCTGTCACTCAATATTGTTTCCTAATTCCTATGCCACATGCTGGCCATCTCGGGTAAATTTGCAAGTTCATTCTCTATCTCTTCTCGTGTTGCTTTCAGAGGTCTGAGCATTACAGTTTTGCCAGCCTCAGGAAGCACTTTTCCTTCTGGAGTCATTTTAGAAGGTTCTGGAATTGCCCAGTTTCAGAGCACTTTCACCAACAGATACCTTTTTTAATTTTCTGTCTGGAGTACAAGCAGGGGCTTATTTTTTATTTAAAAAGACACCCCCCCAGCACTCTCACAGGACACTGCACAGGCAGAAATGCTGTAGGGCAGTAAGAACTGCCAGCCCTGAAGCTTTTTATAGAAACCCATCAATCAGAGCATGTCAGGTAACCATCTGACACCCAATCAGAAAGAGAGCCAAGTCACAAACTGACCAATCAGGAGTGATCGGCGGGTCTTTTGCTTTGACCTCGTCGGCTCTGTCTGACTTCAGCTAAGCTCAATCCAGCTCACGGAGTTTCTCAAGGTGTCAGTAACAGACAAACGGGTTGTCATGATGGCGGATAAGGCAGTGGTAATCAGCCCTGTAGTCAGCGCTGCTGTGGATTGGGCAAAACCCCAGGCAAGTCTGACTTAAGAGTATAAGATTAAATTAGATGAGATAACATAAGCCACATATTTCACAGTACCCACACTGTAAACAATACTGTGCAGGAAATGTGAATTAATATGATAATAAATATAATTAAGTTAATGGCTAGTGCGGTGCGATATTCTGTAAAGATGAGGTGCTTCCTGGCGTGTTTTGGTGGGTGGGGGGGGGCATGTCAGCAGAAGGTGCCGTGGTGCCCGATGGCAGCCGGCATGAATGCTGGAATAAGCCAACGGCGAAAGATGCTAAGCATAGCGCCCCCAGAAGGGGATGGTCAGAATTGTTCATGATGTTCAGCATGTTCTGCAATTTTTCTGCCGTCTGACTCCTGAACACGTGAAGGTGTCAGCTTTCTGGACCCTGAACATGGCTGTCGCCATGGCAACCCCAGGGCAGCCCCACACGGCAGGAGTGCAGCGTTCAGGTGGCGGGATGTGATAACAGCTAGGGCGTGCCATGTCATCGCCACGGTGACGGGCTGATGTGGGCCGCTCCCTCCCCAAAATGTGTCCAGGGCTTTGAAGTGTGCCTCCCTGCCCCCTCCACTAGGGCCCTGGCGAGGAGAGGGCCTTTCGTCATCCACCGCTCACCATCCCCCCACCCCCAAATTCTTCTGTATTGACTCTCCAGGGCAGGGGGGGCCACAGCGGCATGTTTTTCACGGCGAGCAGGTGTGTCATGTGGCCGTGTTTTGCGCCTCCTTCAAAGTGCACCCTGTGGCCCCCAGCACTTGCGTAATCCCCAGCTGTGGGGGGTCAGCACACTCAAGGACCCTGAGATCACTCTGAGCTGCAGAGCAACATGGCAGACACAGCCCATAATGCTCAGCACTGCATCGAGCTGCCAGCAACTGCGGGTCGCCAAGGAGACCCCAATACAGCTTGACTGTTACAGTTACACACGTGTTAATCAATGATTTAATCAGTCAATACAGTGTGAATCGTATCCCTCCCAGATCCAACTCCTTAACCACCTCTCCACCTACTGTCCAGAAAGCAAACTGCTGTGTTGCAGAATAAAAAGAACAGGACAGCTCAGGGAGGCGATGGGGGTTTCGAGGTTCTGTGAGGGGCCTGAAGAGGTGAAGCGTCTTTGAGCTCCTCCACACTCCTCCAGACTAAGCTTTACTTCACAAATGTTAAAGTCCGAGCATTAGGTAGGTATGTGTGTATGAGCGTTTGTGTGAATGTGAATGTGTCTCATTGGTTTAATGTGGATGTGTTTTTGTGTGCCGGTGACTGTGTGTAAGTGTCTGTGGGTATGGTACTGCAGAAGTCTTAGACAGTCAAAGATACTTAATTGACCTGGTAGGTGAAATTTAACAAATACATGTAATGTCTGGGGTACCCCTGAGGAGTGGTTTGCGAACCAAAGCGACGATCATCTACCTATCCAACGAGATATCAGTGACTTTTTGGAGAATGGAAGAAATATTTCTTTGTTTCTATTTTGTTCCTCTTCATTTGCATATGTTCTAATGTTAAATTGTGTTTATTGCGAGCAAATATACACATACTACCCAGATTAATAGCCATAAACATTTCTTTTGACCGCCTAAGACTTTTGCACAGTACACTTTGCTTCCCTCGTCTGTTTGTGCTCCCGCCAGGCAGTACAGGTGTGCCCCCCCAGCTCTGTGATCTCTAGGTAAGGGCAGAACACCTGGTCCCGATGTCACACCAAACATCCTCGTAAAGTATGGCTCACGCCCGAAACTGGTGGTGACTCATGAGGCCGCCCCACACGGCCGTCGTCTCGCTGGAGAGCGTGCAGACATCCGCCCCTCTCAGCGGCTTGTGTCATCGCATGGTGACGCGAGCGTGAACTCATCGGATTCCTCACACTGCTTGGCGGTTATGTAACTGCGAACCAAGCCTGTTTGGGTCACCATTCAGACTGCAGTGAACCTGTTTGGGTCACTATGCCGACAGCAGCAAGCCCATTTGGGTCACCATGCCAACAGCAGTGATCCGGGATTGGTCACCATGTCGACAGCAGTGAACCCATTTGGGTTACCGTGTCGAGAGCAGTGAGCCCGTTTTAAACATTTTAAATTTGTGCACCTCGTATACAGTGTCTCTGAGCTCAGGGGTGGCCTGGAATGAACACATGTGCCAATTCATTAAAGAAAACCTAGCTGATCAGTTACAATCATGTGGAAGAGGGCCAGGGAATGCTGGGAAGGTAGAGGACCATGTAACCCACTAAAGAGCCTGGGTCCAGTCCACTGCTCTTCCTGGTCACATAGGCCAGTCCTCCCTACCCCTGCTCCCAAACTACAGAGCTCAGATTAGACCTCACGTAACACCACTACCGATTGATCAAACTGCAGTGAAACTATCGATCCGACTGGGAAATTCCAGCAGATTCCAGTTGCCGGTGGCCACTCAGAGAGCCGTATTTTTGTGCGCCAGCATGCGGGCAGTGTGGATGCAATCTGCAGTGCTCTGTAAGGAAAGCCGCTGGCCTCACACAGTGTCTCAGACGGAGGCTACAGGCAGTACAGGGGAACAGGAGGAACTCGAATGGATCTCCTGAAAGGGTCCAAGTAGCTCATCATATCCCATCACAATTAAAAATGCCTGTCCTTGCCTGTCCTACCTGACACCTAGCTGTATGATTTGCAGTCGCTGGACCGTTTATGAGTAGCGCAAAGTAACATGGACTCTCTCACAGCAGAGAGAGTATGCTGAGAGTAATGTGTCACAGGACAGGTGGTGGGCTCCCCACATGCCCTGGGTCTGTGGCATTTTATGACAAATTCAGCACAAGGGACCTGGTAATACGCCTCAGAGAGACACTGTAAAAAGCTGCGGTGGTATCAGAGGGCAGATATCAAACAAGAGCACCCCACCTGCCTGAGGACAAGTGGGCTCTTTACCCCCCACCCCCCGTCAGAGCTGGGGTGGATCACAGCATAGAGACAGACAGGCTTCAGCACGCTGAACACGGGCTCGACCGCCAAGGAACCAGTAGGAAGGCTGTCATGAGGAGTGGGCGGGCACACTTAGGGGAAGAGCCAATGAGGGCAGGAGGTAGGCGGGATCACCCCAAGGAAAGATCAATGACAACAAACACACCCACAATCTTACACACACACACACACACACATATACCAACACACACAGACCTATAGTCATATCTTTGTGGGGACCGTCCATTCATCTCTACAGGAAAAGCCCTAAGCCCATCAATGACAACCTTAACCCCTAACCTGCCCTAACCTTAACTATAAGTAACCAAATAAAATACAAGTTTTGGCATTTCTAGTTTTTTTTTTTATTGCAGTCACAGATTTTTATAAAATTGAAGTTCCCCTTGTGGGGGCTGAAAACATGGTCCCCACAACGTCAAAATAACAGGTTTTTATAACATAGTGGGGAGACACACACACACAGACACACACGCTCAGACACACACAGACCTGTACTGGCTTGTAATACTTTATTATACTTTTTATAGTGTAACATTGAAAAGAGACACTAATATAATTGAATATCACCTTATTACCTATATTGCTACATTTATTCTTCATAC
Source organism: Mormyrops attenuatus (assembly GCA_026777985.1). Taxonomy (NCBI): domain Eukaryota; kingdom Metazoa; phylum Chordata; class Actinopteri; order Osteoglossiformes; family Mormyridae; genus Mormyrops; species Mormyrops attenuatus. The sequence goes on along the minus strand of JAODKC010000053.1, from coordinate 11,687,823 downwards.
AGAACGTACATCTATATGCTTATCTGTTTATCCATATAATTTGTTCTGCCTTGTCATCATATTGACCATTTTCCTGGCAGTCATTGTTAAGCTAACAGATTATTGGTTAATGCTAATAGGTTAATGAAGGTGCTATTATCACTGCAGCATGAGCAGCTTGGCACTGTGACGTCATGGGCAGCAGGTCAGTGCCGTCATGCAGAGGTGCTCAGTGCTGCTGGCTGGTGTCCCCACTGGGCTGGACTTTCGGGGACAGAAACCAATAGCTAATCATCAGCTAAATGCTAATAGCCGCTTGGCTAATTGCCTGCGGTTCCATATTTTTATTACTGTGGGTCTTGACTTTGATTGTGCTCGGCCTGGACCCTGGAGTCCCCCAGTATTATTTACCTGCCCCCCAGTCACTGGGCCGGCTGGAGGTGACAGACAGAGTGCCGGGGCCCACTGCGGGGAACCAACTGGGCTGATTACTGTGAGACACACCCCCCCAGGCATGCCGTGCGGCCCTCCCCTGCATGGGGGTTTTTTGGAGTGGGAAAACCCCGCGTGCATCGGGCGGGTCGCGGCGGATGTAGACACCCTGCCCCTCCCCCGACTGAGACAGGCTCTGGCCCACCATCACAGGCTCGGCAAGATCACAGGACCAGAGGATCCAACCATCCATCTGGCGGGGAGGAGATACATACAGCACGGGGTTTAAAACACCCCCCACAAAGGTAAGCAGCTCTGCAAGTACACTTGGAGAAATCCCCCCCCCCCACGCCCATGCAGGTGCTGCCCTGTTGGGAAAAGCCCCTATCCTGGTCACTCGCTCGGAAACTCCAGCTTCCTGTAAACTATCCGCTTCACAGGGAACATGTATCTGAATGAAGCAGGTGGTGGGACTGAAGCTGGAGATGCAGGGGAAAGAGAAAGGTGAAATCTACGTGATGGTCTCACTTTCTGGCTGCACTGTGACTGGATCACCCTGGGGGCATTCAGTCAGGGATCATTGATTAAAAAAACGTATTTTCAATCCCCCCCCCATCACAATGCCCCATCAGCAGGAGGGCTCTGACATTCGCCGTGGAAATTCGAAAGAAGCCCAGTGACCTCTAGGGGGCACCACACAAGCACAGCTCTGCCCTCTGGGGATGGAAATACTTTTGCTTTCTCTGAGGGTTGCTTAAGTAAACAGATCTGATTTTGTTTATCTGACTTTCTGGCTGACAGCGCTGAATAAAAATAGTTTCATTTTAGCAAACAGCCACAGCATACTGGAGTCATGCACAGCATGTGCACTAGGGTCATGCAGAGCATTTTGGGGTCATGCACAGCACACTAGGATCACGCACACCGCACCAGGGTCACACACAGTGTGCTCGGGACACACACAGTGTGCAAGGATCGCGCACAGCACACAGGGGTCACCCACAGCATTCTAGGATCACGCACAGCATACTGGGGTCACACATAGCATTCTGGGGTCACACACAGCACATTGGGGTCCTGCACAGCACACTGGGGTCATGCACAGCATACTGGGGTCACACACAACATGCACACACTTCACTGAGACATGCTGCACGGCTGAAATACAAAGAGATGACAGGTTTGTTTTTCGCTTTGTTGAAATGGTTTTATTCCACAGTCAGTGTCCTGCACTTCTCACAACATCTAGAAAGCAGCGAGCCAGGCTGGTCCTCACACAGTGGAGGTGGCAGAGTGACACAGTTCGAATTGCAAGGAATCATTTAAAAAATACTGCCTCCAAGACCAAACAAGGTCTCCACCTCTCTGACACCCATGAAGACGGTGTCACAAAACTGACCTACTTTTTATATAGAATATTTACCAGTGAAAAATATATTCTCAAATAAATAATGATCTAAAATAAATATACTGTATGTCAAAAATGCATAAATAAAGTCATTTGAAATGGTACCAGCAGCAATGTGCTCTCTCGGGGAGATTTCCCAGAGTCCTTTGCTCCATCCCTCAAGGCAGACCCTTCAGTCGAATTCCTTTACAGCTCCTCCGTGGAAAAACTCCACTCCACTCATTTTCCCGGACTAAAGGAAGGGAATGAGGACAGCAGGGTGAGTCCTGCTCTTCCTCCTCTTCCCATGTGAGTGAATCCTGGCCTTAAGGGGGATCCGCAACATTCATGTGTCACCAGGCAACATGGTGCGAAGGTCAGAATGCCCCACGCTGGTACCCTTACTGCAGAGCCCTGCCACCCCAATCACTGCGTGCCACTGCCATCACACGATCTACAACAACGAAAATGAGGGAATGTTCCAGAAGAGTCTAGAGAATTCCAGTGCTGCCGGCGATACTTCAACTTGGACCCATAACCTCACTGTACAACTGCGGCACCCGATCGGGGTCCACGGGCCGCGGCAGAAAGTGCGTGAAGCGCTGATGCCGCCTGGATCTGGCACCATCCCGCGACGTACCGTCTTTGTTCAAAGCCACAAAGTAGTGAGGACCCTTGTCACCATGCTTGTAGATATTAGAGGAGTATGTGTTGTACCAGTTCTCCTCAAACTGCTCCCTGAAGACACACTCAGCAGTAAGCTTTTCCTGTAAAGAAAACAAAACAAGATTACACGCCTTACATAGATGGGCAATTTGGCGCCACCTACTGATTCCACAACGACATCATCAATTCGTAACCTAAAATATGTCATTTTATGTGTATGCTATCAGAACTTCTTAGAAATTCCTGTAATTATTAATGAGGTGCTGAGTGTATTCCATGTTTAATTGACTTTAAGGAGATACTTACGGATCCGTAGAGCTCCCCCCGCTCGTTCATGGCCAAGTACAAGCCGCTGTCCACCCCGCGCATGCTCACCATGCCCACGGCCAGACTGATGAACTCCAGGATACCTGTCGGCAAACGCACACTATAGCTTCAGCTGCGAGTTATATTAAACAGAACTAACGAACGAATCAAATGAGAAACATATGAGAAATCCTGGGCCAATTCACTAAAATTTTAGTTCAAGCTTTTATGTTATTGCTTAAAGATTTGCGGATTAGAGCCACACAGCCGGCTGTTGCGCGCACTATAATAAAACTTTTTCGTAATATCGGTCGTTATTTACCGCTTTATTTTAGGGATTTTATTTTTCATAACTCTCAAAGCCGACGTAAATACAGCACGATTTGGCGTCGTGTGGAGTAATACTAGTTAGAGGATTTCAATTTCGGGCTCACATTATGTACCACCAATGCAAAATAAATAACTAATACCAGCACTGATACGTAAATAATTAAGTCATTAAAAAAACACCAGTTATAGCCTAGATCTAGTCCGTATGCTCACCGAATCGGCTGTGGTCTTTCCTCGTCCCCTGCACGGTACCATCGGGCAGAATTTCCAGATGAAAACCAGTCCTGCAGTAGAGCTGCCTCCGCCGGAGGACGCCTTTCAGGTGCGTGAGGTCTGCGGGGGCACTCCTGGACAGCCTCTCCGCCGGGACCAGGTGATGGCTTAGCAGGGACACGCTGCCCGCGGCCGGCGTCATCGCGAAATGGGACCCCTGAGCGAAGCCATCTAGGCCGTGGAAGAAGCTCCCCACTTCGGCTACGGCAGCCATCGCAAACGGGGAAAGTTGCAGCAAGTGAAGTCTCGGAGGTCGTCAAAAGGCGTCGTGACGGATGAGAGCCGCTTCCTAGCGCATGCCAGCTCTCCGTGGAGCCGGTATCCCCCTGCTGCAGTCCCGTGGGATGTCCCGGCCAGAGATGCACAGCTCAGATTCTACTCCCGTTTATATACATCGCATATGTAAATATGCTCTTGACATATGCTAATGACTCCCTTTATAGATCCCCTTTTGAAACCGTACTCCTTGATCCTTGATGCGCTCGCCGCTTTGATGTTAATTTTTCACCTGGATCACACAGTCCATCGCATAGGCGGATTAGCACAAGCGAAGAAGCCGATACGCGTGAAAAAAGACTCAAAGAGTTTCCAGAACATGGATGTTAAGTGTCGGGGTTTCGCTACCCCGTTGCGGTGCTGGTTAGGGAACTTGTCGGGGAAGGGTTGCTGCAGTCCGCGTGGACCGTGCTGCTGGCTGAGAGCCTCTCGTACGTGCGGCAGGTGGAGGAGGCGAGAGGAGCCGGGGGGGCGGCGCTCCGGTGCACGGACATACCTCAGAGGACGGGTATGTCTGAAACTGCCACCATCGAATCCGATTGCAAACTGCTCGTCTTAGTCGCTGACACTGCACTTCGATGCCTTAAACCTTGACGGAAGAAGACGAAACGCCAAAACCCACAATGTGAAGGGAAATCCGACAATAACGCCTGATCAAGAAGCCAAATCGCTTCACAAGTCAGCACCCAGCAATGCACATTGTTAATCTCTGCATAAAGGTATAATACAGAAAGCGTGCCTATACAACGGCCCAGCAGCATCAATATGCCGGATCAAACTATGGAGAGTGACAGAAATTTCCCCTTTTAGCCGAACTTCACATGCAGGTGTGATTCGTGTGACGCTTTTCTGTCATAACGCTGTTATGTGGTACAATCAAAACCAACCATCATAAAGATATCACACCACATCTGTGCAAACGCTGTCACTTCAGCGTCAAACGCGCACTGATCCCTCGTCGCTTTGAACACCACGTTCTTAATTGTGGTGTAAAAATCAAAGAGCCAGCGATCAAAGTGGAGAAACTCGGGCCAATACCAGCTATGCCTGCTCAGGGCGAGATGACTTATTACCTGCACAAAGGAGATGGACCTCCGGCTCAGGTCCCGTAAATCCGCCAAGTTACATTGTCAAAGCAAAGAAGAGATTTTCAGAGTCGGTGACTGGAAACCACAGTACGTACCGGGACCTCCTCGTGAACGGAGAAAGAGCGGCGTTTCTGGGGCCATTGATTCTGTCAAAACCAGCGAGCAACCGGTGCCTCAGAAGGCGATCGACTAACAGCAAATAACCCAACCGCATCCTTGCCCTGGTAATTCATCAAACGGACTGTCTCTGTGGACTGTGGCCCTCCCTCCCTCGCCGCTACCCCCGGGCTCATTAGTATTTATGATTTCCCAAAATGCTTTAAAACAAGATCAATTTGACCATTAATCCATATGAAGATTGATGTTCGACAATGAAGGCGTCAATTACATGCCAAGTCCTGGGATGAAAGTGCTCTGATATATCGTTAATCTGTGCACAATTTTTTTGTTCTTTGGACTCTTCTGAACATTAACATCACATTTAAAAAAACAAAAGGGTCATGAACGAAGAGGCTTTTCCGCCGTGCACCTCGGACACCAGCCTACCGGTCCCTTAACTGACCCGTCGCCGGAGGAAAGGCTGAGGCAGCGTAACCGGACTAATTAAAAACCATCGATCTAAACCCGCCGGCTTGTTTTGACAATGCACCAACCTTTAGGGGACGTTGAAATGATTATACTGCTTGGTTCGAAGTGGTTTATGATTAAGCAATTTCAAGACGGCGGTTTCTCAAGAACGCCATGCCGAATAATAAAAAAAAAATATCCCATTTTCCTCTGACAGCCTGAACAACGATTAACAGGTTACAGACACACAGCAGCTTAATAATTTGCAAACATCTGCGGCGACTTTTTCGTTTTTAGGTGTCATTGCGGCTGAGAAACACTAAGAGCGGGTTAACCGTATGTAATTTATCAAGTCGTATTAAGCGGGCGGCAGTGATTGCCTTGCGATTCAAAAACGCGCTGCGCGGTCAGTCCCAAACCATGACACCGTTCATCTCCATTGGTTCACATGCGGCAGTGCAAAGCCCATGTCTCGCGATGTGCGGGGACAAGGAGCCTGTGCACAGCCATAAACGGCGATGACAGCCATGGCTGCGCTGCGGAGGCTGCTGTCGGCAGCGAGCGGTTCCCCGCACCTTCGCTTCGCTTCCACGAGGCCCGGCGATCGCTTCGCGGTGGGCAGCCGGAGGCGCGTTGTGGCCGGGATATGCCTGGCTGCCGGGGGCGCCTTGGCGTATTACTGCTGCGGGCAGATGTATGAACAGCGGCGTCGATCGAGGCTGGTGCATGGCATGGCCGGCCGAGCCCTGCTGCCTTCCCTCCCCGCGGTGGTCGCCAAAGAAAAGGTAACACGAAAGCCGTGTTGTATTTTTTTTTTAATATTATTATTTTTGCCGCGACATTTGTAACCTCTCCCCATAAAACACACTGTAACATTCCCGGAAGCGTTTGTTTTGTTTCTGGGTACCATGGAAACGATTGTCTGCTTCAGTTGTTTCTTTATAACTAAATATCTGGAATATCTGTAAGGGGTGTATGCGACTGAAGCATCAAGTTCTGGCATCTGTGACTTTTAGTTGTGTTAAAAATATGGCGTTTTATGAAGCGTTGTATTAGTGTCCGGGAAACACGATGCCCGCCTTGCTATTATCCTCCCGCATCGGAACCGTCCCGATGACAGGCGCTCTCCGCGGCGGACAGGTGCTGAAGCATCCCGCGCGATCGGGACACACCTTTTCCGACCAGATGCACAGAAATGAACGTCTGCATTCATAACAGATCATACGAATTAAATATCATTGAACGCTCCGACGCTTCGCTTTTATTGCCACGAAAGCGACGGGCAGGCGGCGTGTTCGCGTCTCTTTTTCCGGTCCGGCCAGAAGAGCGAAGCGCCGAGCCCGCTGCCCGTAAAACGAATCGGATGCCAGGAGCCGAACAGCCGCCGCGGAGCATTTTAGTCATTCCACGTCGACAGATGCTCTCCTGTCACACGTTCAGGATCTTCTCGAGGATTTCGGGTTTAATTATAAGCGTCAAATAAAGCCGATATCGTGTCTAAACGGCGTACTGCACTTGGAGTACTCGGCCTGTTTTCTGGGTTTGACGCTGGAAATTTTTGATATCCGCCCCGCCTTCTCCTTAGGCGAGAGTCCATGGGTTCAATAGGAATGACATAAATCTAAATGAGCAGCTTCGCATTGTCTGGAGTTTGTTTTGTTTTATTTCAGACACTTCTGTTCTGGATTGAATCCAGATTTGACGTGTAGCCTATATGGAAATTATATTCATATAGTTTTTTTTTTTTGCGGATCACGTGGTAGTGATGCTAATGGAAAGACGGAGTCATGCAGTGTGCGCTGGCCGCCCAAAGGAGAGCACAGAGGGAGCTTTGACCCGCGGACGTGGGGTGGGGTTGTGTATTCGGAACGATTTCAAGGCAGCAACAGGACCAGTTAGGGATAGGCCTGTCCACCGATATACTTGTAAGTAATACGTGAGGTGACACTTAGCATTTAACCTCAATGATTTTCTTTTTAGCAGCAATTTCACGTGCCTTGATTTAACACAATAATGGCACAATACTGATCATTTAACTCCCGAGTTTTTTTTTTTTAAATCTATTTTTAAAAACATTTTTATAGTTTCGTAATTCCTTAGTGTTACGCATATTTTCAGCTGGCTGACCTCTTTTTTTACGGCCATCTGCAAATAAACCCAGAAAATCCGGTCGGTGTGCGATGCCGGGGACCGGTTATTTATAGGCTGGGTGAAGCGGAGCAATGTTCGAAAATGAACAAATAGTCGCTGGTATTTAAAGCGATAGTGCGCTGCACGGTCACGCGTTACTCAGCGATCTTATCAGGGCCATGTTTTAAATGGAATATAGGGCGCTTCTGAATTTTCTTAAATTTGTCACTAAACTGTGTCTTTTCTTAAGGCTCTTGCACCTTTATTGTTGCATATTTTTGCGGTGCTATTTTGACCAGCTGAGACTTTTTTTTTATGGGATCGTTTAATTCTACGGTGGGTGTGATGCATATCCTCCCCAGAGAGATTCTGTGTGGCCAAACCGTAGTTTACGACTTCAAGCTGCAAGCTTGCACATCTTGTTCATCATCTTGGGCGAGCCGAACCAGAAAGCCCCCTTAGACGCCTTAACGAAAACAGGTGCGGCTTCCCTCAGGCTCCGCCCCTCTGTTGCCGCGCCCCCCACGCAGCCCTATTAGATGCTCATTAAGTGGCCACACCTGAGCATGATTGGGCTGAGGAGCCCACATGCGGATGGCCGCAGGAGCAGAGGGGCGTGGCCTAGTTGGCCGCTTGCCACAGAGCTTCCGTAAACCTCTAGGAAACACTTCACCTCATTTTCCACCTTTGCCTGCTCGTAATGTCACACTGTGGTAAATGGGGCCAGCTGGAGATTGCTGAAGCCTTTTCGGTCTACTCTTCTCAAGAGGGATAGACCTGTGATGTTTAGGTCAGAATTATTCCACGTTGGCTGCTGCGCCACCTGTAGGCCACTTGGTGAATGGCTGAATGGTTGCTTTGGGCCACAGGTAAGGCAGGGTAATGTCTGGAGTAGGTTAGGGGACCCTGAGAGGGAGTCATCAGATATGATTTATTTTTTCTGTCAGGGACCTTCTGAGTGAGTGTATCTGTTTGGGACCGGGGGGTGCCCAGTGTGAGGTATGGTGCATCCGCCCCCCCCCCGGATGTGGGACTCTCAGCCCCTGCTCACTCCATCCGGAAATGTCAGCTCGATGACTCGTTGACCACAAGCTATAAAAGTCTATTCTGTTTGAAACACGGATTTTTTTCCCACTAACTAGTAATTTCATTTACTACAAATTATTTTACAAGAGATTGCTGTATTCTATAGTCGACCCACCAAACCAGTGGCCAACAGCCCGCGGGCTGAGAGCTGACCATTTGTCGTTTTTAGCGTATGTGTTAATTCTTTCCATTAAAAAACAAGCGAAATATTGAAAAAAATGAAATTTTACTTTGTATTGCTGTAATTACTTTTGTACAACAGTGATTCGTGTTTCTCTGGCGAACTGCAGTAACCTTAACATCGATAAACGCGAATGCCACACCGTTGGAATTTAGGATTGTCCCCTTCAGCTGGAACATATTTTTCTGTATATCTTTGTTGTGAATAGTTTCTATTTCCAATGAAAACAGAATCCTTTGATTTTTAAAACCTTTTTTTCAGTTTCTGTTCACTGTCCGGTTAAAATTTAGTTTAGGTGCAACAGTTGTATTGTCAATGAATATTAGGTTTGAAAATACAATTTTAAATAGAACTTCCTGTATAAACCACACCTACTTCCAATCTTCTATCCGAATACAGATACAGACACAGATAATTTTGTTGGTTGAACAGATACGGATAATGACAGTGTTGTGCACCTCGTTTGGAAGTTATCAATAACGCACCTTCTAAGCACATAAAACCAATTATTTCTTTTTTATGCTTTAAAAATGTTTACATTCGAATGGAAGCTGTCTGTAATGATGGGTGAAATGGTGAGGGGGTGGGACCATAGCGAACTGTCAATCACATGCTTCCCCGTCTTCCCATTGGTCGGTTTCCTCTAGGTTCAGGCATAGAGCTTGTGAATCAGCTGGCTCTGTTGTCCCATCACTGGCTTGGAGGATAACACCGGAAAACCCTATTGTTTCTTCCCAGGCCGGAACGATCGAGCTGGACGACACAGATGTGTACATGTCCTCCCACGAGCAGCGGTTCCGCTTGTTCAGCTCCGTGGAGTACGAGGGACAGCTGTACATGACCCCGCAGAACTTCATCGAGTCCGTCACCATGAGCGAGCCCAAGAGTGAGCATCAGAGGCAGGGCGCCTTGATCCGCTACGCACTGTCTGTGCCGCTAGACTTCCTGGCATGTTTCTCAGTGCTGAGCTACCTTTAGCGCGCCCAGCGTGTGCTGTGGTGAGCCCCTCCCTTGTACTTTAATACTGTAGCAAGCTCACAATTCTGTTTTCCACGCCGCTGGGCAGCCACTATTCACAGAAGGCACTTTACCCCCCAGCTATTGGGATCATTAACACTACTAATTAACATATGTTATAACTGCAACCTGCACTTTAAATATTTTCTCCAATTATTTTTTTTGTCTTGTATAATCTTTATACATTTCTATATGATTTATTTTGTTAGCTTGCACTCTGTGTTCACGCTGGAGTGGCCTGCAGGCTGCTGTAATGTTGCTTTGTCATTAAGGATGCAAAATGCTTGCGTCATGCCTCAGAGTCCAGGCCTATTTGCATGATTTGCATGCTTTTCCTAAGTGATCTAAGTGACTCTGAGGGCTGAATTGCCCGTGAGTCTCTGCTGGTGGACAGACAGTCCTGCTGGGTTGGTGAACATATTACCGAAGGCCCATAAGTGACTGACCGGGTAGAATTTGGGGGACAGTCGCAGAGTTATGAGATATTTGCGGCCAGTAAGGTCGTAATAATGGGAACAGTCTTGGAAACTGATCAGATTTTATGCTTGGAACAGAGGATCTGAGAGATTTTTCGATTCTTACTGATGTGTGCCAGTCTCAGGAGGCCGTGAGAAACAGTGAGGGCTCCCTCTCCACATCGCCAGGAAGGGGTGGTCTCGATTTTCACCTTCGCAGTCTCTCTCCCCCCTTTCTACTTGTGAGGCAGGCGCTGTAAATACGGGCTAATGGGCTCCAAATGGGCCTTCCTTAGGGATGAACTGGCAGCTCATACAGCAGACTTTTTCACTTCACTATTTATGATGGTGTTTATGTCACTTTCTGGCCACCTGCCCGTGAATGCCGATGACGTCCGGGTGGCGTGCATTATGGGATAGCGCACTATGCTGGAGGGAACGGCCCTGCTGTCTTTGTCCTGAATGGCACCAATTGCCAAAGGGATCTTGTACATCTTGCATATTAAACAGAAATATTATTTCTGCTGTTTGGGTGGGTGATCAGGTGTTGGATCACAGGATGCAGGACAGATTGCATTCTTCTCTGAAATCATCAGCAAGCTGTTGTCTGTAGCTGACTCCTGCGATATGTAGCAGACATGTAGCCAAGCAGTGTGCAGATGCTGGCGGATGGTGACACACCCAGACATCTCCGTGTCTGTCTCAGTGTCTCTCTCCTTTTCTGTCTATGTGTCTGTCTCTGTTTGGGGCTTTGGTAAACATTCCTGCTGAATTCCTGCTGGCATGATGGCATTTCTAGTGATGTGCGTGTGATGTGGGTCTCATGCTTCCATGCCTTCCGCCAGGTCCCGCTGGTCAGTAGGACAGCACAGCACCTCCACAGTCTCTGTGCATCACGACGAATTTATAACACACCCAGGAGTCATTCCCGTGGCGTGTTGATGATTTAACTGTCTGTTTTGTGTGTTTCACGTTTGAACTTCCATGTCATTTTCGGGGCCCAGCCTGCTTCATTTGAGCTGGGCCTCTGACCGGCGGGTCTGGGTTCAAGTCCTCAGGAGGAGGGCGCTAATGTGAATGGATAGTGATTCTGGCTAATTTGTCTTTCTTCATTCATAGCAGAGCTCAGAGGTACCAAATACAAACATAACCCTAGGTGCTCATGGTCGCTGTTTCTGTTCTTCTTTTCAGGCAGGAAGCCATGGAGGTCCCTCACCAAGCAGGTCTGGTCACACTGACATTCCTCGCGCTTACTCTGCTGGCATGAAGCCCAGCCATACATGTCCTGACCATCAGATGAGCTCGCTTCCTCTCTCTGATGACAGAGGGGAGTTACTGTGGCTGGTTTTGTCTCTCTGGAGGTTTCTTGCACACTCATTGACTCTGCTTCACGTTCCCCAAAGGAGCTGGAGAAGATCCTGTCTGAGACGCCTCCCGTCTGGAAGGGGACATCGAAACTTTTCCGGAACCTCCGTGAACGGGGTGAGATTTTTTTGGGAGCTTCCCGCCTCCCCGTGGTTGAAGACCAATCAGACATGCACTAGCTGTTCTGTACCAGCACCCCCTTGTCCCCGGATCAGTGACACTATTCTGCTAGATACTTAATTCCCACAGATTAATAACATCGTTTCTCATCATCTGCAGAGAGCCTCTTTTCGAAAAGCAGCTTTTAAAAAGGTGCCACATGAGACTTAATTTGATTGATTCATCGGTTGATAGAGAATTAGGATGAAACAGAAGGCCAGTAATTAGAATGATTATATCGCAAGATTTATTTACACAGAATAGTACTCATATAAACAGTACCAGTGTACCTCATACTGGGGATAGAAATCTGATAACAGTAAATGCCTTTTATGTTTCATTGTAAGTGGGAGGAATGTTCAGGAATCGGAAATCCCTTGGTACAGGAAGGATTCAGCGCTCATATAGAGTGCCCCCCAGTGCCCTTGCTGTGGGGGTTCACTCCTACATGGCAAGCTCACCCAGACGCACATTTCCTTTATCCAGACCTCTCTTTCTAGCTGAAAGATGTGGGCGTTTTTGCCATTAATCAGGGCATTAAATGTTGAATCACCGCATATAAAAAATCGTAACAGGACTCATAAATGAACAAAGGAGTTTAGAAAAATAAGTCCCTCCGCAGGGGGTCAGGCGAATTTTATAAACACCCTGACCCCCACCCCCACCCCCCGGGGCCCTGAGCGGATCCACCCAGCTTGGGCCTCAGAGTGTTTGGGTTTGTGGCCACTGGCAGTGGGGGTGGGGGGGATGTGGGGTGGAGTCCTGCTCTCACTGGGAGCACCAGACGGGCCTCCGTGAATGTAAACTTTTTAGGGGTGGGGGCCGGCGCATTAGGGGTCCCATATAAACACTGTGTGTTCCTCTTGCAGGTATCATCGCCTACACAGAGTACCTCTTCCTGCTCTGCATTCTGACTAGTAAGTGTGTTTATTAGCAGTTGGGGGGGTGGGCATTAACAGAGTTTTCCATGTGACCTCATGGGCTCCAACAGCTAACCACAGTGGGGGTCAAGAGGGCCAAGCTAATGGAGAGACGCTGTTGGGCTAAGCTAATGTAGCAGCATTATATGGCTAAGCTAATGGAGAGACATTGTAGGGCCAAGCTAATCCAGAGACACTGTTGGGCTAAGCTAATAGGGGCGCTGTAGGAGCGGGCTAATAGAGCGGTGCTGTAGGGCTAAGCTAATAGAGCGGCGCTGTAGGGCTGGGCTAATATAATGGCGCTGTAGGGCTAAGCTAATAGAGCGGCGCTGTAGGGCTGGGCTAATATAACGGACACTTTGAGCTACTTCGGGTTTTACAAACTACCTTCAAACTGAATGGCTCCTGTGCTCGGCTGAATAGCTCAGCTCTTCCTGCGCTTTGACTGGTTCGTTTCCTTGATTGAAAGACTCATCCAGCTGTTTCACATTAACATTAGTGACACATTCATGATTATAGGAGACTGACCAATAAGCACACAGCAAGAACTCAGTGCTAAAGTGAAACCATTTAATTAAAATGGTAATTCACAATTCCTGTCCTAGACCAGAGTGTCCGGGATGACATGGATTATCTGGTCACCCTAATTGTAGGGCTAAGCTAATGAGTGGTGCTGTAGGGCTAAGCTAATGAGCGGTGCTGTAGGGCAAAGCTAATAGAGTTGCGATGTAGGGCTAAGCTAATGTACGGTACTATAGGGGTAAGCAAATGGAATGGCACTGTAGGGTCAAGCTGTATGCCAGTGGAAAAGTGCCATAACTTTAAACAAATCTGATAGTTAAGAAGTGTCCGTTTAGAGTGTGAAGCCACGTTCAGGGACCTGTGGTCATTCTCACCACTGTTTACTGTCCCACTTCTCATTCTCCACCATCACATCTTACTCATGTCTGCTGCCACTGATGACAAACAGCCTTCCTGATTCCCTTTCTATGTTTATGGAACCTTCCAGAGCCGCACGCGGGCTTCAAAATCGCGTTCAACATGTTCGACGCTGACGGCAATCAGATGGTGGACAAACGGGAGTTTCTGGTGGTGGGTATGACCTCCTGGGCAGAAGGGGATGCTGACGTTTCAGGTGCTGGGTACTTGGCCAACCCTTTGCTCTGTGCCTCTCTGCAGCTACAGGAAATATTCCGGAAGAAGAATGAGAAGGGAAGGAAGGGGGACGCGGAGAAGTCAGCCCAGCTGGTAAGGAGGCAGCAAACGAATGGCCCTGATGTCACCTCGTGAGAGGAGCAAAGGCCAGGCGGTGCGGGTTCGAGGGACACCCTGTACCTGCCATTGTGGCTTGGGGATTATCTAGTATGACATAACAGCTGTCATCCCTGTACATTGTTCTAGAAATGCAGGCAGTTTCAATAGCAGTATATCAATATAACTGAAATATTCCCACCCTTGATATCCTTTAACTCACTGTGGTGATGCTGTGATTGTGGTATCTTGTCTACACAATGTTTTTCTGACATTTTAGTCCGAAGCAACTTACGATACAGAGAAGGGTTATAATCATTATTATTATTTCTTTAAATTTGTGCTCGTTAGGATTTGAACCCCCTTTGCACTGGCACAATACTGCACTTGCAGCTTAACATGTGCATTAATGCGTCTGTTCACCATCACAAACGCGTTCGCCGTCACAAACGTGTCTTCTCACCGTCACAAACGCGCCCGCCGTCATGAACGTGTCTTCTCACCCTCACAAACGCGCCCGCCGTCATGAACGCGTCTTCTCCCCATCACAAATGCGCCTGCCATCATGAACGAGTGAACTCATTGTCACAAACGCACCCACTGTCATGAACTCGATCTAACCTCCTGTCTTCTCTTCTTCTTCCTCTCTTACCGCATGCTGCTCTGCCTCCCCTTGTGTGTAGACTTTGCAACTGTATGGATATCAGGTTGCACCTGTGAACAGCGTATGTATCTACTGACCAGTCAGTGCCGTGTGTGTGTGGGGCGTGGGGGGGGCATAAGGGAGGTGGGGAGAGCCGTGCGTGTGTGTGTCTGTGTATGTCCTGTAGTATGTCTGTCTGTCTGCCTGTGTCTGTCTCTGTAGTATGTGTATCTGTCGGTCTGTCTGTCTGCGTCTGTATGTCTGTGTCTGTCTGTGTGTGTCTGTATATATCTCTGTAGTGTGTGTGTGTCTGCTCAGTGTATCACAGTGAACAGAATCTATTCCTTAGCTGCGAACCCACATTCATCTGGCCACAAGCCCCCCCATCCAACCACAGTAGCAGTGGGGTCTGGGAGAATCTCCTCACGTGTAAATGTCAGCCCCCCTGCCCACAGCCCATAGGAGAGTCACAGTACATAGTGAGAGTCATAGTCCACAGGAGAATCACAGCTCACAGTAATGTCACAGCCCACAGGAGAGTCAAAGAACTTTATTTTCTTCTCTTCTCATTTTTAGTTGTTCCTTGTATCACCAGTGACTTGCAGTCTCACCCTTTAACTTTAGTTGGACGGGTTCAGGCATCCGATGGCACCGTGGCCATGGCACTGCGCCCTTAGTTACCACGCCCCCTCCAGATCCGCATGCCGACTGTCTCAGGGTCTCGGCCCAAAGCGAGGAGGTCGGTGCCCCTCAGCCAGGCAGACTGCCAGCTCCCAGGGAGGGTCAGGCTCAAAGTTGGGCAGGCCCCTCCCCCCCATGAAAAGATTCTCCTCAGCTGCCTTCTGCTGTGTGGACTTTCAGATCTATGCGGGGGGGGGGGGGGGGGCGGTTGGGGGGTGGGCCGGGGGTTGTCGCCCGGGGCAAAGGGTGGGGAACCAATTACGGGTCTGATAAGAAACCGCGCC
>JAODKC010000053.1:11636558-11668131 GCA_026777985.1 Mormyrops attenuatus | reverse complement strand
CCTGCTGTGCCCCACAATTCCACCCTCTAACACCAGGAGTACAAAACTGTAGAGAAGTTCACTTCCTTCAGAGCCTGTTTGAAGAAGGAGCTGTCCAACAGATAAGTATGTCGTCACCCTGCCATGTCGCCCTCTGGCCAGGCTGCAAAAATGTGTGCTCACATGGGGCCCTCCCCCTCCCCTGATTGGCCAGAAGACCTACTGGCTGTGCCACGCCCCCTAACACATTTCTAAGCCTATAAACCTGTGTTTATAATGTGGAGGTTAGTGGGGGGTGTTTCCCCTACGGCTGCCCCCAGGAGTAAAACTGGCTCAGGTTTATAAAGTATTTTAGCCAAAAAAGTCAGCGCATGTTAACATGAACTGTCGAGATTCATCACAATTGTATAATATTATACAAAAGATTTGTTTTAGGCCGTTTTAAGTGTGTCTGTTTGTATGATCGTGTGTAATTATAGACAATGACTCAACTGTGGTCATGATTATTGACAGCTGATTACTTTGCTGGCTGCAAATCTGGGGCACGTTCAGGGCAGGTCAAAGGTCAAACGTGGTATATACGTCTCCATGGTGATGATGGTCCTTGTCTGCCCCTGACGCCTGTCTCTTGACCTCCTCCAGGTGAGCGGCATATCCTTCTTCACTTGTGTCCACGTCCAGGCTGGAAAACATCTCAGGCAGCTGTGGAGAAGGTTCAAGGAGAAGGCATGAGGGGGAAGGAGGAGGGGTGGGGTGGCGCCATCTGCTGGTGTGGACACAGAGCGCCAGCTTCCCAACCTCTGCCCCCCATACACAGCTCTGCCAGTGCTCAACATTATCCTGAAACAGCAAAGCCTGGGGGAGCTGAGAATGAAGGCATTTCTGGATGTTACCACCTTTTTAAGGCGCCAGACTCTGTGCACTTTACTGATTATAACCCACCAAAGATTCAGTCCCTCATAAATATTCATAAGCACCGGCCAACTTGGGAAATCTCACCGCTACACAAAAGAGCACTAAGTGTAACTGGCCCGCCGCATCTCGTACTCGCCATTTTACAGCTTTCCCCTTCCCAGACACATCCTTATACCGATAAATATGGAAACCTTTGCTTTTTCGTGAAACAAAGATAAAAATATTAATCTGCGATGAACAGATGGGTGCAGATACAGTGGAATACCACAGCAGAATTGTGGTAGTTCCAGTCACCCTTATAAAAGAATTTTGAATTTGGTTCAGTTATTTTTTTATCATGTAAAGTTGAAAGGATGTCAATTTATTATGTGGCCTCTATAGTGCCTCTAGTGGAGGGGTGTGGAAGCGTTATTTGTCAGTTTGATAACAGGAATATGGTTTAGTGTCTAATTTATTCAGTTACATAATACGACTTGGGGATCACAGGGAAGAGTGACTGAAATCTGAAATAGGTGCAGAATCTTGGTAAATTTATTTGAAACTTCGTGTCACTGAACATTTGCCTTAACAGTGCTGCCTGCATGTCTTTTGATCATAATGGGTGTGTTATAACAGAATATCCTCAATCTACATTTATTCTTGCTTTTTTTGCTTGATTTTTGCTTGCAGTTCCTTTGTAAGGTGCAGAATTATCCGGAAATGTTGGATGTAATCGTTAAAGTATTTACAAAAGCAATAAGCTCAATATTAAGGATAGGTAGCGGGAAGACCCAAACGGCCCCCCGACCGCAACAGCGCTATGAAGTGTGAGAAGGAGGCTGGGGGCTGCATTGGAATGAACTGCCTGGCCAATCAAACGCTTACCCTGAGTTTCACGTTAGAGTATATTCCCAATCATAATTGCAGTATATATTTTATTAAAACAAGACCGGTAAAATCAACACTAGGTGACCCCAGTCACCTCTAACAATCTTAATGACAATGATAATTTATTAAAATTATTATATTTAATGCTATATTATGTTACTGTATTCTGTTACAGTGTCGCTTGCTGTGTACTCCTCACTGCATAAACGCATGACCCAGCCGTATCTGAAGTACTGTACCGTACCGCCTGTTTTGGATTTTAATTGTATTTATCTCTGAGCAAACTGACGGGCAATACTTTTCTCGTGGCAAAACATTATAATTTATAATCTCTTCCAATATTACAGAAACATATATATTTTTTTGCTTTCCTTTCATTCAATCAGTGGATTTGGCGTCTTTATCCAGTGTCTGGTGGACCTCCCATTTAAAACTGCATGGGAATGTTCTAGAACGGAGACGGGCCATAAGGAGAACGCTGCTGGGGGTGTGTGGCCTTAAATGACCCACTGGGGTGACGCCACCTGGTTTACCAGATAACCTGTATTTACACATGTGCGTCTGCTTGCATGTCCAAAAAGTTGGGTTCCAGCCTGGTATGTGCATGATATTTAGGTTCCCTTGAATACTGACCCGATGGGCGGGGTGCCACCCTTAATCCCGAAAAGACTGCGTCATTACAAAACAACAACCTGGGACATAGATCGGGAGATTAAACGCTTCTCCCCACATCTGTGTGAGCGCATGAATAAATCAATGTGGAAGCAAACGGCAGTCTCGCTGTCTTATTTGTTCTCTCCTATACCTGCTGCCATTCTGAGCTGTAATACCTAGTTTGTCCTCCGATAATTCACGCTGAGCCGGATACTACCAGATTTACCGCGACATTGGTTGCGACCTCGATACCTTAATTTAAGCCAGAGTTCTTGGTGTTGAGTACTAAACACGATTATCCACAACGCTGGCTGACACAATTAACATAGGTGGATTTAAAGATTATGGGACGTGTGGGAAATGGGTGCTTATTTTAAGAGCAAATAAATACATGTTGTTTTCCTCTTTCCTGAATGTATTTTAATTTACATAATGATACTTGTTAAAAAACAATTCCCAAATCAATCTGCATACTATCACTGTTTGATTTAAGGTCTGCCGACAGCCTACATCCATTAAAGCACTAAGGCGTCCTGCGGACGTCACGGTGCGGGTGAGAAGGAGGCGGTCCGGGACTTTCATGCTGCTGCTGCAGCCTCAGAGGCTCCGGCACCAGCCTGCGATCACCATCCGGGCGGGACATGGCGCCGTGGGGCCCGGGCGGCATCAGGACGGGCTTCCGGAGGGTTTTATACTGGGTGCCCGTGCTTTTCATCACCCTAGTCGTGGCTTGGTCCTACTACGCGTACGTGATTCAGCTCTGCGTAGGTAAGGGATCCGGGCTGCGATCGGCGCTTCTACGGGATCCGAGCTGCAATTGCCGGGGCGTCCCGTTCGCGAGCGCTTCTGTTATACATGCATGTAACGCCGACGAAACTTTCTATCCGAGACGCGATGTTAATATCAGCGTTAGTCATACGGGTGGGATGCGGCGCAGAGACAAGTAAAGGAAATAAGATGGAAGAAAAGCGACGATCAGTGGGGGCACTCTGACAAGACTCATCCCGGAAGGAAAATGCATGCTTTTTTATCACACAATGGCAAATAAACCATAATTTGCAATTTAAAAAATCACGCATTAAAAACTTTTTGAACTTAAATGTCAGGGCCACCCCGTTGTCGCGGTAATAACCGGGCATGTCGATGCGGGCGGATCGGGTTTGTTTGTAGCTGTTATCGAAAATCATTTTGTTCCACGTTTAATATATCTAGTCTAGAAAACAGTAGCTCCTTATTTGTAAATGATATATTACATTATGTATTTTTCGTAATCATATACACAGTAATGCTTACATTCATGATCTGGTGACTGTAAGCTGACGAACTTGCATATTATATGTAATTAAGTCACGTTGCCGCTCCATGTCTTTAGTAACTGCTTTTATTGCCAGATCACCATGACACAGTGAGTTAATGGCCGCAGATTGTTGCGAAAAGCGCCGACTGTGTGATGACAGCCCCCCCCCGGTCGCGCCGCTCCATTCGCGCCCGCAGGCAAACCGCTTTTGGAGGGGGAAGAGTCCGGCCCCCTCAGCGCGCCTGCGCGGCCTGCCCTCGCCGTCACACCCCCCTCAACTTGACACCTTCTTCGGGAGGACAGTTGCGGCAGGTGACAGCGGAATGCACAGGCGTCCCTCTTTGGCCTGGAGGTCATGTTCCCCTCTAGGTTTGAGGAAGTTTCGCAGTTCGACTGTTGTGAAAAGCCCAGCCATCTTCCCACAAGCAGCTCCGCATGTGCCTCGGCCTGCCTGACTGCGCTCTTTAATTATTTAGGGGCATTTAACCTCTCTGTGCGCCACCACCCGGCTCTGGCCGCCCGTGGCCCCGCGACCCTCCCCTGCTCAGCAGCCTTCCCTTGTTTATGCGGCATCTGAGTGAAATGGACTCGGATATGACCTCGGATAACTGTGTGGTTGATGGCCTAAAGCTTCGCTGTCTCTTAAGTGGAGTTCTTTCGGCAAACATTCAGCATCTGGCCATTTGCTGGAGACTTCACCTCCAAAGCCGATAAGAGGAGAATCGTTTCTTTGTGCTGGGCTCAGGGGCTCAGATTAAAGCCGCAGGGAGCAGGTCTCTGCATGAACTGCGTCTCGTGGCATGGCCAGCACTGGAAAGCACATTTCTTTGAGCAGGTTTGGGGTACTTGGTCTCTGAGTGACCAGGCAATGACTGTACAGTGACCATACACTCATGCACTGTCACCATACAGTGACCGCACCTTTACTGTGCAGTGACCATACAGTCATGCTCTGTGACTGTACAGTAACCATCCAGTCAAGCATTATGACTGTAAAGTGACTGCACCCTGACTGTTCAGTGACCATACGGTCATGCATGATGACCATAGTGCCTACATTGTGACCGTACAATGACTATACTGTCATACACTGTGACTGTAGTTGTACAGTTGAACTATAGGAAAAGTGTTTCCTGCTCCTGACTCTCCTGTTTGCCTCTCCTGTCTTTCAGAGTCTATTGAGAATCTGGGGGAAAAAGGTATGTTCAGATTAACCCTGAGTGAATCGTGCTGCTCACTGACAGTATGTGATGTAACATCCAGCTCACTGACAGGATGTGACGTAACATCCAGCTGTCACAGCCCCTTTTTCCATTATTGTGGCCAGCAATGTGGGCCCCCTCAGCTTGCTTAAGCCCCTGTGTCTTTATTTAAGCCATTTTCATGTCACTGAGTATCCGTGAATCATACAGAACATTAACTCTACCCTGAGTAGTCTGCCTGTGCCAACTATGGCTGTAGGCTTATTTCCTGTCCCTTCCAGTGCTTCCTGTCCCTTCCAGAGTGTCCTGGCCCTTCCTGTCCTTCCCAGTGTTTAGTGTCCTTTCCAATGCTTACTGTCCCTTCCAGTGCTTCCTGTCCCTTCCAGTGCTTCCTGTCCCTTCCAGAGTGTCCTGGCCCTTCCTGTCCTTCCCAGTGTTTAGTGTCCTTTCCAATGCTTACTGTCCTTTCCAGTGCTTCCTGTCACATCCAGTGATTCCTGTTCCTTCCGGTCCCATCAGGTGCTGCCTGCCCAGTCCTATCCTTTCCAGCGCTTCCTGTCCCTTCCTGTCCTGTCCAGTAATTCCTGTCCCATCTAGTAGTTCCTGTTCTGTCCAACCCTTCCTCTCCCATCCAGCACTTCCTGTTCCTTCCGGTCCCATCAGGTGCTGCCTGCCCAGTCCTATCCTTTCCAGCGCTTCCTGTCCCTTCCTGTCCTGTCCAGTAATTCCTGTCCCATCTAGTAGTTCCTGTTCTGTCCAACCCTTCCTCTCCCATCCAGCACTTCCTGTTCCTTCTGGTCCCATCAAGTGCTGCCTGCCTCATGCTGTACCATTCAGTGCTTCTTGTCCTTTCCTGTCTCATCCCAAACTTACTGTCCCATCCAGCACTTCCTGTCCCTTCCTGTCCCATCCAGCGCTTCATGTCTAATCTCAAACCCGGCTGTTAGGAATGCTGATGCTGCACATTCACTTCCCAGCATATTCTGTCTCCCTCTGCCCCCCCCACCATGCTCAGCCTCTCCGTCTGTCCCACAGTGGGCTGCCTGCTGACCTACCACGTGTTCCTGGTCATGTTCGCCTGGGCGTACTGGAGGACCATCTTCACCAGCCCCATGACACCGCTGAAGGAGGTGACTGGGATCAGGGCCCTCTCTGGCAGTGTGTTTGGGTTCTAGCTTTTCTAAACCTGTTGTAATAGTTTTCATTTCATTTATAATCTTTATCTAATGTACGCTTGATGGAGTGTCACTCACAGAAAGCCCCGCTCATCTGTTAAATCTACCCCATCTTTGCCCCAACGCTCCTCAGCCTCCCAGGAGGGGAAGAACGACCCCCCTCCCCACTGATTTGGGTTCCTGTGTCCCCCTTGCCCTGCAGTTCCACCTGTCCCACGCTGACAGGGAGCTCCTAGAGCGGGAGGACCGGGCCGTGTCCATGCAGGAGCTCCTGCGAAGGATTGCCAAAGATCTGCCCATCTGCACCAGGACGCCATCTGGAGGTTTGTGGCTTCTGACGCTGTGATGTTCGCATCCCAAACTACATGCTTCCAGACCGTTAATGACTGCTGAAGCATGGAAAGTGCTTCCTAAACCATCGCTAACCCTGACGTCCCACAATGCCTTTCACCCACAGCCATTCGCTACTGCGATAGATGCCAGCTAGTGAAGCCGGACCGATGCCACCACTGCTCCGTCTGTGACAAGTAGGGCCTCCCCTCTGTGAATGTATCACGCACGTGGTGATTGGAGGATGAAAGCTTTAGCCCCGCCTCCAGTAGCTGGGGCTGTCAATCACAATCACAGCCAGAATCACTCCTGATCACAAGACACCCCAAAGTAACATGTCAGACTAGCACAGACCCCAGCCGGGCGGTAAAGTCCCAGCCGGGATGGGGGTGGGTGCTAAGGTCGTGTGACGCTAGAGGGATGTGTGGACGGCTAAATGGTGACACACTGACTGGTGAACAGCATCTCCTGCTGCCCTTCCTGCACAGGTGTATCCTGAAGATGGATCACCACTGTCCCTGGTAAGCATGACGTCATACAGCACGACCACAGACTGTATGTTTCAAGTCTGATTGCAAATTTCATTTGGAAGATTGAAATTTTTTGTCTTTGTAAAAAATCATGTTTTATATTGTGAAATACTACATATCCATCAATCTTCACGGTAGGGGGTGGTGGGACCTGCTGTCGGGGCGTTATGTATTAGGGAGAGGGACACCATGGGGGGGTACCGGTCTATCAGAGGGCACATACGCACTCAGGCACCATCAAATTCCTGAGATACCAGTGAGCCTGAATACGGGAACCTGAAAGAACCTCACAGGAACCAGGGAGGCCCTACAGAACCTCATCCTCACCGAGCACTGCGGGATGTGTGTATGTGTGTGTCTGTGTGTGTCTACGTCTGTGTATGAGTCTGTCTGTCTGTGTTTGTCAGCATCTCACACACTCTCTCTGCTCTCTCCTCAGGGTCAATAACTGCGTGGGTTTCTCCAACTACAAGTTCTTCCTGCTTTTTCTGGCCTACTCACTCCTCTACTGCGTCTTCATCACCGCCACGGACATGCAGTACTTCATCAAGTTCTGGACTGTGAGTCTCTCTCTGTGTTTGACCGTAGCATGACCAAAGCTTTGTGAGACTGTATCACATTGCAGAGGCTTGGTTCTTTCTCTGTGACCCTCTCTGTTAGCACCCCGCCGGCCCCCCTTGGGCCCTACGGTGACCCGCTTTTGTCTCCTCAGAACAGCCTGCCAGAGAGCCAGGCCAAGTTCCACATCATGTTCCTGTTCTTCACGGCGGCCATGTTCTCCATCAGCCTGTCCTCGCTGCTCAGCTACCACTGCTGGCTGGTGTGTAGGAACCGCTCCACCCTGGGTGAGTGCCCCCCCCAGCCCAGGCTTGGGGCAGATTCCATGCCAGCATCTTTCTGCTAACTCCCTGTAATCTGCTGCTTTCAAAGGCCACCTTTCATTCTTAGCTGAACTAAGATGAATTAGTTTTGTTTGCTAACATCTGCACAGGAAAGCGTTCATATCTAGAGTTTGAGATTTAATGTGTATTTGATTTCAATTGGGGGGGGGGGGGGTTGACCAGTAAGGTGTGTCCAACCCCCCCCATAACTTGCTCTCTATATCCTGCCCCACAAAAACCACACCATTGAGCACATGACATTTCGTTTGGCCAGCAAAAATTTGCTTCACTCTGTTTTTCTTGTGCTGTCAGAGGCGTTCCGGCCCCCAGTGTTTCACCACGGACCCAACAAGAATGGTTTCAGTCTAGGAGTCAGCAAGAACATCCGCCAGGTCTTTGGGGACGAGAGGAGGTACTGGACACTGCCCATCTTCTCCAGGTGAGGGGGAGGGCGCCGCCCAGACACACTCATTGACAAACAGAGCCATAGACCCATCAGCTCTATCACCACGTTGACGGTGTTTCCGTGATGATCCTCTGCCCGTAGCCTTGGTGATGGCTGCTCCTTCCCGACCTGCCTAGTCACCCAGGATCCTGAGCTGTCATCCTCCCCGGCTGCTCCTCACCCACCTGCCATGCGGTAAGGGCGCATTCCCAGCTGGGGCCAGCAGAGGGCTTACAAGAAGGACTGGCACACATGAAGGGAGGCTGGTAAACATCCTGTCAGGTGACCAATCTGTCCCCGAGACCCCGGCCAGTGCGGTGAGTATTGTTCCTTTGATTGGCAGGCCTGGCAGGACCCGCCCCTTTCCCGCCAAGCCGCTGCGGGAGTCACAAGCATGGCTGCTGGGGGGTGAGCCTGCCTGGGACGCAGGCGATGGCCAGAGGGGCTCACGGGACAGGGGAGGTATGTCATGGTGCTGCTCGTCTTCTGCCGCACCTCTGCAGCACACCGCCATCATCCTTTGGTCCCCTGGGACTTTCTGCTGTCACGGTGACAGGCTGCATCGTGCCGTAATGCAGCTATTATCATGTACATTTTGGATGTAACTGGTAGACCAGCACAACACTGATAACAGGCACACCATTAGACACCCGCCCGGTCACAGGACCGAGCTGGCATGGGGCTGCTCTCTTTGAACAGTGACAATGCATGGCATTCATGGGAGCGGTACTGCTTCGTGGCGTGACCTTTTCTAAAAACAGCCGAGCTCCTGTAAACCCCGCCCTTTGCCCCGCCCATCCCCCTGCTTTGTATTGCAGAAGCAAGCTTTCCAACGGTGGCGACCGAGGATGAGACCTAGGCCAAGCAAGGGGCTCTCAGACCCAGGAGTGCAGGTTAAGGCTCCCTGGCTAACTAGATGTTCCTGTTCCATTAATTCTGACATTGCAGTAACAAGGAGGTCATGTGACCACACCAGCGTGCAAGTCGCATGATTTGAGCTACAGGTCTTAGGATGTGGGTTGTGTAACAGAAGAGGCCACAGAATGATAAAATCCCAAGGCTGGGTCCATTTTGGGGCCCTGTGATGGATTCTGCTTCCAGCTGGAGCAGAATAACAATCGGCTCTGTTGTTCCAGCTTTTATTCCTAACAAACCATTATTATGTCCAAACAAAGAACTTGCTGTTGTTTTGTTTTGTAAAACAAGGTAGAGGATAAAGGGAACCTAACCCTAACCTAACCCTAACCCTAACCTAACCCTCTGATTTTCCAGGGTTGGAGATCACTGGAGAAGATCCCGCCCACCAGGAAGGAGCCTCCTACTGACCAGCACCGTCTTGACGCAAGCACCAATGAGAGGATGTTGTTGTTGTTTTGGCAACAACTCAAGCAGCTCATTGGTTCTTTTTTCCTTCCTTCCTCTCCAGTACCGCTGACTGGCCGCCGTGGATCGTAGGCGTATGTGCTCATGAGTGTTTGCTTATTTTTGGCTTGACCCACGACGGTCTGGCTACACATAGTGGGCAGGCAGGTGGAATGACTGTTTCCAGGCCTTGGAAATTGCTTGGACTTCAGGATGCTGTGAAGATGCAAGAGGCTCTGGAGTCGGTTCTGATGAGAATGTGTTTTTAAACCGCCAAAGTATGTCACACTAACATGTGTAACATCCTGGGTTTCGCAAGATGCCCATAAACTGCTTTCAAAAGGCTTCAGTTCCCTGTGACAGCAATTGCTTGCTGAACCAATATTTATTTGACATTTATTTCACTCCTAGTAATATAACGTAACTGTCAGAGTGCTGGATCACAATAAGAGAGTCAATCAAGTATAACAAAAAGAGGTTGCACTTTGCTTCAATATGATTTTAAGTCTGCGCAGAACACAGACATGTCTCGGCGTAATGTGCTCAAAGCAGCGTTTTTTAGTGTAACGTAAACAGAAATGTTTCAACGTTTTCTTCATCTAGATGGTATTATTTGTTTCATTTCAATTGGTGACATCCAAACTAACCCAGATAAACACTGATTATTTCTATTCAGCATGAATAAATCATGGTACCATGTTATTACAGCAAAGCAGACTGTAGCGTGAGGACTTTCTTAAACAGATTCAGTTTTAAACCAGTCTTTCTTTAAGGCTGGACTCGTTGACCTGAGGATGGGCTTTTGGTACCAGGATTTACAGTTTTCTCATAAAAGAGAAAGACATTTCATTAGAAATTGCACAACTGGATGTCTTAGTGTGGGTCCGAATGACATAAGCGGAGTATCAAGGCGTGCAGTGTCATGTCGTATATGGGGAGTTAATTCACCGGGCAGGACAGGTTATAAACACTGAAGAACTTGTCATATTTCCTCCCGAGCAGCCCTTCACGCTTTTGGACCAAGTTCAGGCAATAATATACTGCTGCAGACTCTTAACACCACTCTCCACTGCTCCCAGGCCTGCAACCCTCAGGTCCCACCGCTCTCAGAGCTGCAACCCTCAGGGCCCGCTGCTCTAAGGCCCCACTGCTCTCAGGGCCCACCCCTCACAGGCCCCTCCACACTCAGGCCTGCAGCTC
This sequence comes from Mormyrops attenuatus, assembly GCA_026777985.1. Lineage (NCBI taxonomy): Eukaryota > Metazoa > Chordata > Actinopteri > Osteoglossiformes > Mormyridae > Mormyrops > Mormyrops attenuatus. The sequence goes on along the minus strand of JAODKC010000053.1, from coordinate 11,657,294 downwards.
TCAGGCCCCACCGCTCTCAGGTGCCGCGGCTTTCAGGTCTGCAGCTCTCAGGCCCCGCTGCTCTCAGGTCCCGCCGCTCTCAGGCCCCGCCGCTTTCAGGCCCCTCCGCACTCAGGCCTGCAGCTCAGGCCCCGCCGCTCTCAGGCCCCACTGCTCTAAGGCCCCACTGCTCTCAGGCCATTTCTGATTGGGTTGACACATGCACAGAACAAAGAAGCATGTACTTTATCGGTTTCACAAGTTTATAATGTGTAGTTTATCTGTGTGACATGTTTGAAAAAGAAGGTACCACTTTACAATAAGGCTCCTTTTGCCACTTGTAAATGGTAGTAACTCATTAATAAAAAGAAAACTGTGTTATAACTTGTTTAAAATTGTCTATTAATCATTTACAAATTGTTACAACCTAATTAATAACCAGATCAGAAACTCTTTATATGGGTAGCCTTATTGTAAAGTGGCACCAACAAACAGTCCTATGGATATATTTGTCCACGATCTATGTTTCATGATTGTCTATTCTGTTCTAAATCTAAACGTTTAATATATAATTTTGATTTTACAGTTTGAGGTTTCAGTGTTTGTACATAAAAATTCACACAAATAGAATTTTTATTTATATCAGCAGTTATCTATGATTACTTATCAAGGTCTTACCTAGATATTGATCACTTTAAAATTCTGGCATTCTAGATGTTATTTTAATTATCACATTCTCATATAGGTATAATGTTTGGACATTATCTATAGTGTTATTCATTCTGGATAAATGACATGCATTTGTATCAGGACTGAAATAATACTGACGCAATATCTTTACATGATGAATCTTTCATCCATTCATTTCCTGAAACCCAACCCACCACAGGACACACTCATACACTATTCACAGCTCTGGGCAGTTTGGCAACTCCAATTCACCTTAACATGTTTTTGAACTGGAGTACCCGGAGGAAACCCCACAACGACACAGGGAGAACATGCAAACTCCACACACAGAACCCTGGCGGAGTCTCAAACCTGGTCACAGAGGTGTGAAGCAACAGTGCCAAACAATGTGCCACCGTGTCACGTAATCAATCTATTCTTTCATTTATTCTCTTTTGCGCATGCGGGGAAGTATGACCGGCGAGACTATAGTGCCGAATTGTTTTGCGCATGCGTGGATCGGAAGGGGAGACCCCGCAAAGCCGGCGTGTCGTGCGTCCCCTGCATACGCTGAATCAGCGTTCATAACTGCAGCCTTTTCTGTATCTGTTAGATTCAGTAATAGATTATTAATAAACCAGTCTCACAACATGAAATGCGTTTATCCTAAATAAAGTTTTTTTGCTGTGTCGTTTTGGTGCCGTCTTCCCATGCTTATTGGGTAGTTAATGTCTGGTTTTACCATTATAGATTAGTTGATGCGTCCACCACAATCCCCACCTGAACAGTCTCGTACACGTTGTTCATTGGGCATTTTAAATGGGGCTTTAAATAAGTGAAACCCCGGCTTTCGCCCAAAAGACAAATTAAATACGCTGGCGCCATCTAGGTGAAGCTTATATAATCGCAGAGATCCCATAATAATTAACATTCATCTTGGGCTGTTCCTCAGCGGATATTTTATTAAGCGGGATTGTTATGTGAAGAACACTATCCCGTGTTGCCAACTCTTACGCATCTGACATGACACTCACGCTTTCAGATTCTCACGCCCACACAAGAAATCTCACAGCAAATGTAAATTATTCCATTATAAAGCTAAAATTAGCTACAACAAACGCGTTGTGGCAGTTTGCAAACCTTACAGACTATTTACAAGGTAATAAACCTGTTAAATATATGTAAATTCGTGTGCATGTGTATGAAGACTTGTCACGAACCGAAAATATTATGCCAGCCAGTTGACCTAAATTGGCAAAGTGGCGATATGACATGCTACCAATCCAAAACTAGTAATTTAATATATCACATGAGCGTAATGCCTCGTATACATTACACTTTCAGTATGAAGACATTAAAATATATTCAACACCCGGCAATAAGTAGATTTAATTCAATTTTAATAATACTTTTAAAGTCGAGGAACGTCTGTTTAGTAACACGTGACGTATAAAGCTCGTAGGTAGTGCGCAGCCCCGCGACCGCTGACGCGCACGTTGGACGTGCTCGCTCCTGTGACCACTGACGTATACGCTGCTTGTTTTCGCTTTACATTGTTCTCAGGTGCTGGTCTGTGCGTGTCTGACAGTTTTAACGCACTGTAAATGACAGTAGGGCTTCCGAAGCAGCGTCTTGGTTAGAGGGAGTACCGACGGGAGCTCCTGCGCCGCAGAATGGGCCTGTCACCGAGCAGCTCGTAGGCTTTCCGCGTGCTAACGTCGGCTATCCGGCTAATCCCATCGTCGACACGGTTCCTGCTCCATGCCGGACTCCCCTGACGAGGCTCACCGCTAAGTCTTCAGCCAGCCGTCGGGCTCCGCCGGGAGAGGATGAACTGGATTTTCCCGTTTTCCAAAGGCTCCGGGCCGCTACCGCCTCTCACCAGCCTGCAACAGCAGCGACAGCGGCAGATCGAGTCGCTGAGGGCCGCCCACTCCAGGTGAGCTCGGCCCCTGGCCCAGATTAAAGCATTACCATGTATTATCCATCCAGCCGTCGACTTTGCTTGCCCCTTACCTCTTCCGCTACGTTTGAAATCGTCACTGTCATTAATATGAATCCTTCCCTGGCGACCAGACCTTACTGTGGGAAATCCCCGTGAACTGGATATGATACAGTGCGCGTGTGACTTACCGCTGATCGCGCGCGCCCGCGTGTGTGTGTCCTCAGCATCGCCGAGATCCAGAAAGATGTGGAGTACAGAATACCCTTCACAGTCAACAACACCACCATCAACGTTAACATGTGGGTACCTGCCATGAGCTGAGGCCCCTAGTCGCACTTCTCCACACGGCCATCTTTCCCAGTGTTTTTGCAGGGTGTACAAATTGATGACATCACTGCCTTTTCCCCACCCTTCCCTTCAGTTTGCTCCCACCCCAGTTTCCGCAGGAGAAGCCGGTCGTCAGTGTGTTCCCCCCGGTGTGTCATCACCTAGTGGACGCCACCAGTGGCACCATGGTGACCAGTCCCCTCATAACCAATGTGAGTGCATCCTGTTGTGCTGGAGTAGAAGCGGTCATGAGGTCCGAACGGCGGGCTGGATCAGGTAGTGGGAGCTGTGGGATGATGCTGTAGATTTTAAACTATGATGTCGTTCCCTTTTCAGTTCGGAATGCACTCAGATTTGGGAAAAACCATACAGGGCCTTCTGGATGAGTTCTGGAAGAATCCGCCCGTGGTGACGTCGGGCCCTAGCAGCTTTTCCTAGTGAGTGTGTGGCCGGAGCCCCTCCTCTCCCACCTTTCTTTTTTTGTCCTGGACTTTTCCTGGACTCAGCCTGACAACCCACCAGCCCAAACCGGCAGTGTGAGGTTATTCATCAGATCGTCAGCCAGGGGCAACAGAGAGAGGCTGGAGCCTGACTGAGCTCTCTCATGCCCCCGGTGGCAGCTCTCTCATGCCTGCCTGCCTCATATCTCCTGTCGTCTCTGCTTCTGTGTTCCAGTGGCATGTACAAGCCCCCAGGGATGCCATACGCCACCCCGCAAGGCTTCCATTACATCCAGGCATTCCCACTCCAGGACAGCTCAGCACGGCCCGTGGCCCCGGCCCCTGCACCTGTCCCCCACCCGGGGACGGAGCCCCATGCGGCCCCCCGGGCCGCCGCACCTGCCTACGGCCTCATCACGGGGCTGCCTGTGCCCGTGCCCACAGCTGACACGCAGGTATCCGTCTACGGGATCGTGGGCGATCCAGGCTGTGGCACGTAGGGCATGCTGGGTCAGCGCTCATGCATGCATGTGCTGAAATGACTGTTATACATAAATAATTAGTCTGCGTCTGTAGTTTGAAGCCTGGCCTCTCCCCCTGTGCTGTGCTGCAGGCAGGCTTAAACGGTCACCTCTACAAGATGCCCGAAATTCCTGAAATGTTTCCAGAACTGTCGGAAATGAGGTAAGGATCGTATAATGTTTTCCCGGGCTGACATTGTCATTTGCAAAAACTGGTGTGACGCAGTAAATGTGATCATGTGACCACTCTGACTTTCCCTGGGCAGTTCGGCACGCCTGACGGAGATGGGTGAGCAGGAGGACTTGCTACTCGACTTCTTCATGCGGCTGCCACAGCTCAAGCAGGTCACCTCGGACAAGGAAGAGTTGGTCACCGGCATCGTGGACATAGCCAGTGAGTAGGGCACGCTGTGAAGTCACATGTCACACTCTGTCTCTCTGCCTGCCTATCTCTCTCTGTGCCTCTGTCTGTCCTTCTGCCTGCCTGTGTCTCTCTCTCTGTCCCTCTGCCTGCCTGTCTCTCTCTCTGTGTGCCTCGCTCTGTCTCCCTCACAGTCTCTCTCTCTCTCTGTCCCTCTGCCTGCCTCACAGAGAAGAACCTGCTGCTGGAGCCCCAGCTGGAGGAGAAGAGGCAGGAGATGCTGCAGAAGGTAAGCGCTAGTAGGGGCCCATCCCACACAATGGCCCAGCACTCCCGGTGTCTGTCAGAGGGTAGGGGGTGACCGCAAAGGGCGCTGACTTCCTGTCCTGCTGTCTCCCCTGCCATCTTCAGTATGAGCAGCTCACGCAGATGAAGTCAGCCTTCGAGGTCAAGATGCAGCGGCAGCACGAGCTCAGTGAGGTGAGGCTCAGGGTGCGTGATGGGGGGGCCCAACCCACCTCTCAGTCCTGAAAGGTGTTAGCGGTACCTTTAAGCATGAGGAAGGAAACATTGCCCCTCGCCCCCCAGAGCTGCAGCCTGAGCACCCTGCAGGCCCGACTCAAGGTGGCGGCCCACCAGGCCGAGGAGGAGTCTGAGGAGACAGCTGAACACTTCCTGGAAGGCAAGACGGACATCGATGACTTCCTGGCGAGCTTCATGGAGAAGAGGACGGTAAAGCGTCGTCTGCATCTGCGTGAATCTGTGTGTGTGTCTGCATGTCTGTCTGTGTGTGAGACTGTGGGTTTGTGGTTTATCACATTGCAGGGACCAAATGTCACACAATGTGATTAAAAAACATTTTTTAGCTTGTGGGGACATTTTTTGGGTCCTCACAATATAGATTCCGGATGCCTTTTATTTATGGTTGTGATTCGGGTTAGGGCTGGGTTTGGGTTGTCACACTGTGGCCGTGGGTAACGGCTGCCGGATTTCCATTCCCCAGCTCTGTCACTGCAGGAGAGCCAAAGAGGAAAAGTTGCAGCACTCCATCAACCCGCCAGGCTCCCTCCACAGTGCCCATTAGCCCCCCAGCCCTGCTTTCTCTCTTACTGAGGTAGGTCCACACGCCCGGGCTCAGGACACGCTCCCCTAGCCACGCCAGCCCTAACTGTCTGTCTGCCCTCAGGTGTGGGTGTGGCCGAGCCGGACCCGCCCAGCCCGGCAGCCACGTAGAGGAGCCACGTCCCCTGCTGACCGCATAGTGGAGCTGCACCCGCCGCTGGCCGTGTGGAGGAGCCGCATCTTTGGCCAGCTTTGGGAAACCTTGCTCTGACTGTGTTTATGCTGTCCTGCTCGTGAGAGATACTGTACAAGTTCTGTTAATAATAGACTTTATTATGATCAGACTGTGTATTATATGTTATTTCATTTGTTAGCTAATAAATCATGAAAATAGTTCAGCGATGGATTTTTCTTTAAGCACAAAGTCGCGTGGCCCGGAGCCGTCACCAGGGGCGACCTGTTCTTTCTACAAAGGAGACTCCACACATGCTTTTGAGGAAATGTCCTTTACTGAGCCATTGAATGAGGATATTTTGGACACATTACAGTTTGGTGGGAGGGGGGGCCAGCGGCTTAATTTTCATAAAAATGTCGGCCGACTTTATTCCTACTTACAGCACGACAGCACGTACATCAAACGACAGAAAAAGCGCTGTATGCTTACTATTATTACAATTAAAATGCCGATAAATGTCTCGGAGTGTGTGTCCCCCAGATGGGGGCACTGTGGGCCATCGTCTCCCCCCCCACCACAGTACGAGGAGCTTCTCACCAGGCAGAACCTCTTTTGATAAGACTTTAAAATGTTTCTGCACAAACAGTAAGCCCCTTCACAATAAATAGTGGATTTAAACTACAAACATAACTGTAAAGGAGTGGTGCAGGGGGGGCTTTTGCGACACTATATCCACGTGACGGAAGTGCCTATAGTCAGAAAAAGGAGCAGCCCCTCCCCCCCCCAATGAAGTGCAGGCTGCCCCACACTGCCAGCCCAATTACCTGCTACTTCATTGGCACTGAGAAGGTAATTAGACCACACTGTTGCCTTAGAAGGGGACGGGGCTTCTTCATTGTTACAGAGACAGGCAGCATGCACTGGGGTATGTGAAGTGATGCTGTAGGATGCTGCTATTTACACTGGCGCCCCCTGCTGGGTGGTGAGGGATTGCAGTGTGGTATGGCGGCTCACCCGCAGCGCCCGCATCATATGGCTTCTGCCGGCTGGCCCACTCAGGCAGTGGAGTAGGCGGCCTCGTCCGAATCAGGGTCCTTGGTGCTCTCCTCCCCGCTGCTGGGCGACATACAGCTCAAGTCGGTCACACCAGACTCCTGGTCACTGCTGGCCGAGAGGTCGGGGTCAGAGCGCTTGAGGGGGCTCTCCGACTCCCCCCGTAGACAAGTCTGTGTACAGCGGGGAGAGCCGGATGCCACACTGCACTCATCCGCTGTCTTCATCATGGGCCCCGCCTTCCTCGCCAGGATCTTGGTCAGATTGGCTATTTTCTGAGGGTGGGGAAGGAGGGAGAGGTGTTAGGGGTGATGGCGCCTGCGAGCGTGAGCCAGCAAACGCACAATTGGCCCCTTTTTAGACACGCCCACATCTGCTCAGGCTTAACAAGGTTCTATGAAAGTCAGGGTTGCGCTCTCCAAACAGGCTCGTGCTCTCCAAACAGGCTCGTGGACAGCGGAACTGCTCTGTGGTCTACTGCTACATCGCGAGGACAACCGGCACAGCCGTTCAAACAGTCAGCTCTGCTGGAATTCTTGGGTATGTGCACTTAGGAACCTCCCATTTAACTGGATGTCAGCTAGGGGGCGCTGTCTAGAAAGGGGCGTGTCGCTGCCATGGGCCGTGTCTGCTTGTGCCTTGTTCGCCGTCGGGCCGGGCCGTCCCCCGCGGTACCTCCTGCTGGGCGCTCAGCTCCGCCTCCAGCTGCTGGGACTCCTCCCTGACAGCGGTGAGGACGTCCGTCACCGAGGGGGGAGGGCGCTGCCTCCCTGGGTCTGAGCGGCAGTACATGGCCCTCCAGAACCTGGGACACACAGGAAGTGTGCTGGGTTAGTGACAGTCCCTCCCCCTAGCCCAACACACCATACCACCCCAAAACCTGCTCCCAGTTTTATCAGAAATGCTAAACAAATCTCAAGCTGCCTAAAGACACCAACATGCTTCAGTGGTTGTTGTTATTCCTACTTGAAGCAGTAGGGGGCAGTGGTGGGCCGCAGTACGCCTTGCGTCTGGCTGTGGTCCGGCCTGTACAGAGGGTTGGTGTAGTCTGCCCGCTGCTTCCAGAGATGCCACCATACTGAGTGGGTCTTTTCCCTGAGTCTGTGAATAAGCAAAATGCATCTTGAACCTGGAACCTTTCGGTCCATAGAAACGGCACCATATCAACAGGCCCCAAGCCCGGCACCCACCGGAGGTCCACACGCTCCTTCTGGCAGTTGCCCAGGAAGTTGCCGTACTGGCAGGAGTAGACCTGGTCATGGAGGTGCAGCAAGAAACGCTCGTTGTACTCGAAGGCACAGGGGAACTGCAGCGAGAGCTGCCAGATGCACTCCAGGAACTGGTCCATCACCGGGGAGACCTCACGGGGGTCACCATCCACGTGGCTGTACCTGTGCCAGGGGAGACCGTCCGGGACCTGAGACCGCGTCCCCGTCGCTTCGCTTTCACACAGGCATGCTGTGAATGAAGAGCTCTGTCCTTGTATTTGAGGTTTTACCATGTAGATTACGGTAAATAAAGGCGCCACTGTCTTTTCGTTAAAAAAACCCTTCAGATAAATATCCATCTCTCACCCCTTCAGGGCCATCTATGCTCAGTCTTTGTCACACAGGAACGTTAAGTTACTTTTTTAAACTGCAAATTTTTCCAAGACATTCACTGAATTGGCTGTTGTTTGCTTTTGCCATTTAGTATAAGGCAGTCATGCTCCGTGTGCTGGTCTCCGTAGCGACGGCTGGGGCAGACCTGGTCACACGGTGTGGCAAAGAAGCCCCCCCCCCACGACCAAAGCAGACCGCGGGCTATGCACTCACCTGTGGGAAAACTTGTGCCCGAACGACACCCAATCCCGCTCGATGAGAACCTGAACACAGGGCGGAAAAGCATTTTTATTTGCTCGTGCTCAGGAGGGAAACATACGGAGTCATACACGTCATAGTCCGCCATGTGCACCTTACCACTTTGGTCACCTATATGGCCTCAAGTCACACAAATTATTTACTGGTGCTGCTGCTGTTTCAACTCAACACAATCTATCCGCATGTCCTGACTGTGCTCCTTTGAGGCATGTGTGCCAACTGCCTGGTCGCATAGGCTATGGCTGACCCCCCCAACCTCCCCCCCACTGCAGACAAGAGCTCTCCCTTAGGGGGTTAGATGCATGAGAGTTGGCAACCCGGGTTTAAGGGGCAACTGGCTGGTACCATGAGGCCCTTCAGGGTCCGGTAGTAGGGGTCCAGAAGCACGCTGGCCACAGAGCAGGCCTGGGCGGTCCGGTCCCAGCCGTCCGAGCAGTGAACCAGCACGCTGGCGCCCTCTTCTGCTACTGCCTGCAGGAGCACACACCAACACAAGAAAGTAAACACAGCCATAGACACACTTACAGCACTTGGCTAATCTCTCGCGCACAGCAGCAATACTGATCCTCCGCACACATGCGCGATGCACATGCGGCGCCCCCCGCCCCGGTCACCTTGGCGATGAAAACGCCAGCATCCAGGATTCCTTTGATGTGCTTCAGCCAGCCCGAACTCTCCAAGCCCCATAGGAACTCCGCCATCGAGGGCGACTTCTGCTCGCACACTGCGGACACACAGAGGCCCTGTCTCCACACTGCACCTGCTGATCCAGTCACGTGAGAGTAGCTCTAGGCCCTGCCTCCCATCAATCGCGTTGGAGAAGACGGACAGCGAATTCTGCTCCGCCAGCCGCACTCTGACAGAGAAATTAGCCCGGCAGGTTCTGGAAAGTATCACTGCCAGTGTTCTGATATTACTTTTGCAGGATCAAATTCAATTTCTGCATAACCAACCGCCAGGAATGAAAAAGAACAAATAAAAAGAGTACAAAAAGGAGTGATGACCGGCACAGCAGAGAGGCACCATAATCTCGGCAGGAATCTGTGAGTCAATCACATCAAGATCAGGCTAAAATGGACCAGAACCAGTATCTCCTTATGGAGCTGCAGCCGGCGAGCCAGACAAACTGAGCTCCCGTGGTGCCACTGAGGTTTGCCCCTCATGTCAACGGGTCATTATCAAGCATGTAACCAGGTCAGCAAGAAAAGCCAAGCATAGTGAACACAGAACAGCACCAGTACCTTCCAGCATCTTCTGCTGGCTGCTCCGCATAACGTGGATGTTCTCGATGCTGAGGAAGTGAAACTTGATGTTGGCGTAATTATCCTCACTTTCGTAGCCCTTTCCTGCAGCCCGGTTCGCCATGGCGTTCAGCTGCAAGGGAACACAACAAGCAACAAAGCTCCACTGTGAGCCAGCAGGGGGCAGAACTGTCCTCAACACTGGCCCTTCCTGGAAGCGGCTCACCTTAGGCCGGGTGTCCACCACATACATGAAGGGGCTGCCAGGATTGGAGCTGCTGATAGCCTGTAGCATCTGCTCATCCTCCAGACAGCGAGCGCTGAAGCCTGAGAGCGGCTGGCTGCTGCGGCAGATGGCGGCCTGTGCAGAGCGGGAGGAGACACTAGCGCTAGTGCACTGTAGCATACCGTTAGCTGCTACACCGGGGCTAACAGGCTAATCAGCAGAGGTGGAAAGCTCAGGTCCAGAAAGTACAAATCCAGGCCAATATTTTGTTTCAGCCAACCAATACTCGGTCACAGAGTACTCAACTGGCTGGTTGAAACAAATTCTTGGTCTGGATTTGTACTTTCTGGACCTAAACTTTCCACATCTGCTAATCAGCTAGCGGTTCCAAACAGCTTACAAGCTACAAAACACGCTAGCATGCTAACACCTTCAGCTGCTGCTTTACAAGCTAAAGTATAGCCACCTAGCTTTGCTAGCAGGGCTGAAAGAGCTTAGAGGCTAGAAAGCATGGAACATACACTACCATGTTGGCACCCATGGATGTTGCTACACAGTTGCAGGCACATGACAGGTGGGGCTGCCAAGCCCAGCTATGGGACATACTGCTACCAGGCTAGTTCTGCTGGTGTACGTGCTCACGCTGTTGTCTCTGTGGTAGTACGTCAGAGCCGGTAAGCGCCCCCTGCTGCGAAACCTGGCGCTGCCGAGCACAACGGGGAGTGCAGCCGACTTCGGGACATACACCTCACTGGGGTATGTGTCGCACACCTGAGCGAAGGGACGAGAGATAGCCTGAGCGATAGGCAATGCTGGCCTTCTGGGGCGCTGTGGAGCAGCTGAAATAGGTTTATAACCAACAATGTTGAAACCAAACCTACAACCCTGAACACACTGATGCTGTGGAAATCCAAAATGGACAAGGAAACGCAACAATAACACACGAGCCTATAACCAGCGTGTAAAATAGAAGCACAGTATAAGCAGAGTAACTACAGCACGTCACCGCTTAGTCGAGTGTCTGGACGGACCCGGTAGTCCCGGTTGGCTGTGCTCATCTGCCAGAGGCCGTTGGGAAGCCCCATGCGGACGAACTCTGCTTTGAGGTCGATGAAGTTCCAGGATTCTTCTCTAGCCTCTGCATCCAGGTTGGGGTTGAAGGAGAAGCAGTAGAGTTCAGTGTATCTCTCTGCAAACGGAGGAGGCAATGAGACAGCGTCAGGCCTCGAGGCAACACGGAGCTGAGAGTGCAGGGCTGCTGCACTCTGGCTTCCCAGCAGGGGCCCCTGCTGATTTACACCTGAGACAGCTGCTTGTCTGGAAGGACTCCAGGAAGTGTCCACCCCCCCAGGTAAGGAGAACAACGTGTAAATAATTCAGCCGCAGCTCCTCACCCGGTCGCGAGAGGCGTATCAGCAGGGCGTGGACGTCCTGGCAGTCCCGCTCTTGGGGGATGACGAACTGGATCACCTGGAAGTTCTTGCAGCGAAGGAGTAGCGGGCAGCCCGCCGACGTAGCGGGTAGCTTCTCCACAGCAGACACCAAGCTGTGCAGAACCTGTAGGGCCACGGGACCACAGCCGAGGGTCCCGTCGGAAGCCACGGCAAGGGGTAACATGAGCGATAAGCCTCTAACTTTGGGAAAGACTACAACTTATCAGCTAATGAATGACAAAGGGTTAGAGTTACAGGAATGACACGGTCAACCATGGAATATCTCCCTCCAGTGCTGAGAACAGGACGTCTTCGGCTGCATGTGTTTACCTGCTATATTGTTTTTACTTCCTAAAAAATTACCATTATTTCTTTATTGGTTATTCCTGAAGAACGTGGTAGGATTTAACTGTGCCCCAACACTTTATTGAAGCACAGGTAAGCCAGACCAAAAGTTATGGCCAGAACCTTCACTCACCCAAGTTTCTCTGTGCCGATCTGCATCATGCTCCACGAAAATGGAGTGGGTGGCCGTCAGGTAGAGTGTCCCCACACACGGCTTGCGCGCGGACGCCCTGTCAATCAGGCTGACGTTCTCCACCTGGGGACACGGATGGGGGCGGGTCGGTGACCGAACCTACTACACCCTGATCTCAAAGATGCCGAGGACGCTAATACGCCATTAACATTTACTGTACGTTTGGACACACGTGGAAGCTTACAGCACAAGGTTAACAGGGTAAAAATGATAATGAACCGCTAAACAATGCAGACACTCCGGAGAAAATATGAGAAGAGCTCCGCAAAGCTAGCGACACCGACACCTTTACAGATCGCCAGTTAGCTATCATTTTAACACAATACCGTCTTAAAATTTAGCGTTTTGCAGCTGGCCGCACATTAACAGAGGCCTTGTGCAATGAGGGGGGGGGCGGCACACGCCTCCAGCCGCATCCGTCCGGACGGATCAGGTTTTCAGCAGAAGTAGAGACAGAGGAGGAAACCTCCATGCATGTTTCGTAGTGTCTGAATCTGGGCTGAACCACACGGCCCCCGAACCGGTCTACACCTCCCTTCGCTCCTTCCTTCCATCCATCCACCCATCTTCTGTAACCGCTTATCCCATTCAGGGTCGCAGGGAACGACCCAGGACGGGGCGCCGGGCGATACCTTACGTTTGGTATTTTATTACACTCAGCTGGGACATTTATTATCAATACGGATGTAAAAAATAACAAAATAAATAAAAAAAACACAACATTTTGTGACGTCAGCAAATATCGTGCAACGCACTCACGTATATTATATGAAATGTTACAATATAACACGACAAACACGCGATTTCGTTTGCGCCTGCCCCGCTGGTCAGCCTAAATGTTGAGTACATACGGCAGCTCCGGCATGACGCCCAGAAAAAGCATCTTTACAGCTGTCAGGGAGCCCGATCGGCCCCGCTTCCCCCCGCAAGACTGCAGTCCGGTTACCTTCGGTGTCCTAATGTGCTCCATCGGAATAAAGGGGGCGAAGCGACGTTTGGGGAGGATCACATCGACCCGACGTGCCGACGGAGATCAGAGAAGCGCCGAAGGGCTGCGCGATGGACGGATACACAGATGGATGGATGGAGGAGCCGGATGCGAAGTCAAGCCACGGATGCTGGGTGCGGGATGCTGCAAACCGCAGGTCCCTGCGCTGCGGGCGAATAAAGGCGGCGTGAAGCCGGCTCTATGCGGAGCGCCGCTTAATCCTGCTCGCCCATGCCGTTCGGAGAACTTAGATTTCGTGTATAATGATTTTTATTTGTATATGATGTATATATTCTTTATAGCGGTATCAATACTGCTCTCCCGTTAATACAATAGAAGCCGATATTGCCTTTGCGTCAACGGCATTAGCTTCTACGTATTGCTGTGACGTCTTTCTCGGCCATGAATATATAATTATTGTAATTAGCTCACCTTTAAAAATTGGATTTGTGAATTGTCGTGTTTTGCATTTTACCTGTTATGTACGAATCTATCCAGACAGGTCAGTGTATGTTATTTAATGTCAGTTGTGTCAGTTTATATAAGTTTCATAATTTTTCAGATTAGTCCGGCTAGTGATTTACAATACATTCAACTGCATATCCGTTTTTTATTCACGTTCATTTCATTCGAAATTATTTGAAATTCAACAGAAATGACACGCGAACTAGTTTCACCCGATTTGGTTTTACATGGAAATACGTGGTTTACGGTCAGAAAACCAGATTTTTAACATAAATGGGACACAGAACACACAAAAATACCCCAAATGGATTTAAATTATAAACAATAAATCACAACCCTCCCCGATTTGCCTGTGAACACATCCCATTGGCTAGGGCCGAATCGTTACGTCGTTCTTCCGTTCGCCGTGTCGGCGGACGTGCGTCTCGCTGACGCTGACAGTCACGTGTGGCAGCTGGGCCAATGGGAAGAGCGTGTGTGGGGACGGCGGAGGGTCATTCATTTCGCCTTTTAACAAACATAGTTAAAGGGGTTCCACCGACCTGGCATTTTATGTTATTTTGTCAGAAGATAATTCGACCCTTTTATGTGGGGTTTCGGAAGCCAGCCGTTTTTCTGCCGTTGGACCTTCTCGGTAACTTAGCGGTGTCGGACTATTCTGGAAACACGGTCCGCAGATATGTCATCAGTGTCTCAAGGGACAAATTGCCCCCTCTGTTCTCAAGGTTAAACTGACTTCTAAAAGTAATTTCGACTCTGCAGTGCTTCTTTGGGACGTTTATCACGTGACGCCATGCTTGAAGAGGCTGCTTCTGCTCCGTATCTAGAGTTTGCGTAAGGCCGAGATCGTGACCAGATGGGCCAGTGACCTCTGCACTGAAGCACTAATCATTCTGACCTTAACTTGCTTTCTTGTCCTCACTTGGTAAGACTCCGGCGTACCTTGTCATCAATGGGGCATCGGGCTGCTACAGAGAAACCTGAAAATGATTCATGTTCTCTGGAAATCTTATGAAACGATATGATTTTTCCTCCCATATATTACCGAAGTGTTAACAGAAGCTTCCCACATTTTATGCAAAATAATCTTGCTTTGTATCTTGACGAATCACATTAAACTTTTAATGCTTAAAGACCGTGAAAATAAATTAGACTGCCAAATGAGCACAGAAAGGCAGTCTTTACGTTATTTCATATATTTATTACTTTGGTCACATTTCAACACACTTCCCCTCCTCCCGACTCATGCATGAAGCATTATCGAAACATTAAGCAATCAGCCATTCCCCAGTGCAGGTGGGGCCAATGGGAGCCACCGCAGGGAATCGTAAAATATTTACCATAGTGGTGAGACACACACTGTGCAAGGGCAGTGCAAACCCTTTAGATGAGATTATGGACAAGGGAAATGAGGCTTTAGCAGACTCATTTCAAGTCATTCTGGAAAGATCTATACATGACCATGCAGGAAAGTCCCACTGAGAACCAGAGCAGACCAGGACCCAGTGTTCAGGCTAATGCAGGCTGAGGGTGAGGTTCCTCTGAATGGACCCTCTGCCTTATCTCTGTGTATCATCAGCAATCTGGTGGAAAGACAGAACATCTCCAAGACAGCAGTACCTGAACTCACGGGAGCCAACGGCACCAGAGCCACAGCTGGGGGAGCTACAAGCTGGGTCCTGTGATTAAAAAAACCAAGTCACAGAGCTAAATATCTTCATGGCGATGCACTCAGTCAGAAGCTCAATCATTTTACCTTTATTAATCTCAAAAATAAAAAGGGAGCAAGCTAGATCATTCCGGTCAAGCTACATGTACAAGGAACATCGCATTCAGTGTCAGGTTACATACTCAGGGAGCAATACTGAAATCTCCAACACATGTAGAAAACGAGAGCAGGAAGCTGGAGGGCATTTTACAGCTCATACGGTGACTCAGTGGCTTAGGATAAAAGGACGCAGGACACCGTCGCTGCACTTCTGCCATCTGGGCACTGGAGGGAGCTTCAGTCCTGAGAACCTTCTCTAAGGCATCCAGGTTCCCATTTCAAAATTACAAATGGGGAGAGGGGGGAAAGAAAGAAAGAAGAAAAAAAAAACCTCTACACCCACTAGTTTTTCTAATCTCTAGAATGAAAAAAGTATGCAGGAGTTAAACAGTGGGGTGCTACGTAAGGGCCCTGAGGATTGTGGGACATGTTTGTTTTCCACAGAAAGGTGAAGGGCAAGGTAGTCCTTGCTTTGTAAGTGCTTCTGTGCAGCAATGTCTTATGTTACAGTCAGACACTCCAGTTGGATGGACCTGTGGCAGAAACTGCTCCCCCCCCCCCCCCCCCCCGATGCTATCTGGGTGAGAACATAGAGTTGTGGGGCGACTGCAGGGGGGACGAGGGAGAAAGCTTGCGGGGGCTGCCCAGATCCCCATTCTGTAGCTTCCAGAGCAGCTCCTCATTCTCCATAGAGAGCCGCTTGTTCACGCTGGACTCCTTCTGCAGGATCTGCTGCAGGACGGCCTGCTCCGTGGAGAGCTGCCTGTGGATCAAAGAGCAGAGCATTAGTGCATGCCGCCCCCCCCCCCTGCATGGCGTCCCCTGCTGATGTCACCTGAGGTGGACGTGCTTTCATGCTGTATGCCTAACAAGGCAGAGCATAGTCCACCCTAAAAATGCTTTCTGATCTGTATCTTTCTAGGGTACAGAGAACTCACATGTACTAGAAAAGTAGTCAGTTGTGCTACAATGCATGATAACAGTGAATCTAACATGAGTGATATTAGTACCGTGTTTGTTTTTGCATGATTTTCATTCGAAGAGAAAAGCACCAGGCGAACTACAACGCGATACAGTCATAGCGAGAAACATGACTTGCACACAAAAACAGCTATCCAAGTGAATGATATTGATGTCTGACTGGTGAAAGAATTGTTCTTTTGGACCAGTTCTTTTCAGTGAATCGGGTGAACCAGTTTTCAAATCTAAAAGAATCCAACTTTTTGTACATCCATGCATTGCACAGGTCAAGTCTTAGATTCTAAAAATGTAAAAATATTTGACAAATTATTATATGAAAACAGTTGACAGCAAGTTCACTTACATTTGCTTTTTGTAGAATGTAGCCATGTTGCTTTTAGTGCCCCTCTGCATACCATAAAGCGTAGTATTTGTACTGTGTGCATGCCCGGCCACATGGTGGCTGTGGCTCATTAATTCACACTAAATGGTGCTCTATGTTCAAAAGAGGACTCCCAGTATGCCCCAAAGTAAACCAAGAGCACCATCTAGTGGGGTCAGAAAATACAGCAAATGGTTCATGAAGCGTCGTCACTACTCCTGACTGTCGGCAATCGACAAGTTAGCTAGTGCAGCGCTTGCGGTTGAAGCGGTTACTAGGAATTTCTCGTGAGACTCATAAAACCCATAGATGATGTTTGAAATTTATTAAGGCACTATTTAAAATGCATTTAATTACATTACTGGCCACTGCTATCACTGTTATGTGATTCATCTTGTTTGGCATAAGTTAAGTTGTGGAGCAGCATTCCCTTAACCTCATTTTCCCCGTTGGATATGTGCATTTCTGTGAATGTGAGGATTTTCATAATTGCATTATTCACGTTGTAGCAGGACTGACTGTAAATGCAAAATTGTTGATTACCTATGAGAACTAAAATTACACTTTACTGGGTGCAGACTGCTACAGAAGTAAACAGCAAGTCCTGACTAATTAGTTACATTTATTTGAGACTTATTGAAAGCAACTAATGGTAAAGGAAAAGGTTACGATGTGTATGCGCCCCCTGGGATTCAAACCCACATAACGCTCCACTTGTTGAGCTACAGAAGATGCCAATTTAGCTGGATTTATTCATAAAGAGGCAGTGGAAGCAAACTTGTGGATGGTGATGCTCTGTTGCTGCAGGCTACTGAGCAGTAATTGAAGGTTCTGACCCTGATCCACAGCAGGATTAACAGCGAGAGCCACTTTGAGGCAGCATTTTCCACCTAGACACCTGCAGCCACCACAAAGTCAATGGGAGTTTCCCCATAGTGCTGCTCACAAGTTCTCTTCTTTGAAATAGCATATTTATGTAAATGGAAAGAATCCAATTGTGTATCTGATATGCATCAGAGCTATAGGTCCTGGCATGTTTGGAATGACTTGAGTCACCTCCTGGGGACACGCTTGGAGGTGCCGATTGTCTGGCGAAGTTTAAACCCAGCCTGGTTTCCCTGCGTGTGAGAGTCCCAAAATGAGCGAGTGAAACCCACGATGGATGGGTGAGGTGGATTCCAGCTCTCAGCAACAGATTTCAGGAGAAACACTGCTGACGTCAGAGGGATGTCAGAGAGGGATTCGCTCCACCCAGGTTTAATAGCTGCAAGCTGTTTGAGCCCGAGCCAAGATCATGCGGACTGAACGAGCAAGAACGTGTGGCGTACACGCATACATAGCCTGCAGGGAGAGTTGCGTTACCTTGACAACGCTGCGTGCTTGTCCATCCGAACCCTGTAGTCCTCATTCTCCTGCTGAGCCTTCTTCAGGGATTCCTCTAGTTTTACATTGGCCTCGACCTGCCACGCATAATCAAGGCTTTCAGTCACCATACATCCAGCAGAGTCTGCTGCCCATCTCTGTTCTGCTGGACCTGAAGGCAGTGCGCCCCCTGCAGGCACACCCAGAGCATGGCACCCCCACCCACCCGCAGGAGCAGAGAAAACGTCCCCGAGGGTACACTGATACTTCGTTTCTACCAACATGGATCTGATGCTGGTGTTGGGCTGGTTCTCGCTTGCTGCCTTTTGAGAACCAGCCTGCGTTTCCAAAAACAGGACAGAAATGTTATAGGTGAAAGTGAAAGTAAAGGTTAATATCTATTTTGTTTTTTGGATTTATTTTGCCGAACCAGAAAAGTTTCCGGAGTATGACTCATTGCACCCAGTCTTTCTCCAGACTACCTTGCCCTTTATTGCCTGTATCCACTTTTGTCTCCTTAAAGGCTCCCTGTCTGAGTTTATTCTTTATTCTTGCTCGTTTTTTTTTTTTTTTTTTTTTTAATACCACTGTCCTTTTAAGGATTGAGCAATAAAAAACAAAACTTTACAGTCTGCCTCATGATCTCTTTGCCACTCGAATGCCACAATATTTTATTTATTCAACCTGACATATTTATACTTTATTATTAAATCTGGCCAGCAGATCGATCTTTCATGTTTCACAGAATAAAAAAAACAAAAAAAAAAACACGATGTATAATTCACATAAATGATGTAATGTTAAGTGTTTTAGTGCAAGTTAATATTTTACGTAAAATATCTTGTTTTCAGCAAATACAATCCATACTAATTTTAAGCTATTTTAAAGGCTCCCGTCTGTGTGTTTATTCTCGCTCTAAAAACTGAACTTTGTTCATGATCTCTTTGCCACTCAAATGCAATCATATTTTATTTATTCGACCTGCGACATATTTATACTTCATCATTAAATCTGGCCAGCAGATCAATCTTTCGTTTTGTTCAGAATAAAAAAAAAAATGATGTAATCTTATTCTACTAATAAGCTAGCAAGTTGTTTCACTGCTAGCACCGGCATTATTAGACTATATCAGTTATGGATTGAATTTTCTGGGTATAAGGAAGGTTTGGATGCCATAGTCTGTCCTACTTTTGCTGATGTTACGGTGCCACACTCTGAGCCCAACTTTTCTGTGGTGCCCTGCTGGAGCCGACTTCTGGCCCAGGGCCATTTTTTTGCGGTGGAAACGTATGGAACCAGGGCCGGATTGAGAAAGTTTGGCACCAGCACCGGCACTGCGTTGGTGGAAATGAGGCTTTTGAGAGCTCAGCCCAGATTTAAACACTTTCACGAACACTGCACAGCCTTTCTGCATTAGTGTTCAGACTGCTCCCACTTCAGCCCTACACAAGCACCTCCCACCAGTTTCCATGAACTCAAATGCATGTCCACACAGCACGGCTGAGCCATCGCCAGCTAAACACAAGCGGCCCAACACAGCAGGGGACACGGGGGGGGGGCATCCTCAGTTGTGTCCTGCCTCACCAGCTTGTCCATCTGCATCAGCTTCCTCTCCTGCTGGTGGAGCTGCTTGTTCTTGATGTCCAGCACCACCTTCAGGCTCTCCAGCTCCTGCTCCAGGTACAAGGTATGGGAGTCCTTCTGCAAAGCCACATATCCGGCTCCAGTTAGACCAGCGCCATCCAAGCCAGTCCTGGTGACTGTGTGTAAGCATCATTCTCTGAGGAATACCATGACACACAAGCACACAGACCGACCTGGCTCACTGCCCAAGTTCACTGGCTCACAGGGGGTCCCCCTTCAGCATGCTCACCTGATTTTTCTCAGCCAGCGTCCTCCTCCTCTCCTCCTGGGCCTTCAGCTTCTCATTGAGGGCGCTGTTCTCCACCATCAGACACTCAATCTGCTCCTGGAATGAGAGGCTCTGTGACGCACAGCGCCCCCTAGCAATGTGGACAGTGCCGTGCGGTGATGCGGCAGCGGTCGGCTTACGCGCAGCGTCTGGCTCAACACCTGCATGTCCTCCTGATGCGTCCTCCTGTCTTCTGCGAGGCAGAGGAACCGTGGCCGGTCAGCACCATACAGACGGGCACAAGGCCAGCACACTGGCAGAGGACACACCCACCTTCCAGTACAGCCTCGTAGTGCTGGGTGAGCTTCTCCACAGCCTCGGCCTGACTGGCTACCATCTTGCTCTTCTGTGCCTCTATCTGTGAACGGAGCGCAGGAGTCAAAGGAACAGCCAGCAGGGGGCATAGTGCCTGCAGCTTCATATTTCAATAGGGAAAAACCTACTTTGCTCAGTAGTTAAAAACATAGCCTGAACTATACTTAATATAAAATCAAGCCAGCCTCAGAGGTCGGGGTAGGTCATGGGCCCACCTCCTGCTTCATGAGGCCCTGGTAGCGGTCCAGTGCCTCCTGGTACACCCTGGTCTGCTCCTCGCACTGTACACTGTAGAGCTCCTCCAACTGCTGTTTCTGCCCGGCCAGCTCACACTCATGCTGCTCCCGCGCCTCCTTCAGGGCGCCCTCCAGGGTCACACGCACCTCCTCCTTCTCCTGCTGGAGACGCTCACATAGGGAATTGCGGGTGCCTGGGGGAGGGGGGGGGGGCACAAGGTGGCACAGGGGTCAGTCGGCCCAAGGCCCCCACACACATACGGGCAGGCCGACACACACACTGGCTGATGATCGAAGAATCCCCACGCTAACCATCACCTCCACAAGGGGGTGCTATAACAGTGCTGACAGGAGTCCCTGAATCCCCCTCCCCTGACCAACAGAGCTAATCAGCCCCTAGCCCTGTCAGCAATTATAGCCCCCCCCCCCCCCGGGCGGGGGGGTGGTGGTGGGGGGGGGGGGGGTTGGGGGGGGGGGGGGGGGGGGGGGGCGGGGGGGGGGGGGGGGGGGGGGGGGGGG
>JAODKC010000053.1:11610157-11636458 GCA_026777985.1 Mormyrops attenuatus | reverse complement strand
CCACAAGGGGGTTGATAAAACCTGGTTCCAGGCGTCCCCTAATCCCCCCCCCCGGCCCCACCGCCCTAATCCCCCCCCACCCCTGTAAGCAATTATACCCCCCCCCCCCCAAAACAGTGATTTAATTGGTTACAGTGACTAATATTAGAGGCTCTGGAGGAACAAGGCACAGAGATCAGCGGTGGGCTCCAGGTCATGAAACTCCAGTGACGCAAGTGCAGGTCACGTGTAACTCCCGTTAGCAGCATCGTCTGAGGATGGGGGCGGTTGCGGTGGGGGGGGGGGGGGCTCACCTAGCTCCACCCGCAGATCCATGAGCTCCACAGAAAGCTGCCTCTTCTGCTTCAGGTCCTCTTCATGCTGCGACCGAGACAGTTGGAGAGTGAGAGGTGCCGCATGTGTGTCACCACGGGCTCGACAGACACACACTCCTAGAGCGAGGAACCGAACAGAGCAGAGTGGCTCTCTGCGTCAAGCCAAACATTTGCGCTGAGATTAGATACGGCGACATACCTGCCCTGTATAAACTCAGCGTGTCCCTAAAGTGAGCTACCTGTGACCTGCATGGGGGGCTGGACCCATTTGCATTCCCGCTCCGTCAGGCTTTCAGCGTGTGCAGCATTGGGGGTTGGCGACTGCAGAGTCACCCCACGTGAACCCTGCACTGAATCTGGCTGGCCGACACAGCAAAAGCCAAGCGGCTCTCAAGGCAGACCGCAGAGCATCAGCACTGATGGTAGTAACAGACGGACCGCGGAACAGAGACGCATGGAGAACCGGCACAGAACGGGAGAAGAGTGAGTGACAGACGGAGAGGCGGTTCAGTGTGACTGCCAGATAACCAGTCAACTGCCCAGATTTTTAGGGTCCAAAGATGCTCCCCCCCCCAAGAAAAACAAAGTCAGAAGCGCCAAGAGGAACAGGGAGAGTGAATCACCTTCCTGCCCTTGCGTGGGGGCCTCCTGCGGCAGCGTTTGCTGCCTACTGCCCCCATCGTCCTGGAGGGGAGGGGAGGTGGCCGGCCGATTGGAAAGCAGCTGCTGCCTCCAGGTCCCTCGGAAGCCGTCTGTCGGCATGCGTGAGGCAGCCCTGCTCCGTAAACGGCCAGCACAAGGCCCAGCCTCCCTCCACCGCCCTCGGCAACCGTACTCCGCCTAAGAGCTGCACCTGCACAACACTGTCAACTTAAGATAAACATCAGTGTTTGGCTTGCCAGAAATAATCCCAACCCAACCAGGCTGAAATCAGATGTTCGTGGCGTGCATTAAATCTTTAGGCGTGAACCTGAGAGGGGCTGACTGTATGAGCACAGTTTCATGGTAGTACTCCAGCCATTACGCCAGACAGTGACCAGGTGGAAAACACGCTGCCCCTGTAGTAGGGAGAGAGTGGTGATATCTATACAAACCCCTGGGCACAGGAGATACACACCGAACAGCTGTGCCCCACCCCTGGGGGCAGGCCAAGCCAATACAGGGGCTATAAATGAACACATGGAAACGAAGGTCATTGGCTGAAAAACCACCTGCAGCCCCTCCCCTGGCCCCTCCCCCCTGGCAAGCGGCCGCTCTGGTTCGCTGGGACGAGCCACATTCCAGCTCATGCCCGGAACCCCATTGACTCAGGTTTACAGCTTAATTCTCTGCTAACTATGCAGACGAGCAGGAACAACACGCTCCAGCACAGCCCTGCTGTTTACGCTTTATTTACCGATGCATTTCAGCCTCAGGTCCTACGCTCACCATCAAGCGAGAACCTCGAGAACCACGCCCCCCACAGGCCGCGTGCAGAGACGAGCCACGCAGAACACCTGCTGCTGACAGACAGACCAGAAACCGCCTCAGGGAGGAGCTCACCAGCAGACACACACAATGGCTGCACACTGCCATACGAAGCCCAGGTCATGGGGCACTTTGAAAGCAAACAAATGTGTCCTTGCAGTAAAAACAATATACCAGTCATGCCCACAGCAGAGAGCAGCAGTTGGCGAGGATGACAAAGAAAACGCTAGGGCTCAACGCCTCCTCTGAATAAAATGATTCGCCGGGTCAGTGCAACATCAGTGCCTCCTCCAGCCTCATCAGCACACAGACGGGCTAAAGGTCCATGAAGGGCCCGAGGGCCGGGGCATGTTGGTGTCCTACCTGAGCAGAGATGTGCTGCACCACCACGGTCAGGGCCTCCATGACACGCGTCACAGAACCCAGCTGCTGCTGCAGCCGCTGCTGGATCCGCGGGGCAGGCCTCGGCCCAGGAAGCTTGGGCTGAGCCAAGGGAGGGTCCGGCTGGCCATGTACCCGGGGGCTCCTGAGGGCAGACCTCAGCCGGCTCCTATCCACTGTGGGAGAGATGCTGCCTTTAATGCAGGGA
The DNA here is from genome assembly GCA_026777985.1 of Mormyrops attenuatus. Taxonomy (NCBI): domain Eukaryota; kingdom Metazoa; phylum Chordata; class Actinopteri; order Osteoglossiformes; family Mormyridae; genus Mormyrops; species Mormyrops attenuatus. Next base: position 11,634,088 of record JAODKC010000053.1, on the reverse strand, counting down.
GACCCTCTGGATAGAGACACACCCTTAAAAGTGCACCAAGAAAGCAAATCTTGGTACCCCAAAAGCAAATTACCTAAATACCCCACTGTGGTCAAACCAGTTAACTAACCCTGAGTATTCTCTAAATATACAAATAAATACAAATACACAAAACAAAAAAAATGGCACCTGGCACACAGTGACCTGCAGGTAATGCACCGATTCTCCATGCCAATCCGAAGCGATCGCATGCCCAGTGATGCGTGTCAGATGGAACTCAGTACGTTACCATGCACAGCTAAGTTGAGCTATGGTTATCGCCATTTATAGCCATATATATGCTATTTAATCGGACTACCGTCCTTGTTCCAGTAGACATGCACGGGAGGGGAATCGATTTACTGCCCAAAGTATGTCCGATTCCAATAGGTGCTACAATAGGTGGTGATATGGCTCCTTTCAGCTTGTTAGTATCGAGTTTTTCTGGTTGACCCGTTACCCACAGACCTTTAAAAAAAAAATAAATTAATTAAATCGGTGCATGGACAAATGAAGGTGATACAAGCTTTAATTGCGATCTGGTCAGAAGAACAGATAAGATCAGGATAGCATAAGACAAATTATTTTGTGTAATATACTATGACAGCACGGTATTGGAAATTTTTCCAAATATTGCAATGTGATTTTGTTGTAATAAATATTGGTGTATTTATGAGTCCAACATAAATTTTTCACAAATTTGTCTAGGAGTGATTTAAACAGCAAGGATTAAAAACTGATTATGATATCATGATCATCTCGGACAAGACATGGAGCACTCATGCAAAAGCAGCTGAGGCAAACTTTATACTGACTTTTAAACATATACTAGATAATCTTGAAAATGAATAATTAAGATTTCGAAACTTCCTGGGTTTTTTTCCTATGACAAAAAAATGTTTTAAACGAGACTCTTAAACTCCCTGCGCTATAATATCCGTGCTGCCGAATTGAAGGTAAGAAAAAGCCTGACCTTAATCCGGTTGACTAGCGATGTCAAAATCGGATGTGCGTAACATGACATGTTGGTATTAATATCACACGTCGTCCAGTCCTACTACAGCCATTTTTCAAATTCAGTACAAAATATCCCGGTTCGCGTTGTGATGTCATTCGGCATCGGTACCAGTTCTTATGCCAGTGTAAAACCAACACCTCGAAGTACTGTACTTTTGGTACCTTCTTGATGTATGAAAAGCAGGGTACCATATGCGGTGGAAAAGCGCCCTTTAATTGATTGGTGCTTTTTTCCCCCACTTTTTTTAAGCAAAAACAAATGAGATGCAAGCTATTCCTTCTGGCTATGGTGTTATCTAAAGGCAGATAACACCGCCATATGGTGCTGGAGTGTGCCAAAAATGCGACCTCTGCTGTGCCGTTACTTCTGGGTCAAAGTTCAGGGGGGAAACTGGGGTATGCGCAGAACACCTAGGCCAGTTTGAGTCCAATTGAATGTATATTGACTCCCAATCGCATTATCTGGGTGTCTTAGTCCGACTTGGAGTCTGAATTTGACTTGGTACGATTTCAGTTGGACTAACACATGTACTTAAAAAGTCTGGTTTTAGTCAGACTTGCACAGTATTTCAATTTTCTTAGTGTGCATGTAAACGCACTGAATGTGTCGCTCTTGTGTGGGACCCTTTTATGCCTTAGTACAAAGACCCGCCTACTGACTGTGGCCCACCAATCAGAGTCCAGTGTCAAACACCATGGTAGAAGAGTCTTCGAAAGGACCAATCAACTCATGGGAAGTCAGGGCATGCTGATCCAATCATGACCCCTGACCTTTGCCGTCAGGCCGGCCAGGATGATGGGTACTATCTGAGCAGGAGAACAGTTACCACCAAGAAAAGCAATAGGACAGGAAATCGCAACTTGCAAACGCACCAACATGCCATTTCCAAGGTCCCAGGGCTCCCCCCGCTGGTCTGAAGTGTGTACTGCCCCAGGGTCACACTGCCTCTGCTCTGAGCAAACACACTGAAGATGGGGAGCCCATTCTGGCCCATTTTCACTTTTAGACAGGTGCATGCTGGGTGTAGAGAGAAGGCGACCGGACCGTGTGCTGGGAGACACCCTGGAACACGCACCTAATGTCACCAGTGACAAAAACATGGGACAAAGGCATGAAGCGGAAATCTCACAGGCTGCCATGTGATCTGCAGGCATAAATATCATTCAGAGGAGGGGAAATCGAGGCAAGTAGCCCTGCCTGAGGTGGGGGCTTTACTCAGAGGGCAGTCCAGCACTGAGATAGTTGGCTATGATCATGGGCCCTCTGAGCAAGACCCCCAGGGGCCAGTAACCATTAAACCACATGCAATTTAGCCAACCACTGCACCATCTACTGGCCCCTAGGTGTGAACCTACATACAGGCATGTATACAGGCAACCTATATACAGGCATGTCCTAAATGCCCATTGCCGTGTGGGCTGCAGACTGTGGGGTCCATATTCCCACCATTAATGTTTTGGATGTGAATTATGAGAGTAAGTGGAAGGCTCCCCCACACACACACACACACACACACACACACACACACAAACCCCTATCCACATGACGAGATTAAGGGGGGGGTCTGTCTGGAACTGTGTGATTAGGCACCAAAGCAGATCAGTGCTTCAAACAGCACCAGATGCATTTTGAGCTGGGGGGTAAATTGGGCAGATCATATAGAGGGGGCACATTAATGAGGCAATTAACAAGCACTAACCACCAACACCCCCACCCGCATGGGACAGCAGTGTGGCCCACATGCTGCTGGTGGCTGCAGCCTCCGAGGCAGCCTCTGGGCGGTCAGCTTCACATGGATATGGGACAGAGTGTTTGGGGGTCCACAGCATGGAGAGGGAACCCTGGGGGCTGAGGTGGATGTTTTTGCGGGGGGGGGGTTTGTGTAAATCCCCACAAAAACAACCAAAAAACGAGGAATGGCGGCAAGCCTGTGGCGTCAGCACCACAAATGAGTAGCAGTGTCAGGGTGGGGGTGGGGTCTCAGTTTCCCACACATCCTGCATGCAGGACAGGGGGCCTTTGTAAGGGCTTTGTGACATCAGCACAGAGCAAGGTCAGAGTCTGGGAACCGAGGGACCCACAGACACCAGACAGAGTTGCAGAGACAGACAGAGGTACGCCCACAAGCAGCGCGATTGCACCCCTTCCCCCCCAGGTCCAGAACAAATCCTGTCCTCCTTTCCAATGATGGGCTTGCGGCTGTATTCCTGTGCGTTCTGGGAAATTGACTAATACATGGCTGATACCCCATAATTCAGACAGGCAGGGGTCTGGCACACAGTGGTACTGCAAAGCATTGTGGGAGAAGGACCACTAAACAAGGCCAAACCCCCACGATGCAGACCTGTCACCAAGACCATCATAAGCAAACTGAGCAGGTGTCAGGCTGACAGTGACATTGCTCCAGTTTACCTTGTGTAGGGGTGGGGGGGTAGTGAGTTCTTGCGGAGTTGGTCCTTGGCATGGGGCTTGTGGCCGGCCTTGGGGGGAGGGCACTGGGACCGGCTGCTGTCTGGAGTACTGGAAACAGGGAAACAGCCATTAGTGATGCCTCTGTGGAGCAAGGGGGGAATGCTTGTACACACACACACACACACACACACACACACACACACACACACACAAACCTGCGGTTGCATTCCGCCGGAATAGCGGCTTGGCGATGAGTGGCTTGGTTCCAGCCCTGGGATTGGTGGTTCCCTTAGTGATGCCGGGGCAGGGGGTGCGCTCATGAGGCCGGGGAGCTGTAACAGAAAGCACAAATAACACATTTACAGAACAGGAGCCAGAAAACAAAGGCAGCCCGCCGACTCCTGTCTGCCGAACCATGGGGCCCGAATCTGCATTGGACCCTATCAGCTGGGGGCATGGGCACCCATTTCAAACTGGTTTGCAGGCTGGCCTTCACTCAGCGAGGAGCCTGGAGACTGAAAGCCGGCCCTCTCTCCTTAGCGACACCCTCTGGGACACCCTGGCGTCCCCCCACGTGTGTGACAGACACAGGCACACACAGCTTGTTTTGGAGACTTACTTCTCTAGAGCAGGACCACATGGGGCCAAATGAGGAAGGCTGGCTGGCCCAGGGCATGGACTTCGGGAGCGTTGCAGAATACCATCTTCCCCTCCTAATGGACTGAAACGCCCACCCTTCTGAAAGCCCGTCTATCCCAAAGAATCATCTGCATAAGGTTCCACCGTATGGCCGCCTTCTGCAGCTACTGGAGGAATTCCGAAATCCGAACTTTGACCGGCGCCATAGCAGCAATAAGGACAAAGAATAAATCGACTGTAGCGTTACAAAGGGCAACTGTCAGCTAAAGCCCTGGTCTCAGAGGTCCCCACCAGGGACGGGAGTCCTCAGTGAGGGAGCTCACAGCCTCAGCCGCCTGTGCTTAAGATCACCCTCTCCCACCCTAACAATGTCTGCCTTGTGGACTTTCCCCAATATTCACGTGCGTGCCATGGAACCCAAATGACCTCCAAACACACGCACACAGAGTACAGTACAGTACCCGCAGTCAGGCAGTGATGGGAATGGCACAAAGGAACACACAAGATGGCCCGATTTTAACGGGGCAAATATCCTGAAAAAGTGTTTTGTTCGCTCACACACAGAGGTGAAAGCGAGGTGACATTACTGGTGGGGCTGGGGGATTTCGGTGAGGATCAATACCTCATGTTAGTGTGATCGGGGTTCAGTACCTGAGAAAGCTATCAGTCACAGTCACAGGACGCTAAAGCAGATCACAGAGATATGAAGAACAATTTAGCAAACGGAAACCCAGGAGGTGAGCAGAAAAGAAGCAAGCATAAGATGAGCGTACACATGAGAACAGGCAGCTGAAGTTGAGCAGTAGGAGCAGACCTATTAAAGCAGGACCTCGTGCTCATGCAGACCACCCTGCACTGGGCTAGGAGACCACACAGGGTCCTATTGGGCAGAAGGCTTTAACGTCCTTCCTTATTGGCTGCTGTAACCCTTCTCCTTAGAGTGATAGACTCCGCCCACTCCTGCAAACGGCACTCACCTGGACCCGGGGACGAGGCTACGAAGGGCTGGGGTCCGCGGTTACTGGTCTGGGATGAGGAGCTGGGGCTTTTTGGGGGTCCCTTCATGGGCAGCCTGGAGGAGGAGGTGGGTCGGACTGGCCCAGCGCCTGGGTTCGTTGACAGCTTGGTTGCTATGGCGACACCGGTACGCTCCGTCAGACGCATTTTTGGCATCCCTGTGGAGCACATTTAAGTTCTCAGAGCCCCAGCTCTCCGCCACACACGACAATCCCTCCCTACCTCCCTATGTGCGATGATACACAAACATGCCCCCCCCCCCGTGATCCTGAAGCACAGGCATTGTTCCTTAAATAGGCGAGGGGAGCTGTCCCAGCACAAGGCACACGAGCTAGCTGAGTGTTTACGACACCCTTCCCTCCAGTCCCTCCCTCCTCCCAGCGCCACTACTGGATCGCCATCAGAGGAAACCCCCCCCCAGTCCCAAGGCCCTTCCCCTCACACTACGTGGCTTCGAAAGTTCTAGAACACAAATGTGTACCCATAGCAACCCCCCCAAGGCCTCTGCGGACACCAGCATTGCTCATCAGCAGCAGGAAGGCTGTTGTGCACAGATTAGCACTTTGCAAGCCCCTGCCCCTCACTGGCCAGTTTTGGTACTGCCTCGCTGCTCGCATAATATTGGCATCCTCTCTGAAACATGCTAGAAACACAGTATGGGAATAACATGGTGGATTCACACATTTTAAGCACCTTCACAGCGTCCCTCTGGCGGTACGTTTTCTCACGGTAAAGCAGAATGCGCACAAACTTAAGAGAAATCTGCTGTGTGGCACAAAGTGGAGCAGTTAGTACGGGCTCAGCTTTCCGGCCCTTTCCGTGCAAGAGGAAGGAAACAAGCAGCCGATTGTGCAAAGAAGATGTGCTCCGTGGAACATGATAGCCTCCCGGAGGAGGAGGAGCGGCTTGGGTTACAGGCTCCGCGCTTTAACCCCACGGTCCCCTGGCACGGCATCGTACATGGCTCCGCATTTCCACACGGCTTCAGATGGGAAAAGCGGAGGGAAGGAGAGATGTGGGGAAAAGGCAGTCTGAAAAAGAGACTCCAAGCTGGCACACGGAGTGGGTCCTTACCGTAGCCGAGCGGTACCGTGAGGGCAGAACGGGGAATCGGAGCACATGCTGTTTCCACCATGGCTGCCCCGGGGAGAGTTTACATAACCAGCTCACACTCCCTCCCAGACTCAGACACACAGCTGCCGCCGCTGCCGCAACTAACAGCAGCTCACGCTGAGCGCCGCGCTCACTGCAGTCAGGCTGGCTTCAGCACACGCTCAGCGCTGGGGGGTGGAATGCTGCTGAAGGCATTCCGTCAACCACCGTCCCCCGCCCCCCGAGACACACCACAGTGTGGGCAGCCTTTCCTGTCTTGAGAGCATGCTCTCTCTCTCTCTCTCTCTCTCCCTCTTTCCTCTCCCTGCCTCTCCTTCTCGCTCCCTCCCTCTCAGACACACACAGACACGACCCCCCCCTTTCATGGGCATGTCTGAAGGCAGGTAGATCTCCAGTCAGACACTCACCTTTAGGGGCCGCAATACTGCCGACGGGGAGGCGCAGTCCCCCTCCCCCATTTGGCCTCTCCCTGGCCGGGGTTCCTCCCGGCCGTGGCCGGGCCCCAGAGGGCGAGGGGTGTGGCGCCTGTAGGCCCCTGGCCGGCATGGCCTTGAACCTGCTGGGCGACTGGCTCCCACCGGATACATCTGCGGATGCCACCTGCAAGAGGGGGTGAACAGTCACTCTGCATTTGCCCCCACCCACCCAGACTACAGATCAGTCTCCTCCCCTTCAGTAAACAGCCTCAAGCAGCTAGTGACTTTTACACGGCTGCAGACAGGGAGGCAGGGGGGGTCCACCCAACTCACAGTGCAGGAATCTGCACTCATTACTGCTCATGGTCTCCAGCAACGTTTAGTATGTTCAGTAAACATTGCAGAGAGGCTGTTTGCCATGTTTCCTTTACTCACAGAGGTCCGGCGGTCCGGGTTCCTGCCGCTCACCGCCTGCTCCGCCTCCTTCCTCGGGCCCCGGCCGCAGCCTCGCGGGCCGGAAGCTGCTCCCCGCTTGGTCTTCGTGGCGGGAGACTCGTCTGCCTTCCTGGGGAATGCCGTGTTCAGGCTGGATGTGGAGCGGCGCCGCTTGCCCCGATCTGGCCCGCCGGCACTCGGCTGACCGGCCCCGGCTGAAGAAGCAGGAGGCAGCTTTTTAGGGCCGGTGACAGACGCCGCCGCCGCAGCAGCCTTTACGGAGACGCTGCTCGGTGGCCCAGCTGGGCCTGGCTTCGCCGTCATCCTGAGCTTCACGATCTCGAGGTCCGGCAGCTTGGGGAACCTCCGTGAGTCCGGCCTGGCCATTCCTCCCCGGGCGGGACCCGGCACCCTGGAGCCTCTGGCCGGATTCGGAGGTGTCCCGCGGTGTGGCCCTCTGGGCCCCAGGGCCGGGCTGCTGGACCCGGCTTGGCTAATCTGTGACCGGCACTCGAAAGGCGGGATGCAGAAGGTCTTGCTGCTTGACCCCAGCACAGGGGTAGAGGTTTGAGCATTGCAGCTGGAGTCGGAATTTGAATCAAAGAATACGAAGGTCTCACCAAATAGGATGTCTGACAAGCTGCCGTGAGGTTGTGAGATGCTGCCCGCCGCGTTAAGGGCCAGATCACCATCCTCCTTGCTCTCAAAGGACATCTTGGAGGGATTTTCATTTGCAGGAAAGCTCCTGTGGAGTCTCCCATCTCTACTTTCCTGATGCACCCCGGTTTCTATGTCTTTATGGACGTCACAGATGTGTGTCTTATGTAGAAGGTCCTCGCAGATGTTGAGCGTTGCTGAGGATGTCCCCAGGCAGGGGGCTCTGGCCAGGCAGCAGGTGGACCGGCCCAGCAGGGAGTCGCTGAGCTGCTTGCCGGAGTCGCTGAGACTCCGGCCGCTCCTCCGCATCACCATGTCCTCAGAGCTTGTAGACATGGCAGAATCCCCATGGACCTCACCGGAGCTGTCGTTACACGAGTTGGCCCGTGTTCCCGCCTCCTCATTCAGGGCATGGTCTAGTAGGTGCTGCGGACTCCCTTTGGCATAGCCAGGACCGCCGAACTGAAGAACATGAACCTGGTTACTGTTACAAGCCTCAAGATCGGTCTTCAGGAAAGTGATGTTGCTCTTCCACGGCACCCGAGGACCTGAGGACACCGCTGCAGATCCCAGCATGCCCCCACCACCCGGCCCGGAGAGGAGCAGCGGTGCTGGCCCGGCTTCCTCCACACACTCCAACATTTCCTCATCCAGCGGGCTAGTCAGGATGACTTCGCTCAAACTGCTGATGCTCCTCAACGAGTCCGACTCCTCACAGGACGCAGCGTCGCAGTTTGGGTCGCTGGGGCTCACTGGAAGGTACATGCCTCTGCATGGGACCTTGTTCATTTTTGCAGTTACCTCTGCCCACAATCCTCAGCTTTTCTTGAAGGCCAGCTTTATGGATTCATCCACTTGGCTGCAGGGCTGGAGGCACATGTGGCAATCTGGGGGGCAGGGGAGAGGGAGAAAATAATAATAATAAAAAACGCCATGAATCTCCCTCCCCCTCTCACTTAAGAGGCCCTGCTGGACTTGACATTCCCCAGGAATGTTCGGCCTGGTGATAGGATGTTACAAAATCAGGCACTCAAAACTCCTGTTCAGATGTAACCCAGGACCAGTCAGCAAATTAATGACCAGGGGAGGGCAGCCTGTCGACAATACAGGAGCAACCCAGCACAGGACACCGTGTGAGTGTGAAGAGCTGACATTGCCCTCTAGGGGCAAGAGGACAGAACTACGTCCAAAAAAAGTGTTGGTTTGTTATGTACACAGGATACATCACTAATCTGTATCTGAGCGGTTTGTCAGTCACCCCTGTATAACCCTGGCAGGCCACAGGGCGCTAAACTAACTTGAGGATTATCCTCACTGTTGGCACACAGTTAGCTAATGCCTGTCCGCAACACCAGGGCCACATGCAGCACTGCACAGCCCCTCTGTCTGCTTAACGAGTTTCATTAGGGCCAATTACCCCAATTCAAGCGGGACATAGGGTGCGGCGTTCATTTGGTATGACGTTCGGGCGAATTTCTATGTCACTGCTTTTATACAATAGGAGTCTGAGCCCCAAGAGGCAGGGTGCGGTGGGCGGGGCTTCTGTGCTGAGGGGGTGGGCCTTAAACCCCCACCACCCCTGTCAGCTTCTGCAGCGAGACCTACAAAGTGAAACACGACCCTGGCACAAACTGCTGCATGAAGCCCGCTCGATAAAAATCAGCATGTAAACCGAACCTGTAATTAAAGTCGCACGATGTCAATAAAGTCTGTAGTGATTTCCAAAGAGCATCCCATCACTGGCAAACAGTACTCTGATTCACAAACATACAGAGAGCTGTAAAAGCTCACTTTGTTAAGCCTTACCAAGATGATTCGGCCCTTTAGACAAACACTGGAGTCGGTGAGGGCGGGGCCCACTTGGGAGCAGCCATTTCTATCCTGTTAACTGTATCAACGAGAGTAACGAGACCAACGCGCTAAATCCCCGAGGCGCCAATGGGAGGGGCCGACATGGCCACGCTGTCAGGTTACAGTCAGTGCGGTACGCCCACGCCAGCCCTGATAGTCGAGCCATGATACCCATGATGAATTCGTAATGCGGTTTATGAGATACCAAGCGCTCCATCAAAGATGCAGGAGGTAAGGTCATGCAAGGTGGGGGCAGCTTGGACTCCACACCCCCTGACAGGAGAAAGAGCTCCTCCCCCCTCCTTAGCAAGGAAAATGCACCCCCAGTCACCGTCATAGGAAGTGCAATAAAGCACACAACTGTCAGACCCGCGACAGGGTTCCAGCGTTTTTGGGGAGGGCAGAGGCATGAGCAAGTAGCCTGCACATTTATTCAGCCGGATCGGAAATTCACACAGAAGCAACATCTACTGCCACCCACTGGAGAGAGGCAGCATGACAGACGTGACCAGTTCTCCATGTATGCCAACCACACGCCGACAGAACAGGCAGCCCTTCAAAAGCCATCAGGGAGGAGAATTTCCATTAGACTCCAGGGGGCGCTCCTAAATATCTAACCTGCTGGGAATTTAACCAACATGATGACATGTTCACTAAAAACTCTATACACAAGACAGGGTGGGGGGGGAGAAAAAAAATTTTAACTGTACTCATATTTGCACAAGTGTGTAAATATTAACACAACACTATATAGAAACTGACAACATATTTATAATCTACCCCAAAGAGTACAAACAGGTCTGGGGGGCTGGAGACATTGAGCTGGAATAAACAGACGAGGCTTTAAGAATTTAAGATTCCAGATGCAGTGAAGCTGTCATGTCCTGCCACAGGGTTACGTAACCTGTGTGAATTTGGTGCCTGATTCTCTGCCCCCTCCCCCACCACCAAAGACCACAGGCACATTTATGGTGAGCGGCACGACATGGTCTGGGAAACACGGCCAGGCTACATGACCGCCGGAAGCTCCTGCTGATGCCTGACGCATTAATCTTTTAGCGGGTTTAAAATTGGCCACTCAGCTGGCACGTGCACGCACACACACACACACACACACGTGTGCTGAATGAGCTGTGTGAGCCTACACGTCATGAGAAAAGCATGATGACGGGTATAGGCAGGCTGGCAGAGTGTCACAGACACAGGCTCAGAGGAGATAGTTGTCTGATCCTATACACAATACTTGAAGTGGACAGAAACAGGTGCAGGTACTCCCCTCATTTTTTGGCATCAGGTGCCAGTAACTCCCCTTGTTATTCAGTACCAGCAGATGCTGAGAGGTGCCGGTACTCAGAAGAGAAAAACGAAGAGGTGCTGGTACTGAATACCGGTGAGTACTGGGCCACTTCAAGCATTGAACCTAAAGAAGCAAAAAGCACGATCAAATGCAGAATGGCTGGGTTCCTCCTCGGTGAGAAGCCATCACTGTTGAGGGTTCAACAGGCAGGAAAAAAAACACAAACGGTAGGTTCAGTATCCCTGGCTTTGGGTTTTGGGGAACCCAATGGATCACAAGCATCAGAAGGGCACCTGGTGCTGGATGCCAGAGGCTGATCTCACTGCCTACAGCAGCGACGAAACTGCCTTCATCAGCACTTGGGCCCCAAGCAGCCCAAGAGATCCTGGCAACGCTGTCAGGCTTGCAAAGGCTCCAGCAAACCACAGAATGATTTAGGGATTAGGCTGCGCTTAGGCAGACCACTGCAGTTTGGATTCCGAGCCCTAAGCATTCCGGAACACGACTCGGAAAACTGCAACGATCTGAAGCCCACAAAACGGGGGAGGAAGTCATTACTGGTGTCGAAAACCCAGACCAGCAGATAGAATAAGGAGCTGGAGCTAGTGGAACTCAGACAGCAGGCAGGGGGTGCGGCAGTTCCTGCTGATTCACGGCACAGCCAGGAACCCGCCACGCACACTGAAGCAGCCAGCCGCCCGACACACACTTACCAGGCCGCAGAGGACTCAGATGCCGGGCCACGGCTGGACGAGCACACCCGGCACAGCTCGGCACACTCCAGCTGCACTCCGAGACACACACAGACCGAGCGCTCTGGGGCAAGGGCCCCAGGACAGGGGATGCTTGCGCCTGCACGGCAGACGGTTACGACCTGCCAGCGGTGATCAGCCCGTTCCCCCAGCCAGCCACGACGGTTCAAGGTCCAGTGGAGCCCGGCTTTCTGCGGGGTTGAGCAGAACAAACAATCACCTGATCCGGGGCAGGCAGCTAGTGGGAGTGGCCTGGAGCCATCACAGCGAATCAGCATTCACGGTCGCTAAGCAGCAGGGAACAGCCCCCCCCCCGGCCCTTTCTCTAATGGGGCAATGGAGCAGCAGCAACACAGCTCTGCCTGGAAAGTGACCAGGATGCAGGGGAAGAGTGCAGGCAGAACCAGCAGTACAGGGAAGATTAAATAAATCTTGGAAAACCTGAGAGGTGTAGCACCCCCCTCCCCCCTCAGCTACAAATTAACCCAGTCTAATCCAAGCACAGGCCAGCAAACCGTGCCACGGCTCTCAAAAGAGAGAACCCGTCGCACTCAGCGTCCGGTTTGGCACAGCCTCCATTCACGTACTTTCACTGGAGAACTTGGAACCTGAGAAATGGAACCTTAAAGCCTTTCACTGGGGTGGGGCATGGGTACTGAGCCTCACTTTAGGGGGCGCCAAAGAGCATCACACGGGAGTACTGAATATGACCTGGAGAGAGTAATTACAGAACATGGAGGTCAGACTACACCCTCACTCCCCCCAGGACAGCTCTGGACAAAGATCAGCCAAGTCAGACATGAGAGCTCAGCTCTTATCTACACGACCAACATCGCTAGCTGAACAACCTAAACGCAGCCATCAAATGGACATGTTGGCGCCACACTATGAACCTACTGGAGACCTTGTTCCAACACACAACCTTTGGCACTTGAGTAAGAAAAGCTACATAATGGTTTTGATTGAGTGCGGCTCAGTGGTGGGGGGTGCTAGCTAATTAACAGTGGTTAAATAAAATTTTGGGGGAAGATTGGGGAGGTGGAGCAACATGAATGAATCTGTTAGGTCTGTACTCCCCAGGGCCAAAGTTCAGCACAAGTCCCAAAGGGAGACCCAGCCTACGGAAGTCTCCAGACAGCCTCTGGGGCTGAGCACTTAGCAGCCTGGAGCAGAAAAATGATCCATCACTGCATTCAAGAACCTGCCGGGAAGCAGAAATGGAAGTTGTGCCTCTGCTTGGACATACCTGGAGTGGAGGAAGCCGACAGCACACCGTTACAACTAGATCGCACTCACCTGCAGAACTTGCTTCACCCCAGAGGGAAGGGTAACTCTACACAAACACCCCCAGCCCATCGGGTCGTGCACCGAGGTCCGGTTACATTGGATCAGCTTTCCCCTGCACACACTCAAGCAGAACCCTGTGTGTGATGGAACCAGCAGGGCAGTGTGTCCAACTCAATCCTCAGGTGCGCCTAGCTGTCCACGCTTTTGCTCTTTCCCAGCTCCATGCCAAACGGTCCATGTTTTTGCTACTGCTGGAACAAAAACGTGGACTGTCTGTGGGTTCCTGAGGAATGGTTTGGACAACATGGCCGCAACGAACAGGCAACACACAGCAGGCACCGACATGACCAGGAATAAGTGCATTATATATCACTCCTGCTGCTCACACTGCACCCTGCTCGTTCCAGCTGACCCGCAAGGTTCACATGCCAGAGCAACTGATCCAGAAACAGCCCCCAAGGGTGAACTTGGCAAGACCGCACATGGTATAAATCCCCCCTGCTGAGTCCTGCTGCACCTGCATCCCTCACCAGCCTTCAGAAAAGGCTTAAAGTTTGATTAATAGGGTTGGTAGGGGCCCCTTTCCGGCAGAGGCCCCTGGGCTTCAGGCTGGGTAACCCTGTGCATGAAAGTGCCCCCGAGGGCCACTCATCTTTGATTAAAACGCTGCCTTTGGATAGCATCCAGCGTTTAGTCAGTTAATCAGGGCTGCAGCTCACACACAGGCATCAGGCAGACAGTGTGGTCAGGGAGCGCTGTCCTAAAGGCCTGTTCTAATACGACAAGAGGCACAGCAGCCAACAAACTGCCAGTGATGCACTGCATTACTGACGCAACTGTATGCAGTCTGCATGGTGACAAACAGTGCCATCAGATGCACAGCGAAGGTAGTTTCTCCCACACTAGTAAGCAGGGCAAACACTGGTGTACTCCCAGCCCAGAGTCATTAAGCGGATCAGGCGGGAAGATGGGCCGTAGTGTGGAGTACCCCACTCCAAAAGCAGCCTGTACAACTGGAGTAACTGTACTTTGTTATTGTACTTAAGTATCATTTTGGCAACTCTATACTTTGACCATTAACAATATTAGCAAATTTCACTTTCTATTCACCTTCAATTATAAAAGAATCTGTACTTTATACTCTAATTCATGGCTATTGAGAACCATTGTTATTCATTACATTTTGCATGGCCAACCTAATTTTGTCTACAGTCGCATAGTAAAAACACAAAACTGGGAATACATATGGTTTTGGCACTGGTGATAAAGCAGAAGTATTTGATGGATGGAACTCCGCATAGGATACGTTTTGTCACTATATTTTGAGAGAAATCTCAGCAAAATTGAAGCAACGCCACTTAGTGGCAGCAAAGGGAAGAGTGAAAGCAAAATACCCTTGATTTTGTGAATTCGATAAAATATTTGATGGATCTTATTAACTCGTCACTCAGACGAGTACTTGTGTGCAGTGTGCCGATACCACGTATCAGCGAGACCATTAAAGAGAAGAGTAAACGAGACATATTATATGCAGAATAGAAATACTTAAGTTAACAACGCAACCCAAAACCTGGCGAATGGCACACTTACCCAATAAACTATCAAGAGGCGAAACGAAATCAGGTTGCTATACGACACCAGTAATCTAATTAATCATCTAAAAACCAAACAGAGTTTGACGAGCTTTCGACCAGCAGCAAAACTCTGCAACAACTAAACGTGCAGCAAACAAGAGCACGGATAGAAAACGCAAGCGATCAACCTCGTGCAGTGACCACAGAAGCGCTTACCAGTATAGACCAGGAACGGTGCCGTGATGGTGGTACGAGGTATGTGAAGTCTGTGAACCGCTGCTTTAGAGGTTTTATACTGACGTTTTTAAAACCATAATTAACCCGCCGATCTATCGATTTCCCCGGATAAAAACGGTAATCAGCAGCCCCCCGGTGGCAAGTCTTTTTTCGGCAATAAAAAAATATATATTGGTGGAGGGATTTCAATATTATCGTTTATCCCAATATTTTTATGGTAGCCCCCAGCCTGCGTGCCCTATTAAAAAAATGCTACAAAAACGACCATTCCCGCAATGGAACGCTAAATAACACCTAAAGAGTTTGCGCAACACGCAGAGATGGTGTGATTTACATCCTAACAGTCACGAGATGCTAACCAAACACAAACCAGTTTATAAAAGCTTTACTTATACGGATAAACAAAATCGAATTATGAATAAACTCGCGCTCACATATATGCCAATGTCAGTTTCTCTTGGTTTTATAAGCATTTTTGAGACTTCTGTTCCGGTCAAAAACATTTTAAATCATTATTTTTTAGACATCGCACAGCCCTGACTGGTATCGGTGAGTACCAGAAAGCGAGTATCGGTACTCGTACTCGATTTGAAAAATGACATCTGTGCATCCCGAATTATATGGATGAAGATCTGCAGCTTGTTTCATTTCAAGACAAATCGGAGCAAATTTAAAGCAACAGCGCTGTGTGGCGGCAAAGGAAAGATCTTGAGGGCAGAGTAACGCTAAAAGTATTTCATGAATCTTTTTGAAACTTCCCAGTAACATTATACAAGTAATTATCTGTGGGGCCATTTCATTTAGAGACAAATCGTACTGAAATTGAAGAAGTGTGACTTAGTAGTGGCACATGAAAGAGACTGTATGGGGGGTAGAGATCGTAGAGGATGGGGGGGATGTGGGCGGAGCAGGGATTAAACGGGAGTGACAGGGCCATCTGAGGAATACATTGCTGTCATTCTCACAGTACCTAGTTTTTCTTATGGAAACGGATACAAAACGATATATATATATATATATATATATATATATATATATATACACACACACACACACACACACACACACACACATACACGGACTGTTTAATACTATTTTACTTAAACCTGCATTTAATGCAAGCTTTAGTATTAAGATACTTAAGCCGCTAATATCAGATACTTCAAGACGTTTACTCAAATGGTACTTAGATGGGCGACTTAAATTTCATCAGCCATTTAACAAGTTAGTTAAATGGCTGTAATGTCCGGTGTTCAGGGACTCTATACACCACTGGCCAGCTGCGGGCTGTCATGGACCGCCACAAATCGCCATGAGATGCATCATAAACACACCGCGTTTGGCAGCGCGCATATACCTGATCCTTAAGGTTAAGTCAATGTTTCTCAACCCTTCCGACCACGCGGAGCGCCTAATCATTATATTTCGATCCGGCGGCTCGGGGTACATTTTGCAGACGGGGAGGGGGCACTGGTATAAAAAGCCTGATTTAGGTCCAAGTTATCGCCTGTATCACAGTTACTTACTGAAATCAGCAAGCTCGTCCGGCGGAGGAAAGCAGCTCCGCCTTTTCCAGCCTCCTTTATACCTGTATGACGTCACCGTGCATCCTTAAGCCGTTTCACGCCCTGAAATAGTCCGGGGACTTTTTAAGTGGGTGAAATTACGCAGGACAATTTAGGGGTATCAGGCGGGTGGGGAGGGGGATGTATTTTTTATAAGAGATGGTTTTCGCAATCCCCCCCCCCCCCCGGAAATGGCCTCCACTTGTTTTTTTATGGCCTCATATATACTTGTATCCCATGACATATCCCATAACTCTAGCCTTAATTCTTTGCCAACTCGAGCTCTGCTTAAAACACATTTCTTACTTCTTATTATTAATGGAGTATGATGCAGGAACCCTGTCTACGTTGTTTCCGTTAATAAAAATGTCAGCCTAGACTTAACGTTACTCACGAACTTAAATATAAATACAAAATACATGTCAGTCGCGCGCATTCACGCTCCTAGGTCCGCGCACGCTGTGCGCGTCCCCTGTGCTTCTTTGAGTCGCGCCTGTGCTCCGGGTCCTGCCGGTACGTTAGTCCAAGACGGATATAACAATGAACAAAAGTCACAAGTTGCCAAGACAACGAGAAAAGTCCGTCCCCCAGTGAAGCGCCTCTTTGTGTAGATAACGGCACCATCTAACCTCACTGACCGTTTTTCGTCCCACCAAGACAAGGGACGAATATGAAAGCAAACACTATCGAACCGTATAGGAGAAGCATACTGTCAGTGCTAGAAAGCTGCGAGAACAAAATCGTTCAGCACTTAACATTTTAAACTGTCCTGACATCAAAACTTTTGACACTTTGTTCACCACACCTCACAACGTGCATAAGTTTTTTTTTTTTTTTTTTAAAACGAAACAGTTTTCTTTGTTATCCCAGTAATTACACATGAAAAGCTTTAATTACAGGGACTGACAGCACAGAAATGAAAAGAGAAAAAACGCCTGTTATCATTGGATGTGGAAGGTCAGCGTTTTTGCTTTCCATCTTCCTCTGTCTGCATCCCCTTCAGACTGTCCAGTCAGAGTCTGTAGAACATGTAGGCGCAGAGGCGTGTTGAATTTCATCCTTTGTTCCACTGAAAGGATGTTCTCTGAAAAGGTGTGTTGGGTCCAGGAAGGAAAACAATTACCTTCCAGCAAGACTCAGCTGTCTTTGATAAAACTTCACAAAATAAATTTCCCAAATGCCAGCCTTACTACTGGCCCCGTTCCCCATCTGGCCTGAAGGATAATTCTCTCTGGTGCGAACATAGCGAGATCGCCCATACCCCTGATCACGGGACAAAACGTCATGTCCCTGTGCTACATAGGATTGCTCTCCATGACGACATAATAATCAGGATACTGGCTCCAGTGATGATAAACGAAAAATATCCATCAGCTGTAGCACAAACACACACATCTGTGTGTCATTTGTTTCCTGGGAGCTGCATTCCTGGATTTATCATACCATAATACATCTCATCTTGACCATCATTCTAGCTGTCATTTGTGCCCATTCCTTTAACATGAGATGTTTGTAAACAGCTTTTCTTTCATCTGAACACTTCCAATAAATGTATTTTTTAAATATATATTTTATATATTTATATATTTTTCCTTTTTCCCAAACCTGCATTGCTTAAATGCTCATTGCCTTACTAGTCACTCTGGCTTACACCTCCCCCCCATGCAGCTACCCCCCCGCCCCCAACCCTCATACCTACACCCATCCTCCAAGCTGCACTACGCTGCTCCCTGGGGCTCAGCAAACCCTGCCACGCTTGGTCCTTACATGCAAATCATGACCGTTTATTAAAACACTGACGGAATATCCTACAGCTAGGAATAGATTCCCTGGAATCTGAGGTATGGATGGATGGATGTCTGTGACGAGTATATTCACGTTTTAGCAAGTTTATTAGAAAGAGGAGTCACATTCAAAATACAAAACGATCAGAGTGATCACTGCATGGAAGGCCCAGCTACACACACATGATCCCAGAGGATGTCAGACAATCTATATCCTTCCCAAGAGATTAGGCATGATACACTACTAGAACAAAGACACATGGATGTATTTTAGCAAGTTTTAGCACATAAAAAATACATTTTATATATGTGTTGCTAATATAATCATTAGTATACAGTAAGTAATTAAGGAATCATGAAATTAAGAGAGTTACATAAAACGCTGGTTCATGATTGGTCCGATTCAAAGTCCATAGGCCTGATTTTCATTTCCACGGATTTCAAGGAGTACCACCACCCGTGCCAGGTGTACCAGACCACGCCGTTGTCAGTGGCTGCGCTGTAGGGCCCCTGATAGTAATAACCATTCAAGTGCGCAGAGTGACATCTAGAGGATAATCAAACAACAGCACAAGGATCAACCTCCAGACTGTTTCTTGCACTGAAAGAGGTTTATTGTTATGAGTACTCTAACGGTATTAAACCCATGCTAATCAGCAATATAATAATACTGACAGCTAATAATATTAGTACTATGACACTTTCGCTTACATTCACTTACGAAGTCTGCTTCCCTGCCTACTGTGTATCCATAAACCATAAATAGATGTTCTGCATTTATCTGAAGGGTGTGGGATTGAGTGCCAGACCGGCTAACCTGTGCTATGTGTTAACTTTCACAGTGAAATACTGACGTGTACAAATCAGCTAAATTCACCTGAGGTCACCTTGGCTAGCAACTAACCATAAATAACTTTTAAAAAAGAGCAAACCTGTTAAACCACCAGCCGCCTTTGTCCTCCCTGGCGCAGTTACGCTCATAGCGGTCGTGGTCACGGTCATACGTGCTGAACTTCATCCCTTGGTGGCTTGCCCACCACTGCACCTCTGGGTGGTAAGTGCCTGCGAGCGAGTCGCCCGCTGTCCCAGAGTACTCACCGAACTGCAGCTGGTACCCGTTCTGGGGAAAGTGGTGCTTTACTACCACATATGTACTCTGTCTTAAGGCTTTAAAATGGAAGGAATGTTTTGATTCATGTCCCTGGCTTGGGACTGCGTCCCAGTTTTCGTGACCTTTTAAAAACCATGAACCTTAAGCAGAAGGACAATGTCAGTCGGCAGAGGAGCATCATGCAGGACAACACGGATACTGTTTAAAATGAAGGCAGAGGGAGAAAGAAGGCTCACCGTCTCGCTGGCCACCTTGAAGTTTCTATACACTGCATAACGCTGATTGCCATCAAAATCCTCCATATTGACTCTGAGGGCGTAGTCTCCTGCGAAAGAGAAAAACTGTTTACTTTGCTTACTGTGCGTTTCTCAGAATTGGTGCCAATTTACAGCCAATGACTAATTTTCTGAGCATTTTTGTAAGACACTCTGAAATATGTGTTGTTTAATCCATATATATCGAACATCATGCACGAGTGTGCCAGTGGTGCACAGTTGTGCTAGTGAGAGTGTTCCCACGGAGAACACGGGGTCCCATTCAGAGCATATGCTAGCACCATACACACCCTACACCAAGTTGTCGCATCTTACCTTGAGATGTCAGGTAATGCAGGTAATCATTTCCCAACCAGAATTCTCCTGTGCGAGATGCCAGATTTCCAAAACCTGCTTTGTACTCCGCCCAGGCCCTACAAGAAATGTTTTCTTATGGTCAGAGAGCAAATTGCTGCCGTAAAAAAAAACAGAGAGGCATTCTCTCACCTGTCGAAGGACTCGCTGCCGTCCGATCGCCTCTGGAAAACGGTCCAACCTCCACCATCGCTCATATCACAGTAGGCATTGAAGCTGGAGGGTGACCGAAGCGGCTTAAGCACATAAGACCCGCTCTGCCTTTTCCCGTCGTTGTAGGCCTGAGCACAGTCTGAACATCCATCGAGAAACAAGGGACACGTTTGGTTTCATTCTTATTGGTCACATAGACCTGAAATTGATTTGGGCCTCAGAAATTCCGACTGTACAGCAGAAACTAATTATATGTGTGGTTTTGGTTAATTGCCCTCTTTAATTGCCCTCTTTACTGCTGTTGGGTGAATGTAGGTCAGTGCTGCAGGCTGGGCAACTAATGATTCGGAAGGAACCCCTACTGAGTATGTTTACGCAGGACAGCGGAATTAAGGGCAGTGCCAGAAGCCAGAACCCACATGGCACTCGCTGGCAAGCAGGACCGCCCTCCACCCTCTCCTGCTTTTATCTTAGATTTTATTTGAATATTCTAGTAATCATTTGGATAGAATATCATCCCTGGCTGACGTTTCAGGTTCGGTAAGACACTCACTAAGATGTATTCCCTAAAATCTTGAGGATACCATCCCTCGTGGACCAGGGTTGTGTCGAACACATGGCGCCCCCTTACCAATGTATTCCACTGGCCCCCCATGGACAATGCGATCTTTGTCCACTGTAGACGTCTGAATGCCCTGGCCACGAAGCTGCTGCAGCAGGATGTGCTGCCTAGCGACCTGGCCCTGCAAGGTGCGCAGCTGTGCGCGCAGACGTATGGTCTCCTGCAGACACTCATCTGGGGCCTACAGACGTGTATACCAGCAGGCGTGCATAGACATGTGAGTGAAGGCAGATACATGGCAGGGAGCAGAGGTCAAATTTATACATGACCTGTAAGTGATTAACAAAGAGCAAATTAAGTAAATTTAGAGGTTAAACAGCCACAACAGTGACACAAATATACTACTAATTTTTGACAGCCCTATTTTTGTCTCAGTCCCCGTGGAAAAAAAAATTCTTTCAAACTATTTATCGATTTGTCCCTTCAGGGCAGTTGTTCCTCCGGTTACAAATACACCGCAAATTTCGTGTTCGCAATAGTAATACAACTATACTGCTGTAGTGTTACAGATGCAAATAATACGGCAAGTTTGGCTGAAGCAAAAGCTGAGGCAGAACTGAAAATAGATCCTTACCGAGACACAACTTTGCGCAAAGAAAATCAAGGTGAGAACCTGCCCAGTCCACATCCCGGCGATCCCCATGGTCCTTAATTCCTGACAGATCTGTCCTTTGCGAGACTCAAACCGGTTCGCAACTTGTCAGCGACAGCACAGAAAAAAACACGCACCAACCGCCCTTCCAGCGCTCCCAGTAATACACTGGGAGCCCCCCTCCGCCGATCGGGTAGTGTTCTGGCGGTGCTGTCCAGCAATGAATCACGGCACAGGAATGCTCAGATGGATCTGATAAAATGATGTCCGTAAACAGCAGACCGTCCGAGCCAATCCAATACGAACACTATGCACCGTGTCCGACAGCTTTAATGCATAAGCTAAAATAAGACAGGTGACATGTAGTGCTCGAATTCTGTTAGGGGCGGTGGGTGATTTAATGGGATAACTGCAAATTTAAGAAATGCGCGTACACGAGAATGCCGTTTTCTTCGTATGTAATTTACTTTGAAGAATAAATGTTACTATGCCCTTATCTTCGGATTACACCAAAATAAATCGTTAATGTTTAAATAACCTTTACCCCAATGCCGTTATTTTTGTACACATGACAAACAGCCAAAGGCTGATGATATTACTAAAGTCAATATTAATAATCCGCACTACTTTGCTAAGACTTAATTTACATTTCATATTTAAAGTTATAACCTTTATAATTTTGAGTGTTGGTTAAACAGTATTGGTCACTTTTAATACATAAGTAACGCAAAATAACTTTTCCCGTTTATACTTAAAATCTCCGCAAATATTTTTCCTAAGCAGCCGCATTACCCCCAATATCCATCCGACGCCATAAATAGTCCCAGGCCTCAGCGGGCCCCCATCTGCTGTAGGCTGCATTAGAGCGATGTATCTGCGGGTGCACTTTTTAAGACGTCACATTTGGACATAGTTACATACGACTGTGCCTCTTCCCAACATGCGCTGCCACATCGGGGGTAAGGGGGGTGGCAATGTGGCGCTGGCGTATCCATCCGCGGGCTCGCCTGAGCAGAAAGATGGCGACTGTCCCGACGGGTTCGGACCCTCATCCACAGTGTATAAATTCAGTCTTGCGTTTAGTACTTTAAGACGTTGTAATTTGACGACTTTGTTTCTGCTTCGCGGACACAGGCACACATCGCCGACCCTCCCCGGCTTGACAGGAGGTGGTCTAAATAATCACAAGCAGAGTTGCTGAGGTAATATTATTTCAGGTGGTTGTGTACTGCCGCACTTCTCGGTGTTTATGTGCCCGCAGTCTCTCCGCTGAGTGATTAACTTATCCGTAACTGATTCGGGTTGTAGGTGCAGGGGGGCGGGTTACGCGCGTTTCCTTGCGAGTAAGCCTTTGTGTGTTTGTGTTGCGCGGTGCCTGGCTACTTTGTTGTCTTTGTTAGCTAACAGGCTAGCTGGGCTAGCCGGCCGTTTGAGTCGGGGCTGCTGGCGCGCGATAGTCTCGCTCAGCGACTTGGCAATTATGACGCACCGGTAAGTTTCGGCATGTCGGTAGGCGACCCTGGCGGATAACCGGCCGTGCGTTACGCGAAAGCCGAGGCGGCTGGTGACCGTGGTGGGTTTAGGGGGTCCGATTCGGGATGTGGGCCGCGTGCCGGTGCTACTAGGTCAGAGTTGCCCAGTTATCATGTGTTGTTTGACGCTTGGGGCGTTAAGTACGTGGGGAGCTTGGGTGCTGGGGTGTTAGCCGTTTAGCTAACTGGTTAGCGGGTAGTGGGGGTGTTGCCATGACGACGCCCCGCCTCGCGAAGCCCGCGTCTGCTCTCCGCCGTTACCCGCCGGGGCGACGTTCGGCCCGCCGAGCTTTTAGCGGGTTAGGAGTCGCTGTCGCGGTAAACGGGACGCGGGGAGCGAAGGGACAGCCGGTGCCGCGCCGGGTCCGCCTTCATTCTGCGCTTTGGCTGTACTGTGAAGGTAACGGTTCCGTTCTGGGTACCATAGTGCACGTAAACAAAAGGAGCGCGGTGTCGTCTTTGATGGGCTCAAACCCACTCAGCGGTAGCGCTTGATGACCTGCTTCGTGGTGCTGGGAACCTTTAGGTGGTTTCCGCCCCGGTCGGCATAACGGCGCCGTTTTCTGATTTCTTTGTCCTTTGTATCACCTAATCGTTAATCTGCGTTTCCGTTTTTTAAACCTTGCATATGGTAAATGAATGTGTTTTCCCCTGTGTTTTTGTTTTTCTTTACATTGCTTACGGTACCTGCTGTTAAGCTGTGATAGTGCGCTTAGTTATGGTTCATATGTCATACAGGAACACGGTGCCCTGTATGCTTATAGTGTGTGTGTGTGTGTGTGTGTGTGTGTGTGTGTGTTGCTGCAGACTTGGCTCCAAACTTTGCACTCTGAAGATGGCTACAGGTGGGGCTTTGTTCGATGACAGTGCTGAGGACCAGGACCTGGCCAACTGGGCCACCAGCAATGGTGGACTGGGACTGGAAGACAGGCTTAACAACATGGTATGAGGAAATGTAAAGGAAGGGGGGGGACAGGTCAAGCAACGTGGCCGGTGATCCCTTTAAAATAGTCAGTATTGTATCTATGGTGGTGGTATCCAGCATGAAGCTTTAATCTCTCCTTGTCAGTCTCCTTGGAGAGTGGGACTACGTCGGGGTCACTCCATGCCTGATGTAGAAGTTGGACATGGAGTTATTGACTGAATGCTGCACTACGTGGAACTTCATTGGGCGGGCGGGGGGGGGGGGGGGGGGGGGGGGGGGGGGGGGGGGGGGGGGG
>JAODKC010000053.1:11565849-11610057 GCA_026777985.1 Mormyrops attenuatus | reverse complement strand
TGGGTGATGGGTCAGCAGGTGGCACAGCAACTAGAAGGTCCCTTTTTAGATGGGTCCTCCTTCATAGCCTTGGGTGAAGCACTTGACCTACATTTCCCCAGTATCTGTGCCCAACTGTGTTAACCTTGTTTCTGTGGGTAGCTGTACTTGAAGCTTGCATGTGTGAATCAATGAATGCTCTTTGGCAGGACTGGGGGGCACAGCAACAGAAGAAAGCCAACCGCTCCTCTGAAAAGAACAAGAAGAAGGTTGCTGAGGCGGCAGAGAGCCTTCTGACCAACAGCATCTCGCCAGAGTCCACACCGGGAGCTGGGCGACGCCAGCGAGCGCGCACCCCACACTTGTATGCCACCCAGATGTCTGTTCCGGAACAAGCAGAACTGGAGAGGCTGCGGCAACGGATCAACTTCACAGACCTGGACCAGGTGGGGAGATAGGGGCCAGTGACTGGCCAACTTACAGCAGGAATCTCATTGTAATATGTAGGTCAGGGTTCTTGTTTTCTGTGCTTCATTTACTGCCACAACACTGTTTTTTTTCATGGAAGGGGGACAGGAGGCAGCATATTCAGTGTTTGTGAGATGTTTTGTGGGACATTTCCAGGCCACCTGTGGCCATCTGTTGAGAACTTTCAAATCTAGGTCTCCTAGACGAGACCTGTATAAAATCCGAGGCGGTATCAGGGTGCCTGCTGCAGTCAGGAAGGCTGTTTCTGTGAGTGCAGAGTGCCTGTTACCGCCCCACTCCGAATCCTCGACGGCTGACAGGCACCCGTCTTTTTGGCAGAGGAGCATCGGGAGCGATTCTCAGGGCAGAGTCACGGCGGCAAACAACCAGAGGCAGCTGGCTGAGAACAAGAAGCCCTTCAACTTCCTGCCACTGTGTGTCAACACCAACAACAGCAAGCAGAAAACTTCAGCCACCCTGACAACTGCCTCTGTGGGGAAAGACTCATCCGTGCAGCGCAAAGACGCCTCTCGCCTGGAGCGAAGGTCACCCATCTCTGACGGCAGGGGCGAAGCAGGGATTGACAGCCGTCAGGTAAGGGCAAAGTGTGTGCATGGTGGTGTGCAGGTGCTTGCATGTGTACATCCCTCTTCTAAATGCATCTTGCCTCATGCTCTTGCCTCCCAGGTTGTGACCAAGCTGGTTCAGATTCGGGACTGCATCAGAAAGGCCAGCTCCATGCGAGATGACCTGGCAGAGAAAGCTGATGTACCAGCCAATGTCGAGCACCTGTCTCATCTCATCGATCACCTGAAGGAAGAAGAGAAGTCCTACTTGAGATTTCTGCAGAAAACATTGGTCAGTTTGTGGGATTTTTCCATTGTCTTTTGTCTGAGGAGCGAGTGTTCCTTATCCCAGAATAATAACCTAAATCTGGGCTAAGTTATTTTTATTCCTGCTCCAGTTGGGTTTCAACTGCACTGCCTTGCCTGTGAGTGTGACCTAGCAGGCTCGCACGCAGCCAGTCGTGTGCTGAAGACGGCATGTGTGCATACTGTAGACGTTGGCTTGTTTTTTTTCCCTTAACCCCCCAGGCCAGGGAGGATGACCTTCGCGCCCTAGCATCCCCAGGGGGGACCGGTTTATTGGCAGATATCACACCCTTGAACGCAGAGAGCGGACACTCCACGGTGAGTATACCTGAACTGGCTCTGCCGCTTGAGAGATCTGCCTGTACAGTTCTTCCTTTAGTGAAAATGACACTCGGATCTGTGACATCAACCCCATAATGGAGGCTTACAGCCTCAGTCATCAGTAGCACAAGCCTTCCATCCTTTACCGTGACGATCAGAACGCCTCCTGTTCACTCTGCAGGGCCGGGATGTGCTCCGCATGCTAGGAGCAAAGGAGGACCTGGAGAACCCCCGCAAGAAGCAGGACCTTCTGAAAAAGTATCTAGAGCAGCATGAGGAGCTGCGGGCCCTTAAGAGCCGGCAGACCGCTCTTATGTCCATCCAGAGCAACATGCCGCAGATGCCGCCCCTGGATGACACAGGTGAGTCTCGTTTGTCCACTACTAGCTGGCATGTCTTGGCCAGTACACTTTCTGTTGGATCGTATAGCAAGCATGTTTTTTTTCCTAGGTTAATAGAAGTCTAGTTATGTCTGCTTTATGCGCCTGATCTGTAATTTTGCCCCATTGACACTGTAAACAGTCATCTAGGCAGTGGAATTAGGTTAACAGCAATTAATAAGATGCATGAAGTTAGCTAATGGATGTCTTGTATTCCAGGTATCAATCCAAATGTTCTACATGTGTAGGTTCTCAGTTATGCTGTCTACTGTATTGTACTTCGGTCCAGGGTGATGTGTGAATGTTATACAGTTTAGATTCTTTGTGACACCAGTACTGTCCAGTTGATCTTCCCTCTTCCATCCTTGAATGTTGGTCTTTTTTTTTTTTTTTTTTTTTTTTCCCCTCCCTCCTCGTCTCCTGCAGTTGTGACTGAGACGACGGGCAGCGTGTCTGGCCTCAGCATCACATCAGAGTTGAATGATGAGTTGAATGACCTTATACAGCGTTTCCACAACCAGCTTCATGACACACAGGTATCATGGAAGAACTGTCTCTTGTTGCTTGTCATGTTTGTAACAAGTAGTTTTTTGCTGAATTATCATTTTTAAGAGTTTAGCTATCTGCAGGAAGACTTTTTGGTTCTGACGGGTAGACGGTGTGAATAGTGTCCCCTTCATATTATGTTGCACCCAGACAAAGACTGTTCCAGACAACCGGAGGCAAGCGGAGAGCCTGTCTCTTTCCAGGGAGGCAGCACGGGGAAGGCATATGCACTCCAGTACCAAGCGTGCCACTCTGCAGCAACTCCAGGACAAGAAGGAGACCATGGACAAGATCCTGCAGGAACTGCACACTCTCAGAGACCAGACGCTGAACAACAACCCCTGTAAGAGACCGAGGCCTTTGCTCTGTTCCAAGAGTAGCTGTCTGGGCAGTCCGTCCTGGTGGTGTTGGGTTTCTCACTTGCTATGTGGCATCCCACTCAGGTCGAGGGGGGCCTATTCTGTCTCAGCGTAGCACAGACCAGAGAACCTCACTGTCTGGGGGACGCTCTACGGGCTTCGGCCGGAATGGTGGCAGTCATGTGACCACTGGATTGGAGTCCAGTAGCTCCTTTGCTGAAGGCAACATCAGCCCAGGCGCCAAACTCCGGTACACTGATCTCAACTTGGTTAAATCACTTTCCTTGCTCATATATCTATAGAATACCGAGAGCAAAGCTTAGTAGTGAAGTCTGAAAATGCTCTGTTTGTATTAAACATTCAGGAGCAAAGACGTGTCATTAAAATGGTTAGTATAAGTAGTTTGGTTTGTATTTGCTGCAAAGGAATATTAGGCAGAATTTCTCACGTTGAATGCAAATAAGCATAGAGATGAATTGGCAGCATTTCCTGTGATATCACAGGAAGTACAGCTCTTGGCATTACTGTGCAAGCAGGAAGCTGAAGGAGGTGCACACCCGGCTGAATGAGCTGAGGGAGCTGGTGCAGTACTACGAACAGACGTCCGACATGATGGTAGATGCCGTCAACGAGAACATCCGTGATGAGGATGAGGAAGACAGCCAGGACGGCTCCATCTTTGAGACCATGTTTGATTCGGAGCATGACAACCACGAGCCAGTCACCAACATAAGGTGTGCTGATTTTCCACACTGGCAAATGAGGATGGATGGGGGTCTTCTTGAAGCAGCAGTTATGCATCTGTGTGGTTTAGTGTGTAGGACAAGCTGTTCTGTTACCAGCAGAAACCCACCTGGCAACTGGATGGATGTGAACAGCCTCACCAACGGTCGTGGCTCCAACAACCATGATGGGCGGCTGAACACTGATTGTGAGATCAACAACCGCTCAGCAGCTAACCTGAGGAGCTTTAACATCCCCTCTGTGATAGGTGGGCCCCCGCCCCCCACATGTCACTGTCACATCCAAGGGGTCTCTGCACTGCCCTTGAGTCATACTGTCTCTGTGTCACAGAGTGCCAGTACAACCGGGACCGCCCCTATGAGGAGGTGAAGGATGGCAATGAGGAGGAGGACGAAGATGACGAAGCCCTGGGGGACGAGGAAGACGAGGTCGCACGGCATGGCGACAGTGAGGGCTCTGCCTCCAGCCGCAGGAGCAGCCTGGACGAGGATGCAGAGTTTGCGCAGAAGGTCCACCGGCTGCAGACGGCGAAGGAGAAGCTGCGACATCTGCAGGAGCTGGTGACCATGGTGCAGGTGGGGTCCTATGTGCTGTTGGGGGGGGGAGGCAGGGCTCTGGTCGGGGCAGGGCCTGATGTCATCAGTGATGCTTGAGTCTGCTTGTTCTAGAGCGATGACACTGATGGCACCGTGGCCAACGAGGACGAGGGGCCAAGTCAGCGGCCCAACAATGCTCCCGAATCTGTGACGGTGTGTCCTCCCGAGGTAGCCAGGTAAGGCGGGGGCCATGCCGCGCGCTCGTGCCTGAGCGGCTGTGACGGCCCTCAGCTGCTCAGCCAGGCCTCCACCCGTGTCTCCCAGGGAGGAGCTGTATCAGGCACGGCTGCGGGAGCAACAGCAGGAGCTCAGGCGGCTGCAGGAGGAGCGGCTGAGGCTGATGGAGATTCAGGGGAAAATCCAGGACCTACAGTGGGCCTGTCCCGACCTGCAGGTACCTGCTTACGGCTGCCTGACAATGCACTTGACAGTACAGTATGAATTTCTCTGCACTGAATGGGTCCCCCCTCCCCCATACAGTCATCTGTGTCCAGCATGAGTGAACAAGGCCCCAGAAAGGTCCCTGCTGCAGCCTCCACCCCGGCCGTGGGCCCGACCTCCTCCTCAGCAGCCACTGCAACCCTGGACTTACTGAAATCGAAGACTGATGCATCCGCCCCAGACAAGGAGGTAGGATGCGTGTCCTCTGAGCCTGCGAAGGGGATACAGTTTCGGTCTGTCTGCGTATCTAAAGATCAGCATCTCCCTGCACCCAGCTGTGGTCAGAGATGCAGCGTCGCCGCTTCCAGAGGGAGGAGCTGAGGCAGCGCCGCAAGCAGCTCGAGTCCCTGATGGCGGAGCACCAGCGCCGCAGTGGCCTGGGCCGTGCCGGGCTCCCGCCGGATGAGAGGTGTGTGTGTGTGTGTGTGTGTGTGTGTGTGTCCGTGCGCATGCTAGTCGTGGTCAGCCAGCTCTAGATCAGAACCTTTTCAGGAGTTCAGCTTAACTAGTACAAAATTTAGGTGTAAACATTTAATGTTTTTTTCCATCTTGACTGTATTACTGATAAATGGTTTGGTGACAGGAATAACATTGGTGATGCTTATGAAGGGGAAAAAACATTGTTTAAATCGTGCTTTTTAAAACACAAACGGCAGATAATAAATGTACAAAGGTATGTGTTCAGCTGCTGTTCTGTCAGTGCATCTGTCCCTGCAAAGATTTTGCATGAAGCTGCTGCTGTGCTTTGAGTGTTTAATGGGGCACTTTCTCACCGAAATTCAGGAACCTAGTTCTTGCTTCTGATTTCCTGAGACGTCTGAACCAAGAACTTTTGTAGCTCCTAGGTACTTTCATGTCGCTTTCCCACTACACAACAGTTCCTGGTTCTGGGAAAAAAGTTCCTGTAATGGGAAAGCGCCGAATCTATCTCTCTCACACATGAATACATGGACTGTATATCTTTATAGGGACTGTCCATTCATTTCTATAGGCATAGACCCTAACCCTAACCAAAACAAAAGATCTTTCTCTGCACGTGTTTCATATGGTAAACGACGATGGTTAAAAAAAAAATGGTGGCATATTTACTAGCTGCACTGGTGCACCTCATAATAAGATTCACACACTCTGCAAAAAGAGTTGCAAAATACGACTAAACGGTCAGTCTGCTCCAAAAGCAGGGCTCCAGTGTAACTCACCAAATGCGATTCTGCAGGACAATGGCCACCTGGGGGGGCTCAACACCCAGTCATCTCAATGAGGAAGACGAAGGCTACCCGTCTGAGATGGGAGATGAAGAAGAGGAGGGAGACTACAGCTCCAATGAGGACGTCTCGTACCCTGGTCGAAAGAGCAAGGCCTACAATGGCAGAACATCTAGAAACGGGTACCAGGGAGCAGGGGAGAGGGGCTGCCCGTTGTTCTGCGATCACACAGGACATCTGAGATAGTGTGAGTGTGGCCCATATCATAATGCCTTTAATGAGATGCATCTCCGCTGCCTCCCAGCGGCCCAAAGGCCTCCAAGCCTCAGCCCGTGGACAGCTCTGGCCATCCGGCGTCTGGTTCTGGGTCGCAGCCCCGGCTCCAGCGCCAAGCCGGTGGCCCCAGGGGAACTCGGCGTCAGGAGAACCTGCGCTGGGCCTCGGAGTGCTCCTTGAGGGAGGGCCGCCCCCACTGGCAGGAGCAGGTGGGCCAGCTGAAAAAGCAACTGGACTTCAGCACCAGCATGTGCCACACGCTCATGCAGGACCAGCAGGTGAGCCGGGCGGAGGGAGGCGCGAGGAGCCCCGTCACCTAGGGCTTGGCCGTCTTGCTGTGCTGAGACTGGCTTTGCCCTTGCACCCTTTAATACAGGGACATCAGGCACAGTCGGTATGAGCCATGCGTCGATGGCTGCTGCTCTGAGTGTCCCTCTCTCCCCCGCCTCCGCAGACACTGTCCTATATGCTGCAGAGCCTGATCTCCAGCCCTTACAGCATGTTGCCCAGCAACCTGGGCTCGCCGCAGGTGCACCTGCTCATGCACCAGCTAAACCAGTGCTACACACAGCTGGCATGGCAACAGACCAACGTGCAGAGGTAAAGGGCGTGCCTCTGTTTGATGGGACAGTGCCTCGAGGTTGCGTTGTGGGACCCTAACCCGTGCTGTCTGCCTGCAGGCTCCGCCACGCCCTGGACGAGCTCCTTCGGCAACAGCCGCAGCCCCCCCAGCAACCCCAGCAGGGCACCCCATCTGCGTCCGGGGGGCCCTTCCTGCCCTTCAGCCTGTTGAGCATGCCTGGGCTAGCCCCCTTCTCTCCCCTGCCCTCCGGTATGCATCCCCGCTCATTCTGCTATGATACCAGATTTGCACAAAATTTGCATTTTGTTCTGTTTTTTGTTAACCTTTGCACACCAGACTGATATTAGACTTACATTATTTGGTTCATTTTGTCTCAAAACCTGCATTGAGCATTTACCATTTTATATTTGGAGTAACTGCTTCCAATATTATCAGCTTGGGGAAAACGGGGGTGGATACAGCAGATGTCAGCCTGGTGGGATGATGCTGTAAGCTGGCAGGCCGGTTGAAGCATTGCAGTGCTGTGAACATGCCCACCCACCCTCCCTGTGACAGGCTTTGGTTTCGACCCGGCGTTCCCTTCAGGGGGGCCCAACATCACGAAGACCCCCATGCAGCAGGCTGGTGGCGAGAAGCTGCAGACGCTGGCTGACCACAACACCTCCAACAAGACGGATTACATGGGTTTCCCGCAGGCCTTTGACAGGGCTTCTGCCAGCGTCATGGACACCTGGTACCGTGCGATTCGGCGTTGCTGTCTGCGTGGATCCCGACAGATGTGCGGTCTTAATGATCATCCCTGCTTTTGTTGGGGTGGAAGGACCCAGAAGGATGGTGAGGGTGGCACCCCCAGCCAGAGGGGCGGCCAGCAGCCAGAACCCCACGCGTCAATGGCCCATGGGTCCCTGGAGAGCCTCAGCAGCATGCCTGACCCCAGCGACCCCACCACAGTCACCAAGACCTTCCGCTCCGGTGGCAAGGCCTCAGCCCAGGCCAGCCTGGCTTCCAGGGACAAAACTCCTGGATCCAAGGGCCGGCGGCGCAGGGGCAAGGGACACACCAAGATCAAGGGTAGGTGTGAGGAAGCATAAGGATGCATGTGGGATGTTAAAATTTAATATCCTTAAAAATCCACCAGATGGCAGCATTTGCACATAGCTGAACAAATCTCCAAACGAGCTTTATGGGCCGAATGGCCTTCTCTCGTTTGTAAATTTCTTATGTTCTTATCCTCTGGAAAGATGCGTTTCACGATGGTGCCTCGGTGTTACTGGGCAGGCAGTCTGACTGCGCTGTTTCTCCAGGGCCAGACAGTGATGCAGGCTCTAGTGGCAGTGAGCTCAGCCGTGGTTTGGCCTCGCACAGCAGGTCCAAGGAGCCCGATCAGGACCTGCTAGACAGGTTGACCCGAAAGAAACTGGATGGCAAGTCCAGTGACCTCAAGGCCAACGAGATTTCCTCAGGTAA
Source organism: Mormyrops attenuatus (assembly GCA_026777985.1). NCBI lineage: Eukaryota > Metazoa > Chordata > Actinopteri > Osteoglossiformes > Mormyridae > Mormyrops > Mormyrops attenuatus. Next base: position 11,601,820 of record JAODKC010000053.1, on the reverse strand, counting down.
ATGCATCTGTTCATGATCCAAGCCACGGTGCTTCTATGATCATCTGAGTGGAGCTTCTCATAATCCCTTTTTATCTGTATTACGGTTTAAGCAGTGCTAATGGTAGAGAGGTTAGTGGATAGTGTCTAGGTGTTGTGATGCTGGCCCCTCGAAAGCCCTAATGGTCCCCTTTTGTTTTCTGCACATCTTTATTTTCTCTGTCATGTATCTGTCCGGCTCCACACAGCATGTTCTTGGAGAGCATCAGTCCACACTAACAGCTTTGCATGTGCTGAAGCTCAAGGTAATGAATCGCCACGCGTGTCTGTGGCGAGCCGCGCCATCGTCGCATTCCTACAGTCTGTGCTTGGCTTTAGTGCTGTGAGCCGCCCTGGCCGTTTGTCCCGCTCTCCCGCTGAGCTAGGATTTAGCTTCGAGATAATGAGCTCTGTTCTGGCCTCGTGTTGATTGGTCACGGTTCGTTGTGTGCATCAGTGTGTTCATCATCTTGACATGGGCCATTGGTGGACTTTAATTTCGTTAGTTTAGCTATAATGTATAATGACTACTCATCGTTGGCAGTTAATTTTGCAATTTACAGTTAAGTTCTTTAATTCAAGTTAAATCACAGCCAGAATTTAGATGGCAGTCAATGCTAAATGTAACAAACCGAAACAAAAGCCAGTAAAACAGCTTGGCTGTAGGAATAAATGTGTAGCAACAGCTTGCGGTCAAGGCAGCGCGGGAGGTTCTGTGAGCGTGCTGCAGCAGCCTGCAACTAGCTGCGTGCCCTGCCGTCCCACAGATACCAGCAGCGACCTCTCACTGTTCGAGGCACTACGGGAAACCATCTATTCAGAGGTGGCTGCGTTGATCTCCCAGAACGAGTCCCGACCGCACTTCCTCATCGAGCTGTTCCACGAGTTGCAGCAGCTCAACACTGACTACTTGCGGCAGAGGGCGCTCTTCTCCATACAGGTAAGGAGCTCTTTGCCCTTAAAGCGGGATGCACGTTCTTGCCTGTGGTCCTGTGGTATAGTGTTTGTCGTTCCTCCTGGCAGGACATACTCAGGAGGCACCAGGCTGAAGGCAAGGCTGCGAAGGGGCAGAGCCTCTTCCAGGGCCCTGTGGACTGGACTGCCACCTCCAACCTGGAGCTCACACCCAGCGAAAGCCTGGTCACCAGCGACACGGTCAGTCTCTGTTCCTTAAAGCCACGGGAGCCTGAGCCACCACGGCTCCCAGGCCTGTGTGTAGGCATAGCCCAGCTAGATGTAGTTGTCTTTAGGTTTTACGTATTTAGATGGTCTCTCCCTAATGCCTCTTGCTGAATGCCGTGTTGCAGGATGCCTCTGAAAAAAATGGCGTCAAGCTGACTTTGAGCACAAAGCGGAATGACACAGAGTCTTTGGATAATGAGAGTAACCATTCAACCCCCTCCAACCACTTTGCCAAGAATGATTTAGGTGAGTGTTTGCGGCCTGTGCTGGTGGCGGAGGCTGCCTACTGAGACCCACACTGGCGTGACCCCTGTCCTGTGTGCAGGCACCACGGTGATCCACCTAGACAAGGCGCTGGCCCGGATGAAGATGCAGGACCACTCACAGCAGCAGGCGGAGGGTCCCACGGCCATGCTAACGGAAGGTATCCCACCCCCACCCCTGCGTTTACCTCGCACTAATGAGGCGTCAGTAGAAGATAGACATTTCATCTAAAAGTGCCATGACTCTTTGAACTCTTTTACCCCCCCAAAGGTGCTTCCGAGAGCCCTGACATCCACTGTCCCCACATTGACACCCAGCAACTGGACAGGCAGATCAAGGCCATCATGACAGAGGTCATACCCTTTCTGAAGGTGAGCAATGAGGCCTCAGCTATGCATGCTCAGTGATTCTCTGTTCTCACCATGGCTTCTTCCACCCCCTAACTCCAGGAGCACATGGATGAGCTGTGCTCCCCCCAGCTGCTCTCTTCCGTCAGGCGAATGGTGTTGGAGCTGACACAGCACAATGACGACAGCAAGGAGTTTGTGCGCTTCTTCCACCGGCAGCTAGGGGGCATACTACAGGTAGGCCCCAACCATCAGAGCTTCCTTAGTGAACTGATGTCTCAGTCATGTGACTTCCTGCCACCTCCCTTGCAGGACTCCCTGAGAAAGTTTGCCGGACAGACACTGAAGGAGTGTGGTGAGGACCTGCTGGTGGAGATTTCAGAGATCCTCTTCAATGAGCTGGCCTTCTTCCGCCTCATGCAGGACCTCGACGCCAGCAGCCGGCTGGGAGGGAAGCAGAAGGCCGGGATGAAGGCCCAGGCCGCAGCCAGGAAATGCCCGCAGGCAGAGGTGGGCGGCAGCACCAGGCTCGTTCCTCTGCTCACCAAGCAGCCCTACTTATGGATGCTAACATGCTAAATCTTATTGCAGGAAGCCGAGCCCCGCTCACCTGCCAGTCATGATGAAGACAAAGTGAGGACCATTGCCTCGTCTGAACATCTAGTGTTCTCGTAGATTATCTTGTGGTCAGAGTGCTTGGGTCCTGTTGCCTTACAAACAATGCCTGCTGTAGCATGTTTGGCCTCGAGGCCCAGTAGCAGAGCACAGATGTCCCGATCTGCTGTCTTCTTTCATAAGGACCAAGATGACACCGAGAGGGAGGGGCCAGCCAGCAACCCCCAACCAGATGAGTGTGGAGGGAGCGCAGGAGCCTCAGACAGGGAGGAGGAGGAGGAGGAGGAGGATGAGGATGGCAGAGGACTGCCTGTCTCCATAAGTAAGCAGGCCCTGCCCCTCACTGTCATGTCACTCACTTGAGGTGCCTAGAGGAATGCTGTGTTCACATGGTCTGAGCAATCACCCCCTGTAGGTCTGTCAAAGGCAGAGACCCAGCCCCTGACCAACTATGGCAGTGGAGAAGATGAGGGTGAAGAGGAGGAGCTGGAGGAGTTTGAGACGGGGCCTGTCGACGTGCAGACATCTCTCCAGGCCAACCACGAGGCATCATGTGGCCGAGAGCAGGTAGCGAGAACCTTCTGGCCTTTTATAAAGGCTTTCATAACAAGGTTAGTTTAAATACCTGAGACATGGACATCTGGAACTGACAGATGCATTTTTAGGGAGCAAATGACGTCCCAGAGAACAGCAGCCAGGAGAAACTAGATGAGAGCACTTACAGTGATGCTGGTAAGATGCCAGAGAGGAATGTGTACTTGTGGGGTGGGGGGGTGGTCATGCTGGTCCTCACACTGAAGATGACACAGGGACTTCACTTGGGGTTTCAGGCAAAAACATGCTTTATCTGTAACTCCTAGAGAGTCAATGAGTTCCTCTGTTTCTTGAAGTAAAAAGGTCCGAGTCCATAGAGCTGACTACGGTCTCTACAGTGACGGAAGAGAAGCAGGATGGGGAGGCCTCCCAGGTGGGCGGTGAGGGGGCCTCTGTGGCTGGCAGTGCCCCCGCCGCCTTGGGGGGGACGTCACCCTGGAGCTCGCCCACCTGCAGCCCAGACACAGACTCTCCTGTCATCATTAATGAGCATGTGAGTGAGCGGCTGCTTGGTCAGGGGGGGGCGACCTTCACGTCACCTGCATCTAATAGCTGGAGCAAGGCATGCTAACACAAACATAGCTTGAGGGTCAGAGTAAAGGGTCAGCTAATGTACAGCGCCCCTAGAGCTGGTAGTTAAGGGTCTTTCTGAATAGCATAGATTGTGACTGTTGTGCCAAGGCCAGGGCTTGAACCAGTGATCATCTGATCACAGGCACAGAGACTTACTCGCTGAGCCACTTGCCACCCCCTGGGGCTGAACAAGCTCAGCTAACTGTTTGTTTCTAATCCCAAACAGGAAGTTGGGTCTGGAAATTTAAGCCAGAAGTCAGATGAAGATGACTTTGTCAAAGTGGAAGATCTTCCCCTGCAGCTGTCAGTCATGTGCAAGGTGTTGACCAACTCGCAGGCGGGATGTGGCTTTGTATACATGCCGATCTTATGACCAGCATTGTGTCACGAAGGATGTTTTCTTGCTAATATATCCTGTTCCGAAAGCAGCAGTTAGGAAATAGTTTAATACTGAATTTCTGATGTAAAATGCTGAACAAGATTTATCTCAAAGCAGTTGCCACTGTATAGCCGAGCTTTGGTTTACTCAGATATTTGCTGAAAGCTTTCAGATTAAATGTCAAATCTACATTGTGAAGTGGACTTGACAGCTGTGTGTTGATCCTTCAGAACACTGGCGTTTGCTGCTACTTCACATCTTTGAAGGGACAGGGTGGTAATCTGTGTTAATCTTTTAAAGGAGGAGCTTCAGAAAAGAATAGCTGAGGAACAGCTAAACAACAACCTGTCAGTGGAAATCCTCAGTACGGCCGTGGGAGAAACCGTTCTTGTTGGGAACTCTCAAACACTAAAAGAGCCAGGTACTGTTACCACTGGTTTTCGGCAGTCTTTTTCTTTTTCTGAACTGTGAGTATTACAAAAAGCTTCTCCCGCAGAGACCGTCGGCGCTCAGAGTGCGTGAAGCATCGGCTGACCAGACTAACGTTGGCAACAGCTGGATCTCCAGCTTACTTCTCTGGGGTGAACGTCAGCTCTGGAGGGCCACGGTCCAATATGTGGCTCGAATATTGAAGGTTGGCTTTGTTTTTACTCGCTACGGTTCATAATAGTCTTTGCCGCCTTAGTTTAAGAGGCCGTCTACAAGCAGCTCGCGGCATTTCCGATTCCAAGGTTTATTTAGAGCGTTTTCATGGTTACCTACGGTTCTGAGGTCTTGCTGCTCTGGCACGATACCCACAGCAGTGTGAACGTGTTATATTCGTGCAGTTAAATTAACATTAGATGCATTTTTTTCCCCTTTTTCCTGGGGTCGTCTGTCATTTTTCTTGAATGTACTGCTTTCAGCGTGTAGAATCATTTTAATGGACTGAAACCCTTCGTTCCCTTTCTTTTGAAATTAAAATGACGGTTTTAAAAATAGACCCTTGTCTTTTGTGGTTGTGTGTGACATTAAGGGATTGAGAGTTAGATTAAAACCTTGCATGTTCATTTTGTCACATCTGCTTTTATAACAATTCTACCAGTAATTCTACCAGTAATCGATAGAGCTGCGACTGTAGCATTAAGGCCTAAGACACCATGGCCATGAAAACACCAAGTTACATGTGGCTGACAATTTTTATTTCCAATCTTGATGTGCAATAAATCAATCATTTCCATGGACACTGCATCATGAATCACTGCTTTTACATTGTTAGGCTCAGCTATGGGCTAAATGTTAAGTCAGACAGGACCGATTTTGACCCACTGTAGATGGCTGACCACACGCTGGACAACCCCTACACCTGTGTTAATTCACTCCATAGTGCTACCGAATTTTAATTTGGATCCTCAGAGCAGAGGACACAAGCACATGGATCAGATACTTCTGGGTGCTGTACCTATTGTAGCTTAATACATTGTGAAACCAGCCTACTGAGGCACTTGGTGACCTCACTGGGTCCAAATATGGCAACTTGAGTTTAATTTCTATTAGTATAACAGTGCATATTAAACAAATTGAAAAGGAAATGAGTAGATCCACCCGGAAATGCACAACTATACTCCTTTTGTGGAAATGAGACTCTGGGAGATTTTATTTACAGTAAATAAGTATGGAAGATATCCAGTGCCAGATGTAGCTCAAGACCTTTGTGGTCACCATGTGCGAAAGCAGGACCATAGTAAAAACTAGACATGGGGTGATTCATTGTGTTCAGTGACAGAAAAACCACCTGTAGACTGCTGCCAGACTTCATTAAGGAAACAATTCAGACAGAGGAACCTACATCCTCAGGCAATATTCATCATGGCACTTTGAGGCTGTCCCAGCAGCCAGTACACAAGCCTGAGGTGTAGGAGAGGTACATTAATGGTACATTAGTAAAGAGCAAGCTACCCAAAGCACTGGTCATGATCTGCCCAATGCTGAAGCTGCTCTGAGACCAGGTTTGTCAAAGAGCTTCACCACGGCACACAGGGATCAGGGCAATCCCGAAGATAGGCCTCCAAGAGGCCCGTGGATACATCCATCAGTGTCGTGTAGGTGGTCAACTGCATGGCAAGGCAAAGCAAACAGAAATGGGTAGCAGTCAAACTTAAGGACTACATTATTAACACTATGGTCACCTTAACACATTCGCACCAAACTAATCGACAGACAGCAGCTGAGTCTGCTACTTGGCCAAACTGAGAAGTGAGTTTCACCCTTACCTTGTTCAAAACTGGTTTTGTTGAAAGAACATCATACAGGGTCTTGGGTGAAATATTCTAAGGACAGAGGTAAGAAGCTCCAGATCACCACAATGTTGAGAGTTTATTTGGAGGTTTTTCCATTTAACTCCACTGCATAGATATTATATTCATTTGGCAGATACTTTTATCTAAAATGTACATTTGTGACAGAAAGGAGTGTCAGGCGATCCCTGGAGCAAGTGGGGGGGGGGGGGGGTAATGGCCTTGCTTAAAGACCAGTGAAATTACTCTGCCAAGTCTGCGATTTCAACCAGTATACTTGTATAATCATGTTGTAATGGTTCAACAATTGACCTCAAGGTTCTTAAATCTCCAGATTCAAGCTCCATGACCTCACACCCCCTCCCAGACATGGTTAACACTCACCGTCTGTGTGGTCTGATTCATGCATTTCATGGCTGGGGTCCTGCGGTCATCCACGAACAGCGGCTCCTTCCAATGGTCGTAGTTAGTCTCCAACACATACCACCTCCCTAGGCTGTGGTCAAGCCTAACAACACATGCATGTGAGATTTCAGGAAGTGTAGCTACCAGCATGGAACTGACTCATCCCTGTATCACTTTCTAAACAGCCAAGCATGCAGGGGCTGTAAATCCTATCCAAATTATACCATTTGGTGAACAGCACCAGTTCTGTGACAGGTGTGGTGCTATCAGAGCTACTCACTCCCAGATGTCCAAGCTGAGGGTCCTGGACCTGGTTATCACACAACCTTGACCAGTCTGGTTCCCACCGAGGATGAAATAGGCTGGTGCCAGCAGTTTGGTCTGAGACAGCAGTTTCTTGGCCTCCTCGTAGCTGAATCAGGATGCAGAAGTTCACCGTCACGATCTACTGTAGATTCATTGTCTGTCACTCTTACAGAGCTTTATTCCTGAGCCATGAACAACTTATACAGAAAAACAAGAGTGACTGCCTTTATACAACACGACAACTATGACAGATTGGTAAAAATTAGGCTTACAGGTAAAACACAAGCTCCATCAAATGCCCCATATAGGGAGTTCTACTGTGACGGGAGGCTACCTGGTGGCGTTCTCCAACACGGACCGTGTGAGGAAGCTCATCCACATCCCATCCCTCTGGCCTAGGATCCACTCCAGGATCCCTGAGAGGGAATGAGGAGGCTATGGTCATGACTACCAGAGCATGGTCACTGTGCTTAGAGACCCTCTGTCAGCCCAGCCGAGCTCTGACACGATGCAGATACCGGTTCAGAGCCCACTACGCAGAAAGGATTCCCCAAAAGTCTTGCGCGTATGCCAAAAAGCCCACTGTTTCATCAGCCTTACAGAACTCAACAAAAGTGAAACCGTGTCACAGATGGGCTGGAATGTGGCAAGATGTATGGAGGAGATGGACAGCTTACCAATGTAGCCCCCATCAAGGCTGAAGCGCTCGTTCATGGTCAAGGTAAAGACGTGCTGAAAGAGGCCGGACACAAGTCTTTAGCCAACTTCTTAATGCATCACCACTGTTCTCATTGTCCTCGTGGTTCATTTAACTTTATGTGAAAGCAGTAGGCCACCTTATAGGAATGATAATTTTCCCTCCCAGCACCCATCAACCAAGCGCACAGGTAATCATGCGCAAAACCCACTTAGAGCGGGGAAGGGGGGCTCTTACAGGACGGATGCCTGTTAGCATGCCCACGTAGCCAGCAAAATTGGTTGACTTAAAGACCGTCTGGTTGTTCCTCCTGAAGTCCACATTGACCACCAGTGGCCTCAGCTTCTCTGTCACGATCCACGTCTTATTCTTCACGTCCCACCTTCACAACAACATCATCGTCATCAGTACCTCTTACGGAAGAGGGCGAGACCGAAACATGACCAAGTTATAACCAGTAGCTCTCGAGATTTTAATTTCTCCATAAGCAGGTTTGCTGGACTCTGTATCCACATCTTCAGTCAACTCCACTTACCCCATAAACAACCCAAAGTCCAGATTTCGAGCATGGAACAAACTTCCTGCAATGAGAAAGCAAATCAAGAAAAATGCCAAATTTTCCAATTATATCTAATTATTGCACAAACATTACAGCTAAATTATGCAAATACAAGTACTATTACCTGTGTGTCTAACATTCCTTTTCAGTTATCTATGAAAGTAATGTTGTTCATCTTCTCTTGACAACTTATTTCCAACATTCTGAAGAAATCTTTCCCCTTTCCAGTAAGAAGGCTGCACTTACCCTTGGAATCTTCTGCCACTATTGAAGTGCAGACGGTGAACACCTCATAAAAGATATTAAACAGCACGACCTCTCCTGTGAACAGAATAGGAATGCTGACAAGAATGAGCAGAACACCACGGGAAGGTCTGAGGTTTGCCCTAAGATTATAAAAGCAAGAAACAGTTTCTGTTCTGTTTACCCAGAGGCACCCCAGATACCGCTGCGATTCCACGGATCTCCTCACTGAAAGGGTACGGCAGCGTATCCACAAGAAGCGGCTGTTGACAGAAGCAGATGCAGCAATCAGTAACGCGACTGTGCACTTTCTCAAGGGCGCTTAAGGAAAGAGTCAAGTCTCTGATCTGCAAATATCTCAAAAGTAAAGTCAGAGAACGAAACATCATTACAGATCAGTAATTCATAGATGAAGAAATGTGAGTAATGAGTGAGTAAGGCCAGAATGAGAAATAGCACCATTATCAACAGTACTCACCAGGTCCTTGTCTACGATCTCGATGAGCTTCCCGCTGGGCACGAACGCATTGGCCAAGTCGCGTATCACCTGGATCATGGCGACCAGCTGTAGGGGATGAGGCCGGGGTGACAAGTCAGAGTCAGGTCACTATCTGGGCGTGTTCAGGCAGCCATCACGCCTGCATCCAACCTTGCTAAGGCGGATAACACTAACACGCATGCTTACGTCAGTTTTTTTGTCACTGATCACTGCAGCCCATCTCTTGCTGGCAGGTAAGTTGAGGTCTACTGTATACCAGGTGACTTCACCTTTGAACCTAATAAACAAATAACCAGGCATCAGAAAACGCATCAAAAACCCTCGGAGGTCAATGACACAGCATGACCATTCGCCTAAGTTACAGCTGGACGAAGTTAACCAGTAACTATTATAACTTAGTCATCTGGACTTACAGAAAAGTTCTTTAAAAATCATATTTCACATAAAGGAATGCAACAGTAACACCTACGTTGGACCTTTAGGCGGGTACATGCCGGTGCGGCATTCTTCCGTAAACTGCATAATAAGAAGAAGTTATTTTAAAAAAGTAAATAAAACCAAAGTAACAAAGCTAGAAGCGTCACGTCTGTGCTGGGCACAATGACCAATACATCCTTGATCATTTCAACTGATTTCTTTGCGGGTGATAGAGCAGGTGCTGAGCAACAGGATTAGCTGATTACAGTGATTAGTAACGTAAACGAGATGAAGTGTGACTCACCGGAGGCGCTAAGTGCGCGGAAACGAAGCAGCCTTCGTACGAAAGACAAACGCAGACAAATGCCAGAAGATGCAGAGAGCGCCAAAGTGCACAAACCATCTTCGCCGTCAGCTGAAGCCCAACCTAAACAAGGAAGAGCTTCGCGTAACAAAATCTGCCGTGGGAGCGATCCGTGCTGGACTGAACCATACGGAAACGGGGGGCGTCGGGAGCGCATGATCACGTGTATATCGTACAATGAGCACAAATAGGGGAGTAGAATGACAGTTTCCACGTATATCCTTATGTTTAAATATAAGCACAATATTTATTTTGCTATTATGGATGTAGTTTGTAATAAAAAGTAACGTTACTGTGCACTCCCCCCTCTCGCCGCAGATAAACGGGAGGAAACACGGAAGTCGAGCCTGATCATGTGACTCGATCAGCTGATTGGAGATTTCTGTGTTTACGCCACTTCACTTTCTGGGCACTCGTATCCAAATGGGAAGTTTGGTTACATGATCGCTGTGCTATAAGTAGATGTGGAACTTACCTGCTGCTCCTAGTTGCTATACCTGGTTAATTAATTTGATCTTACAACAATATAGTTTTAGTAATACTGTAATGACATTTTATTGATCCATGTGGGAAAATTCTCTTTTCACCTACCCCACGTAGGTGACAGCAAGCTTGGCAGTGAAGGGCAGCCACCCGCAGTGGTGCCCATGGAGCTGGGGGTTAAGGGCCTCGCTCAAGGGCCCACAGACATGACTGTTTTGCCAAAGATGGCCGTGAACCAGCACCCTTCTGATCACAGAGACTTAACCCTCTGAACCACATGCTACTTCATCTTGGCTCTCCTTTTTACAACTCAAGGAATTAATAATAGCAATTCAAATGACATTTTACATGTTTTTGCCCAAAGCGACACACGAGTGAGGCAAATAGCACATTGCAAACATAGCTACTGCGAAGAGGTCAGCTAGGCTAAACTTCCAATGAATGCCCAAGTGTAAGCAGTCTTGGAGCAGGAACTACACAAAAAGCAAGAACTTAATCAGACTATTCAAGGACTAGAACTGCAGCATAAGAACCTAAAGCTTATGATGTACTATCTGCCTCGCTTGAATAAGTGCCTGTAAATAAACGAATGAAATGTAAAGGTAAACTAAAGACTACATCAACGTTTCATATAGACAATTTTAAACAGTCTCTTATAAAATAGATTTGTACTGAGATGGTAACATAATTCCCATATTGTTTTACTACCATAAAGGTCTCTATTGGCATCGATTGCCTTTTATACATTTACAATGTAATCATGTTTTAGTGCTCAGCAGCCTGCAAACAGGGCCAATTTCGATAATATCATGACTCACAAGGAGCCAGTGCACACAGCCGTCTGCCGGGAGCCATTGCTGACACAGGAGCCTGGGCCCCCTCCCTGGGGTCGTCTCATTGATCCGGCCGCGGAGCATAAATGGAGCGAGCAACCCAGCGCGCGGAAACACGGCATCTGATTGCAGCGGGGTTTGCTTGTGATGGAGCTGCCACCTAAACGTAATGGCTGTCTGTATGTGTAGCCCCGCCCCGAGCCATGGCTTTAAATCAGGGAATCGATTTGGGCTGTTACAACACGTTATTTAACTCTTCTTCACAGAACCCACCATTATCTGGCCGAGAAAGTGACCCACACTTTTTGTCAATACGTATCGACTTGAATTTAATGAACTAAACATTCCCAAAAGCGAAGACTTCAATGGTTTAAATGTTTTCTGAAAACCGTTTCTTGTACCAAATTGCATTTAGATGTACCAATAAATCAGAGCTCTTTGCCAATAGTTAAAAGTCACTCTCCCTCAATATAAGTAAAAGCTCACATTATATAGCACAAAAGACTTCCACTTAAAATCTATAAAGACCATTAAATACAATTCACTTTTTCCTCAAAAAAAATTCTTTAATGCTAAAGAAAAGAACATCGACTACAGATTCTAAAGAAACACTGCAGGGAAACATACACAACATTTAAGAGGAAAAAACATTACAAAAAAAACACAAAACAAAAAAAAACATGAAATCTCATTTGCAGTATCGGTCAGCTTTCATCTTGGCTCTCCTGTGGATGACAAAGAGACACCCACATCAGGACAAGAGGTGGCTCGCCTTGCTGAACGAACAGCACAACCCGATAGGTCAGTCTAACATAAACCGCCACCCAACTGACCTAATTAATATACATGAGGGCCATCAGTAATGTACCTGCCCCACCCCAAAAGGGAGGGGGGCTAAAGCAGAAATTCATTCCCCATACCGGTCGAGCATTGTCTCGTGGAACTTTCCGTCCAGCCTGGCCTTCTTCAGCTCATTGTTGTCTCCCTCATTGACCCTCAGCCTCTGGTCCTGGAAGCTCTGAAACTTCTTCCTGCCAATCAGAAGGCACAATCAGTCTGGCCTGCCCCACACTCTATGTGACAGCCCCATTGAAATGTGAGGGGGGGGGCGCACAGAAACAGGTCAGTACCCTGGGGGAGGTCATTGCGGCTGGGAGGCGATCACAGTAAGTAGATACTGAAGCGGTTGCTGTTTCTAATGACCCTAAGGCAGTGTCCCATCATGGTCCTTGGGGACCCGCAGATGGTCCACGTTTTTGCTCCCTCCCAGCTCCCTACTGGACAGTCCTGCCGGGAGCTAGGAGGAAGCAAAAATGTGGACTGAATGCGGGTCCTCGAGGACTTGACTGGGAAATGCGACCCTGAGACACCAGGTGCCTTTAGGTTCAAAGCCAGGAGTAGCCAGTCGGTTGTAAGTTTCTAAGGGTCCCCCAGGAAGCCCACCAGGGCTGGCCACACACAGCAGTGTGAAACGCCCAGCAGAGTGCTGGTTCCAAGCCCGCTACAGTGATGTACGCACACGTAGTTTATCTCGCAGCTCTTGACGTTCCCCCGGTCCTCATCCGCGATGTCGTCGCTCCTCTTCGCCTCCCTCTCAGCACAGGAGCGGATCTGTTTGGGAAAAAGGGTATGTGTTCACCGACCTACTCCATGCCCTCCCTCTGGAAAGCGTGCCCCCCCTCGGGAAAACAGTTTGCCTTTATCATCTCCTCCTCTTTAGCAATCTTGCTCCTGGCCACAATGTCGCCGGCCTCGCTGTAGGAGATGAAACAGCTATTGGCAGCCATCAGAGCCATCTTACCCTGAAAAGGTGGGAAAGTAGCAAGGACGTGTTTAATCAAATGGCCAAAAGTCCACCCTCCCTTCTGTAAAAACATCCAGCTGTAAAATTCGTGAGTAGTTCTGGATGCTGCTGTCAGGAATGCAACAATCCATTATTATTGTTATTATTTCTAATATCTTTTCTTTTATATTTATATTTTTTATTTTCTTTTATATTTATTTCACGTTTGTTTTGGTTGATGTCAATCTGGCGTTGGTGTGTCTTAACAATGTGTCCATGTCTCTACATGCTATTTATTTGTTTTTCATAGCCTAACTACTTTTATATTTTATGTTCTGTTTTTACTGTACAGTGTCCTTGGGTACCTTGAAAGGCACTTAAAATAAAATGTATTATTATTATTATTATTATTATATCGCCACCTAGAGGTGCTTTGTTGAAACTCCAATCCCCTTTAAAAAACACTGAGGACTCACATCTTGGAAGACTGGTTCCCACTGCTCCCGGGACCCAATGGCGTCGGAGCGGCCCACCACCACGCCCTCCGCGTCCACCCCCAGGTACTTCCCGTAGCCTGACTTGAGGGCGATCCTGAAGGTGAAAAGGCGGCATGTCAAGATGGGCCTTTGGCATGTGCACAGTGCTGGTGACGAGCCGGCAGGTCTCACCTGGAGTCCGACACCTTTATAGCTGTGAATTGCTCTGGGGGGGCTGGTCCTTCTTCCCCTGGAAGGGCAGAACGACTCGCTTTAAAAGATGCAGGCTCATGGCATGAAGTCCAAAAGCTACCTCGAATTTCAAGCTCACGTGGCGGAACAGCCAAGGGCCAGGGTCTCAAGGATTAACATCCAGATTGCTGGACATATTCAATGTCCTTTTAAAAATATACATGTCACACAGAAACAAAGATACAGAGGTTTATAACTGATAAACAATGTCAATGTGACAAACTGCTGTACTAAACACCACTAAAGTCCAATTAAACACCTGAAATGCAGGCAGCAGTGTGCAGGGGCGCGCTCTAAATCTCTCTGGGAATCAATTCGGTCCTAGTGGCAAAGAAATAATCTCCCAGCAGTCTCAGGGGTCCACAATAACTCTACCAGTCACCTTCCATTAGCCACGTTCACTCTCCATTGCAGAGGCCCAGCTTACACATCAGTCCTACAAAGAAAATGCCTTTTCTTCCTGCAGTCTCCCACCCTACCTTGCCCAGCAGCGTACCCAATTATCCCTGCCATGCAGCGTGGTGAGGGTGCTGACAAGCAGACAATTAGGTGGGGAAGCAATTATCACAATCAGTTCCCCTACATGAATGGCCCGGAAATTCGCCTGAAATCCCGCAACGCAATGGTACTGACAGCACACGTCCATTATGCGCCTTTTTCGCCGTCTGCCAACACATGAGAACGGGACTCTCTGGGCTCCTGGTACTGATTACGCTCAAGCAGCCCAGAGACTGCGAGCCCCACAGGCCACGGCAAGAAAGAAGCCTGCTAGCAGCAATGACAATGCCATTATAAAAGTGATATTATGGGCTGGAAAATGAAAAGCAGCACTTTTTTCCCGCATTCATACGCGAGTCTGAATAGTGGCTCTTAAAATGCAAAATCAATCAGTAACTTCAAAATGCACCTGGCCGATTCACTTTCCTGCATTTTCTGCTCCACACGCAACAATTTTGCGAGAAATAGAACATTAATATAAGGCTAAATGTCCTTTCACGCTCAATTATGTACTGAACAGATAAAATGTCAATTTTTTATAGAACAGAAATGTTTTTCCAGGAAGAAGGGAAGAAAAAAAAAAAAAAAAAAACTCAGGCCCGGTGTAGTTACAGGTACTGCATGACAGAGGACACATTCCCAGATGTGTGATACAAAGAGTGGCCGGAATGCTCTGCTGTACCTTTGTGTGGTGCCCCGAGAGTGAAAAGCCCCGTGTCCAAAGCGTGGACGTATGAGCTGTCATGCATCTCTATGGAAACTGTTCCACTGATTTGTCCGAAGTGACCAACCACCCACCAGCCTCCTAGAGTGAAGAAGTCAGATAAAAAAAAAAAAAAAAACATGAAAGGTTTCTGTACCCACCTTCAGAATGCCTTCAAATATGCACAAGACATAACACGCGTGAGGTTCTGATAATATTAACAATCAGTGTTAACAGGGAGAACTTCACAATATATCAAAGTCTTTTTTACCAACAATGTCCATTCTATTTGCATCATCTTCCCTTTTTCTCTTCCTGTCCTTGTCTTTCTTCTTCTTGCTGAAATTGAGAGAATAAAAAAAACACTCCTCAATCCCAAGTCTGATACAGGAGGTTTTCCCACAAACGGGATATGCTGATATTTTCTGAACAAAGCATTTATTCTCAAAAGATAAGGGTGAAGCCAAACATCTGGGTCCCTGATACACTCCTCCTGCGGTGTGTGTATAGATCAGGGCTGCTCATTGCTGATCCTGGAGATCTACCACCCTGAAGAGCTTAGGTACAGCTCTAATTAAACACACAGGGCAGGTTGAGAAGCATGCACTGGTACAGCCCATTGTCACACCCACCACACACATGGTCCAGACCCACCCTCTGGAAATGTCCATCTATCTGCTGCAGCCAGGTGTTATGTGGGCATCCCTTTGGCCTGGTCCAGCTGCTCAGGTCCTCAGCAATGACCCCTCAGAGAAACACGCCACATGCCCATAGTGCCATAATGGATGCTCCCTCATAATGCAGGTAATGTGCCTCATTCGGGTCTCCCTGAGCAACCGATCATTCCACACAAAGTCAAAGCAGCAGTACCCAAGGAAAGAGACACAGTACCGAAGGAGTCCAGTCTTCGTCTCAGCTCGCTGGATAGCGTCCATCTCTCACAGCCATAGTGTAAGACAGGGAGCACCAGGACTCTAAAGACTTGGACCTTGCAAAGACATTGGGAATGCCACACACCCCATTCCAGCAACCTCATTACCCTCCATGCTCTCCCAATCCATCTGCTGACTTCACAGGAGTCACCAGCGACACAAATATCACTGCCGTGGTAAGTGAACCACTCAATATGGTTGACATTCTCTCTGCAGACACACTGCTGGTGGCTGTGCCCAAGAGGTCATTAACAGCCTGGATTTTGGATTTTATCCAGGACACTCAGAAGCCCAGGTACTCAGACTCCTCACTCAGTCGCTCGAGAGCCCTGATTAGAGCCTCCATTGATCCTGGGAAGATCACAGCATCATTGGTAAAGTCAAGATCCGAAAATCTTTCCTCACCAAGAGATGCCCCACAGTCTCTGGACGCCATGACCTTGCCCAGCACCCAAGTCCATGTAAGCACTGAACAGAGTAGGAGGAAAAACACACACCTGACAAACCCTAATGGGAAAAATGCAGAGGTTCCCCTTCCACTCTGCACAGCACTCTCAGTACCAGTGTACTGGCCGGTCATGATGTCCAGCAACTTCAAGGGGATCCCAAAAAGTCTCAGGATGTCCCACAGGGCAGCTCGATAAACCGAAGCGAACGAACACTTTACGAAAATCGTCAAAGGCTGCAAAGAAACCCTGTTGATATTTCCGTTTGCACTCGATGGGAATCCTCAGTGTAAGGATGCGGTTGCCGATGACTCCTCCAGGGATGAGTTCCTGTGAGCCCAGCAGCTGTACTACTTCCGCGGAGAGCAGAAAAGAGTCCTGCCTACCATTCTGGAGCTGCGTGAACATTTGTACGATGGCTGGAGTGCCAACCTTGTCACCAACCCCCAAATTTTCCCCTGAAAGTTGGAGGGCCGCTTGAAAGGCTGGCTGTAGTTTAACGTCATACCCAGGACACGCCTGATACAGACAATCAGGTCCATCAGCAGCATCTCAGGAACTTGACTCTCGATGTAAAAATAAAGGCTCACGCAAGGTAAACATAATTATGACCTTCACACAACAAACAAACAAACAAAAAATAGCTAAGAGGTCTCTTCTAATAATTTAAAGGAATCATTAATATTCAGCAATCTCTTTCTCCTATAAATTTCAGTGATTTGGAAGTCTTTTTTAAAGACAACCAATAAATGTTGCGACTTAATGCATGTACATTTAGGAATGAAAAATCCCTAAAATAAATAACATTTCTTGTATAGACACATCTCGGTTAAATAAAAAAAAAAAACAGGCGTGGGCCATGACGCGGTGACGTAGTAAGAAGGCGACGGGCACTAAGGTAGTTTATACAAAAGCGGTTTATACAGAAGCGGTAAACAGCGCTTAAATACTGACAAAAGCAGCAAAAACAGAAGAATCCACTGAATGAAACGCATGAACTTCTAACTAAACACGCAAATAAGTAAATGTAAGCAACCCAACTCACTCGTTCTAGTGACTCGATTTTAAAACGAATAATGTCGAAAAGCTGAAAAACGCGGACCTTAATAAGCGTAAGCCTTGTTTTGGCCTGATAGCAACATGCTCGTCAAAGCAACTACAAAAACAGAAAACGGGCAACGGTGCCCTGTTAAGTGTAATTATATAAACCAATTATATAGGCCAACAAACCACGGATTAACATTCGATTATCATTACTTCACAGGCACACTTAGGCCCTAAGCCGGGGTATTCTTGTTAAACAGACAACAGCGGGTAGATATTTAGCTCACCCCTTATGCTTTGATCCTTTCAGGACCAGTTTCGTCGACTTAACCCTCGAGTAGTCCGCCATGTTTAGCTCTCAGTGCGGAGGACAGCGACGCTAGTCGGAGATGGTCAAACTCGTCGGATGACAGCGCCCCCGTGTGGCCGGAGGCCGCAAACAAAAAAGGTAAAGGGCTTCAACGCCATTTCATGTTTACCTCGAGTTTTGTAAAGAGAGCGTGACCAGATAGTCTATGTCAGAGAAGACACTTTGAGCTACTTCAGGGTTTACAAACTACTAAGGCTCCTGTGCTTGGCTAAACAGTTCAGTTCTTCTTGTGCTTTTACTGGTTTGTTCCCTTAACTGAAAGACTCATTAATATTAGTGACACATGCATGATTATAGGTGACTGACCAATCAGAAGACAGCAAGAACTCGGCGCTTATGTGAAATGGTAGTTTACAAATTCTGTACTAGCTCATAGTGCCTGGGATGACATGGATTATCTAATCACCCTAGTAAAAACCTATGAAGGACATTGTACAAGACACGGGGCCATGATATATAGCTATAAATCACACATCAGCCGGCTCAGCACTGCTATCAAGTGAAAGGACTGAAATGGGCCCCTGCGGCCCCTGGAGTCCCTCCGGCTTGGCGCGGCATTCTTGTCACGGTGCCAGTGTGACAGCAGCCGAGGATCGAAGCCTCGTCGACGCTGTAATCTCCAGCAAGCAAGATGGTCCGCTGGTCTAGGAACCGGTCTCGCCAGAAGACCCCCTGAAAAGTATCCTTAGATTAGACTTTTCTGTGTCATCGCCAAAGCAATTAGTCGGCTCGGCTGAAAGCACCTTCCCTCGTGTAGGTGGACTGAAACCTCTCCTCTAATAATCCCCCATTAGCGAGGATCGGTCCCATCAGGAGGCGACGAATAGGCTGCAATAAATCACTTGGCGACATTGTCAGGAGTTTAAACGAATGAAACGGAGCAGGGTCTGTCGCTAATAATGAACTGTACCGGGCGTTCGTTTCACACTGAGCAGAACTGACATCGCGAGTGGGAATGAGAGCCACCGACAGCGTATGAATGATTAAATCCGCGTTATGCTTCAGGGTTATGGGATGAACTAATAAACGCGCCCGTAATAAAATGGGTTTGTGTTGAACGGTGACGGCTACACAAGCCAGATTTCACCCCGCTCCCTCTATTCGATTAATTGCTGATATATTGGATTGGGGCTGTTCTCCCGCCTTTTAACTGTAATTAATAAGACATTAAGATGTATTTATGTCGTGGCCACAGGGTGACGTTCTCCAGCGCAGCGTCGAGCGTGAAATAAGCGCATGTAGTTGAAAGGCAGAGCAGATGGGTAGGTGCCGCCCCGCGCAAAAATGGGAATTAGGCAGTGCCATTGAAAGACGTCTATAACAGATCTCGAAAGCTTCCTCTCTGAAGGGCTGAATACTTCACCACTTTGTGTGTGTGCCCGCCTCCCCCCATCCACCCCCGGCCTCTCTCATCATCACAGGATTACCGAGGTGGCTGAATGCACAAAGGTGCTCCAGCTGAAAGTCACGATGGTTCTCAAAGCGCCAGTGTGGGCCTCATGATTAATGCATGGTGGGAGACGTTCACTGACGGAATGCGTCAAAGCAGTGCGTTGGCACGTTTATACCCACAGAGCCTGTTACATTTCAGGGGATACGACCTGCCAAGCAGCACAACCCTCCACTTTCACACAACGGGAAGGGGGGGGGGACATCAGTGAGCCCGAAAATCTGCTTGAATCTGTAATACCGATGTGCCCTTAAGTGTGTCCTCGTTAAGGGAGCCGGTGATGGTTTTAGGCACTCTGGGCAAAGGGCCAAAACAGGCCCCTCCCAGATGCGCCATCACTGGGATCATCTGTCTCTTGTGCAGACCTCAACCAGCGGAGCAGAAATGCAAATGATCCTACAAGTGTGTCTAACGGCATTCATTAAGGGCACCATAACACTTTAAAAGTGAGAAATTCACCCACATATGGAAAGCGGCATTGGAACTCGGATTCATCTGGCAGGAGTTACGCATAACAGAAGGCGCTAGAAGTTAAGATGTTTCCTGTGTCAGTTTCACTCAGCACATAACGTTGTTTCGGGGTCCCGGCTGAGGAGAAACATGGCACGTGAGCGATGACCTCGGAGTCCGTACTAGGGAGTCTCTGTCATTTTACAGTGTCTGAAAATCATATTTTCAGCTTCTTTGTCCTGATGCCTGGATTTGTCAGCAGGGGAAGCTTGACATGGAGAATCCAACCCCTGCCAGAGA
This sequence comes from Mormyrops attenuatus, assembly GCA_026777985.1. Lineage (NCBI taxonomy): Eukaryota > Metazoa > Chordata > Actinopteri > Osteoglossiformes > Mormyridae > Mormyrops > Mormyrops attenuatus. Next base: position 11,582,063 of record JAODKC010000053.1, on the reverse strand, counting down.
GACTGACAGTGACCCTGTCCAGGGACCAACAAGAAATCCAGAAATGGCCCCTTATTCGGACACGCCCTGCATGTAATAGGCTTAAAAAAAAGCCACATAAAATATATATATATATATATGTATAACTCAACACGAATGTATACTTTAATATAATAAAATATAGCATGTAGTTAATAAACGATCATGCGTAAAAAACTGATGGGAGGCACAGAGGCAGACCAGATGGATCTGGGATGGAACCCTGGCCGGCGCTTGATTATCAAGGCAGCGAGAAAGGTGGACGTGATTGCTGGAATTGTGCGCGTGAGCCGAATTTGGGGCGCGAGGGTCGCTGGGGCGTTTAGCTGCTGAAAATGGAGAGTGAAGCCCGGGTTTAACACATGGCCGCTTTTCCATCAGCCCGCTGAAATGACGGTGGTGGGTGCTCGGAACCGGTCGGTGTTGTGTGAAACGCACTGGAATATCATCATGGCAAACGGCTTCTCAAGACGGAAGTGTTTTGAAGAGAAGCACTTTGGTCATTTCACACCGGAAGCGTTTGGTGCTGTACTCTGCAGCCAAAACTATCCGTGTCTTCTAATTTGTTACCATCTCACTAATCTTCAAGAACCTGATCTGTTACGGATCAGTGTCCATTAAATTTATTTCACATGTGTATTTAAACACAATTTTATGCTCAAAGAATCAGCAGAAGTGGAGGCGGAGTTGCCCCAATTGTCGAACCTTGGCATGGGGACCAGTCATTATCCTCCTCTGGACGAACAGGTACAAGCCGAACTTCGTGTTCCCAAGCATAGGTACAGAAAGAGCTTCCTCGCTGACAAGTTAAGCAGCAGTTAATGGGTAAAGAAATACAGCCTTCGGGCGAGAAAGACTCTCTGCGGTCCGGCTGGACTCTGGGGTCGCCTGCTCCTCATGCTGCCCGGAGGGACCCTCGGCCAATCCCATGGCTTCACGTCCACATTAAGTTTGACTGTTTTGTTTCGTTAGTGAAAACATAATATGGCATTTTGGAAGAGGGTATTGTTAGCTAGTTTACTGTTTTCACAGAAGACATACCTGTGGAATTTGGGGAGGGGCGAAAACCCCCGGGCCCTGCGCTCTAGGGAGCCCCCTGCTGGTTTCCAGTAGGTTTTCTTTTTTAGTAACAAAACACAGATCAAATTCAGATCCACTCTAAATCATTTGCTTACGAATTTTGTTTAAAATATTATAATGTATAACAACGTCATATTAAATTCGTCCGATCGATCCGCTGGTGTGAAACCCCCCTCCCCCGATCGGCGATTTTTACCGACAGCTCTCCCGCCCCAACCGGCACCCCGCGGTTTGATTAGCATATTATTCATCTTCCATTCCATCTTTAATTCTCTCTCGCTTCTCTTTCGGTTCCAGAATAATAGCTTAAATGGCCCACTTATCGGCCCCTCATCTATGTCAGTTTAGGGTCCCCAGAGAAGTTAGCCCACCCCTGGCTACACCCCCCGTCAATCTGTGTCTCTCTGTCAGCTCCCCCCCCTCCCCCGCGCGTCTCATCGGTCTCTCTCCTGCTGAAATCTATGTAGTTCTGTCTCTATTATCTCCCTCCTAAGAGTTAGGTTTTACCCCGAGCCCCGTCTGCATACCCCGAGCATTATCCTGCTACAAGCGGAAAGGTATTGGTCCCTGTCCAGGTTAATAACGCTGTTTCTTCCATCCGGTGAGTTTTTCCTTCATATTCCCTTGTCATCTTTCAGCCACAAATAAATCTAATCAAATGAAAAAAGAGAAATGAAAAAAATAAAAAAAAGAGAAATCACTCCGTGCCCGTGCGCGTTCCGGCTTCCTGTTCCCTCCGCTTTTTACGCGGTGTCAGTAATCGCGGGGCCCCGCTTCAGCCCGGCGCGGTCTGGAGGACTGGCAGCGGTAATTATGATCGCTGACATGGGTTCAGTGCTGCGTGAACGCGCACCGAATGGGGAGCAACATTAATTATGAAAGGAAAACAGTTTCCATTCTCGGGATAATATGTTTTCTTGTTGGCGTGATTTGTTCGAGGAAAGTAATAGAGAAGCATATTCGGGCTGTGGTTTCGTCTCATCAGTGGCACATATTAAAGTCCCCTCATCTTTCACAGAAATTACACATTTCGCTCCAACTCTAATGAAGCCTCTACAGTAGAAACTATTGAATTATGTCTCTGCACCCTTCTTTAGTTTCCCAGAACCTATGTTTTTCGCGTAAATAACTGAAAGTGCCCACCAGGGGGCACTGTATACATGTTGAAGTATGTATTCATGTTGAAGACTACTGAGGCAATAGTCATATTGGCGCTGGCACAGAATGAGAAGTTTAATTAAATCTTTAAAACTGATGAGACCATTTAAAAGCAGGAATGAGTATTATATGCTGAAATGTATCATGTAAGAAGACAGTAAAGCTGCCCATTGAGGTATCATCTGAGAGGCAGTGCTACTGGATTGGCGACCTGATGGGGGTGCTGGGAGTGACAAGGGGGAGGCAGGGGTGGGGTGGAGGGCTCTGGGGGTAGAAGACACTGTACAGTCTCTAGTCAAGGGAAGGAAGGTGGGATTTCATTGCGTCTTTTTACTGAAATCCTTTATTTGCATCAGACTCGGAGCGAGTGAATTGTGGACCCATCGACATCCAGTGGGCTGCAGCCGTGACACCGCAGAGACCTCTTTTTTTAGCCCAGCCTCAAAACAGCATTCATCTCGTTAATAAAGTCCCCGAAAAATTCATCAGTGTTCGTAAGTGAAGGATTGCAGGGATGGAAACACATTAAGATATGTGTGTTGTCTCCTTCCAGGCAGTGGAAGGGCAGCCATCCTGCTCACGTGTGAATGAGCTGTGGTGAATTATTCACGAGGGGGTATTTTTAAACCTCATACACGTGTGTATGTGAAGATCACCTCCTAGCCGGCTGGGATAGAGGTAAATCATTTATCGCCTTTGCCCGTTCGGTTTAATGGATGTTTAAAAAGCATCCTGGCCAATCCTGAGAGGTCTCAGCGGATGCATCCCCACATCTGACACAAAACCATGGGCTGCAGTCCCCCCCCCCAAGAAGTCACATGCTTACGCTTATTTACACCTCTACATAAGCCACCTGCAGTTCCCTAAGAACTGTACACAGTGTGCACACAGGTGTGTCCCGTACCTGTGGCAACATATCCGTACAGTATGTGTGTGCGTCTCTCCTCCTTGGCTGAGGTTGTGCTATTCCTGAGCCCTCGGGTTGGAACCCTGTGTACAGCCCCTGTGATACGATAGACCAATGTTTCCCAACTCAGTCCTCGGGACCTACAGACAGTGTAGGTTTTTGCTTCCTCCCAGCCCCCTACCAGACAGTCTACAGTTAGGAGGGAGCAAAAACCTACACTGCCTTTCCCTGGCTGGCATGAATAAACATACACTCTGCAGTGTGGTCAAACGCATTAACGGCCCCTTCTGACTCCCCCTCCCCCACAGTGAGAAATGGAGATCACTAGATTGTTCCAGAATAAGATTTAAAAAGAAACGGCAGAATGTGACTAAAGTAATCATCTTCAAATCAAAGACATGTCAGTCATCATTTTGAGATGTGTGGCACTTTCCACAGGAGAGAAGGAGGGATGGTTTTAATTAAGAGGAAGCATTTGACGGAAGATTCTGCAACGGCTCTTTTCCAGTACTGAGAACAGAGATGGTCAGCCCATCCTCAAGGAAAAAAGCTGCGCTGTTATTGAGCCCGTGAGACTAACCGCGCTGCCCACTCACTTTACCGCGGACACGTCCGGATTGTTACACTCCTGACAGCGAGACCCCAAGCGACGCTGAGGCGGCGGTTGCTGATCTGTCTGGCGGTTCTTGCGGAAGTGGATGGGAATCTGAGAAAGCAATTAACCTCGAGGCAAACTTCCGTAGCGCTGGTGTGGGCCCCGGCGACCATGGGGTTCGGACACAAATATACACCCGCTCCTCCCATGGAGGCATCTTAAACATGGTGTGTGGGGTCGAGAGTGTTGCTTTTCCACGGAACAGATCTATTATCACCTGTTGTGAGACCTTGCCCACTTGCCATGCCGCCACCAGCGTGTCACTCAGACTCTGCTTGCTGTCTCACTTTGGTTAAATTAAGCTGCGATGTTGCTGACATCAGTAAGGATGAAAAACGACCTGCAAAAAAATCAGATTGTATTATTGTTTTAACAAAATTATACCATTTCCTCAGCCATTTCAAAGCTGTGTTGTCTTCTTTAATACCTTAAATGATCTTCTGATGTGATCAAGGCCTGGATCTTTATGTTGTAGAGGTTTGGAGGTCTGCAGGATCGAATGTCAGACAGGAACCAAAGCCTTCCCCAGACAAATTCAGAGCACAGCTCTCACGTTTAACATTTATTATGGAGATGGCAAGGCCAATTCTCAAGTAATCAAGTCTTCAGGAAAACAAACCTTGAAGTTCGTCTATTAATTGTTACCCTGGTCCCGACGGCGGCTATAATTTACTCTGTGGCCATTTTGCAGCTTAACCGGCTGATGTTCCTGCGTAATACCGATTCAGGAAGGGCATGTGTGACCGCACTCTCACTCCTCTGCTTTGACATGCTTGAACCTTAGTGAACAGCCCCAGTACTCCCAGTGTCAGTCTCTTAGTTGCTATAGCCTCTGGTTTACCCACATTATGTTCCTTTACTCACCCGGGACACCCTATACTCTCTGAATATTTTATGCTTGCTATTATAAGGCATGCCCTGTCGCTCTTACAGAGATGTTCCTCGCACCTTACTGGGGTTAGCCTCCAACCATCTTCCAGTGCCCCACCTGTAGCTCTCCCTTATTTATGCCACTGTTAAAGCACCCCATGTTCTTAAGGACCATCTCCTCTGCACTCAGCGACTCGCAAGACAAAATGTGCTGGTTACAGGGAGATCTCTGCCACTGGGTGGAAACTGGGAGCCCTGGTGTGTGCATACTCCCAGGTAAACGGAGGCGCACTGAGGGTGGTCAGCTGATGCCTGCCTCGTTCACTTTCTGTCAGGAAGTTGAAACTAGATATTCATGGCATCATCGCTGGCAACCACTAGGGCTTAAGCATGGGGGGGGCAAGTACAGCCTGGAAGCGTTCTTAGAAGGCATTGATCCATGGATAACCCCCCCCCCCCCCACTGATTCCATGGCAGGAGGCCTTTCCATTCGTCGTGTGGAAGTTTCGTTCACACACTTTGCCAGGAACATTTGGGGTCACAGTGGCTCACCAGTGCCATGTATGAAGGGAGAAGAAGGTGGAGGAGTCTCATCTCCGAGCCTCTGAGAAGCCCTGAGGATCCAAGCGTGAGTCTGCTGTTGCTCCAGGACGGTAACTGTGAGGCTGGCAGGCAGGGGGAAGCTTGGCTCGACTGTTGCCCCCCCCACTGAGCTGCTGAGAACACTTAACTTGTGAGACAGCTCTTCAGTTCGAACCCCTTTAAAGTCCTGCCAGAGTGGAATGGACACGTTCTGGCCATGTCGATGGCTGGCAGTATCCTGCCAGGTCCGTGATGGCGGTGAGAAATGGGGGTGGGCGATGTCAGTGGGGGCTGTCTGCGTGTCGGGGTACTGGCTGTGCATGTAAATATAGAGGGAAAGCGGTCAAGGAGTCAAAAAGTTAGTTATGAATGATGTCAGAAGGCTGGTCTTTTAAGATAGGCTATTTCACCGGTTCCACTTTGTTCATATCAGCCAGTGGGGGGTGCAATGGTGAAAGCACCGATCTGGTGCTATAAAAAGAAATGGGTTGCAATCGCCGAAACAAGCCTGGGTACTTGTGCTAAATATTTAAATTTTAATCTGCTTCACATTCTAAAATTAAAAAAAAAAAAAAAACGTGAGCCATGCTAGTGATTTTGGAGGGAAACAGCTGTTACACGAAATAAATAATTCAGCTCAGCCTCTGACAAGGCCTCAATGAGCAGTAATGGACGAGTCTGTCAGAGACACGTGCTGGTCCTGGGCGGCGGCTCCTGTCCATCATATTCAGCATGTTCCCCTTGGTTTGCGTCATCTCAGCCGAAGGCTCTTTTAGAGGAGCACGCCCCCCCACAATAATGGTAAATCTCAAAAACTAATACAGACGCTCCTCTGCTTACAAACGTTCAACTTACGAACTTTCAGACATACGAACGAAGAGGACTACAAGTCAAAACTGTGTTCACTGGGCTCCCGTTTCTTGTCCGCAACATCAGTTTTTTTTTTCTGCCCTCCAGTTCGACGACTTCTGGCCGCTACTCCCGCCGCGCAGCAGCGTAGCGTGCGTAATCCCAGCATCCTAATTCTTTGTACTTGCGTATACCCTTAAAATGATGTTGAATAACGACTTACGGACATTTCAAGTTACGAACGGCCGTTCGGAACGTATCTCGTTTGTGAGTAGAGGAGCGTCTGTATATATATAACTGTAATATAAAAAAATGCTGGAAACATGAAAACTCTGAATCTTTCGGTGGCAGTCGTCCTTGGCCCTGGTGGCAGAACCGCAGTCTGTTCACTGCCAAAGCAGAGAATCAGCGTGAATGACTGCAGGAGCCGGTAAACCGTGGTGCACGGCAGCTTTTATGGCAAGGAAACTATGGAGGAAAAGCCGATATTGAGATGAGAATGAAGTCATAAGTGCCGGGAGCCCACAGTGCATGTTTTCGTGACTATCTTCAGGAGACACCTGGGAGAAGAGCAAACTACTGCACTTTCATAAATAATCTACATAAAATGTAAAATGTTACCATGACTCAGGTTTTGCTTTAAAAACACATCCATCTACTGCTTTGGATAGTTAATGTAAGGAAATGTTACCCCTGCCACACAATGGCCAACCTTTCTGTATTTTGGGACGTATTTGCTCTTGGCTGTGGGAGGCAGACCAGTGGCCTTTACTGGGCACCACTTTGCACCCGAACGCCTCTGCAGTGCAGAGTGACGATCCACAGCAAAACCCATGGCTGGACCATAGCGCAGGATTTTCTGTCTGCGGGGGAGTGACAGCCGCAGGCATGAAGCCTGGAATTAGCCTAGAAGCCTGGAGCGAGGGAGAGTGGGAGAGAGAGGAGCGGAGATGGAGAGAGCAACCCTGCCCGGTGTCCCAAATGTTAGCAAACTCAATGTCCTGCTGCCTGTGGAGGAATGGAGGGGAGGCAGGAAATGGGGATAAGGTGTCTGTCGAGGATGTGGAAGCCGGTTTGTGTGAGGCCGTACCCTGTGCTGGCTTACTGTTATTAAAATTAGATCCGTGATCTTATTTTATTTATGGGAATATCTGATCTCCAGTGCTGCCAGTGGGCTGTGGAGGCCCAGGCTGCTTGCAACTCAATCCCTGTCGGGGTAGAGGTTTCCGTACTTCCACAACCTCTGGATGTCTGCGGCCCCCACCTTGGTTATTTTTGCTGGCGTTTATACACATATGTTTACCTGAAGTCATCCAGAGTGCTGTCTACTGTTGGTGCAGGGAAGCATCTACAGGGTGAACAGACCAGGACTGCTGTTCCCTGTGTGCTCCTATCAGGACACCCTGCATGGTAATCAATACCAAGAATGCAAAGAACGCACTTGTATTCTTTCCAAGAATCAGCCTGGGATGCAGTGAATCATGGGATTGTTCTTGTTGGCAAAGGATGCGACTGATGCATCTGTGATATTTGGGTGGAGCAAGAACGACGTCTAGGGATTTTTACAGTCCTCCGTACTCTGTTCTTCTGTTTGAGTTTTGGAAATGTACTTCAGCAATGGAAGATGATGTCAGACAGGTACGCGAAAACACAGGAGTAGTGAAGTACACATATTGATAAACGCCCCCTAGCGGAAGCCCTGTTCGCATGAACTACCCTCCGGTGAAATTTTGATCTGTACGTACATTTATATACCGATGAGTCAAAACATCATGACCCCACATGAAGTGAATAATGTTGCCGATGTTGTTAAAATGGTTATATTAGATATATTAGGTATATTAGATGGTAAGCTATTGGTACTGGCATGGTAAGCTAATGGTACTGGCATGACTGCTAGGGAAATGGATAGGAATAAAGATTTAAGTGATTTTGATACAAATTGTTATGGTCAGTATATATACATGCCAAAAAGCTATTTGGTCTTTTGAGCACGATGCTCTTCCTCTCACGACTGGTGCTGCTGTTCTATTCCACTCCAGAAATGAATGTGGATGAAAATGTAGACATCTGCTGACCATTTAGGATCCATCCTGTTGCCTGGTGCGGGAAATCTCACCTGGGTTATTACAATGAACCAGTCAATAAAACCAGCCAGATCCCCTCACACTGACAATCACTTACTAAAGGACGGAGCTGCTGTTATCTGCCCCCCAGCATGAAAAACTCTGTCTTCAGACCCGCAAGGGCACCCCCACACCAGCGCCACATAAGGGAATGTTATAAGGAGTGAAATATAATTATAATTGTGACATTCGGCTGGACCTTAATGAACAGATATGAAATATGAAACTTGTATAAACTAATAACAGGAACGGAAATGATAGAAATAAGAGGAAGGAAAGGCTTTGGTCAGTGGTGTTACTGTCATGAGCAGCAGTAGCATTAAACTAAAGGAGCTAAAGAAGCTAAAGAAGCTAACGTCGCCCAGGTCATGTGGGAGAGGTAAGGGGGGCCGCTTCTGATTCCTCTGAAGCATTTGCTGTGACTGTAGAACATCCAAATCGTGAGACAAGGAGCCCCTGAGGTCTGTTCAAGGAAAGGACCAGTCAGGACCAATGCTGTCAGTATTGGTACAGGTCCACTACGACAGCAGCCACGTTATTTAGGAGAGCACCTTATGAAGATGAGGTGGCTTCTATTAGAAGATGGCTGATGCTGTAGCGCTATGGACAGGGGGAAAAGGTGAGAAAGGTGGGGGTGTATGGGGGTTGTTCTGCATAATGGCACAAGCCCCTGGCAAGAAGACTGAGAGTCTTACTCCTGCAAGTTGGGAGGTAGGAGAAGGCGAAGCTGAGGGGCCCAGCTTTGTGTTTCCTCGGAAAACACAGAGGTGTTTTCTTCAGCTTGCATCATCGGATACTTCTTCAGAGAGCAGTTGGACAGCCCTCATGAAAGACAGAGAAAGGCAGAGTCCTTGGCCCCCATTCCGGATGTGGATGTGGAGTTTGATGAAATAACTGATGAAATAAAAATCACGTAACGTTTCTTAAATAGACACCCAACATTGTACATCACAATTTTGAGATTAAAAAAAGTCAATGAGAGGTCTGCACTTGAAAAGGGATCAGTGTGAGTTTCGTCACCAAGCTGTTGTCCCCCCGGTCCTGCTCTCATCCTCTGATTATAGCCTTGGCTGTAGCTTAAGCATTTTATGTGACCAGCTTGTCATGTGTCTAGCAATGATTCTTTCCTGTGGATCTCTGCAGCTCTAGTGTTTTCATGGGTCACAGGAGAACACGCGTGTGCTGTGAGCACCCTGCACTCGGCTCATATGATGACTGACAGAAATCGCTAAGCTTTCAGGGATTGATACAGGCCGAATTTATATTTGGTGAAATTAATTTATATTTGGTGCTCGACCCCCCTATCATTTTACCAAGCAAACGACAGATGAATTGCAGCACTCAGGGGCTGCAAAATGGAAAATAAACGAACTGAACTTTTATGAGAATGGATACATTTTGAGACTGAGAGCTGAGATGAATTAGAAATGAAAGAGGCATGAATTAAACATGAGCTGTGTGAGAATTGTAAAAGCTATTGGTTCAGGTGTGGATTAGGGCTCGTGGACATTGGGCACTGGGGATACTTCCACAGCTGGGGTATAGTCCTCCGAACTGCAAATCCAGCCTGGGCCCCCATCTGAAGCTCAAGCAAGCCTAACCTGGGGGCAGAAGGCGTTAAAATGCTGACCTGCAGCTCCACTGTGCATTTGGAGAAGCTTCAGGTATCTGAAATCTTGCAGCTTGTCTGCTGAAGTGTTTTTTTTCAATTTGTCAGCAAAACTACTTTTTTTTCCTGTTAAAAGGCTTTTTTTTCAAAGGTTAGGCTGCAGGTATGAGTAAGGGTACTCTTGTTTTGTATCCACCCTCGTGCCTTTTGTTCAGTCAGAACACCCCTCAGGTGCATTGAAGTCCAGGCGGAACCTTTAGTATTGTCTGTAACATAACCACCAAAAAAAGTCAGAATATTTTTTGTGAGGTTCTATAATGATTTTCGCTATGATAGAAAAAGTGGAAAAAATTTTCCATTTTGATGGAACAAGGTTCTAGAATGATGTTCTTTAGTAAATTGTAGCCAGGTTTCTGAGTGTTTTTTCTGTGATGGAGCACGACTACAAGATTTTGTTTGTCACTATTCTAGGGGTTTTTGGAGTGAGATTCCAACAAGGTTCTATAATGTTTGTCGCTATGTTTCAGTGAAGTTCTAGATTATTTGTCACTTTGATGCATCGGGGTTCTGTAATGGTGAGCAAAACTATTGTAGAACAATGTACACTGTATCTAAGCATATAGGAGAAGCAGAAATGGGAGTGGTATACCATACGCTTTGTCAGCACTGATCAGAGGAACCGAAATTACGGGGATCATTTCCATTGTGATGTATTGTAATCTGCTTGCCGCTAATATGGGAGACAGCTGGGGAGTGAAGTCATTAGTCTCAGTGGATTTGACCGCCAATGCCTCACCCAGCCCAGATAATGTGCGTTAAATATGTCTCGCGGGCAATTCAATCAGCACCAAATGAACCACAAAGGGCCCAGCTCTCTCTGTTAAAGAAACTTCACATTCTCATAGTGTTTCATTGCTCTCATTTGAAGCTACACTACAGCAGTGTTGTGTGTGGGGGGTATATGATCAAAATCATTTTTTTTTGGCTCCTTGTTTATATCTATGGGTAAATGGCTGGTTAAGGTGAGGACTTAGTTGGGACATACCGAAGGGGAACACTCATGCCGCTGTTACGCAGGGATATTAAAGCGAATCAGCAGCGCACCGTCGATGTGCAAAAATTCTTCCTGACAGCCTCGCTTTGCAGTGCAGCTAGCAGGTGCCAGAGAGGCGGCTCTGTGCAGATACACACTGTCTCTGCTCCTTCTCATGTCTCTGCTCCTGCTTCTGCTCCTGTTCCTGCTCATGTTTCTACTCATCCTTCTGCTCCTGCTTCTGCTCCTACTCATGCTGCTGTTCCTGCTCATGCTCACGCTCCTTCTCATGGCTCTGCTCCTGCTTCTGCTCCTGCTTCTCCCTCTGCTCCTGTTCCTGCTCATGTTTCTACTCATCCTTCTTCTTATGTCTTTGCTCCTGCTCCTCCCTCTGCTCCTACTCATGCTGCTGTTCCTGCTCATACTCACGCTCCTTCTCATGTCTCTGCTCCTGCTTCTGCTCCTGCTCCCCTCTCCCTTTAGATTTACTTCCACTTGTGTGCTTGATCATTTTCTACCTTCTGTCGCGCACATTTTTAAATTTATCCACGATGAAAAAATATTCCGACGCTGTGTTTCCAGAGCGCAGCCCTGAGCTGACCGTGCGGGGAAGATGGCAGGTACACTTTCATATGGTGCTAGTCGTTAACGGTGTGCCGGACCAGGTGTCCCTGCAGAATGGAAATGAGCCAGTTCTGTTTTAGCCGCCCGTTGTGCTGGGTACGCAGCTCAAGGGGCCTCTGCAATCCAGCATTTAGGAGGTTCAAAAGAAAGCTCAGGCTGTCATTGCTCAGATGAAGAGGAGGCCTCATATGGAGCCGGCTCTCCCACTGGGTGGGGCTGGGGCTGGGGTGGGTGCTCTTCAGAGCCTCTGAGTCATTTGATCTCCCACCTTCTGTGAAGGTGCCAGCCCTGTTAGGGATTCCACTCCACGAAATAATCTACAGATGCACTTAATTACATTAATTAGCAGCTAAACGGACATATGTCCTGAAATATTAGCTGATACCTGTTTGTACAGATCACCAGCTGGTTTGGTACCTTAACCTCTGCCTCCCTACTTTTAAAAACAAATCTGTTGTGGGGGGGATTGACAGATTTCCCCCATCAAACCAGCATCCATTAAATCACTGACTTAACATGCCCGTTTAAAACATTAAAATGCCATTACACTGCACTAAATTAATAGACGTTTAAAATCTAAGTAGCAGTGAATGACCTTTCACTGTTTATTTCACAGCTGTATCCTTGGGTTGTTATGAAATGTATATTTTTAGATCAAAAATCCTTTTCAGAGCGTAATGAGCTTCCATTGACGGACCCAGAGGACCCCTTTGCACATAACTGCATGAGGGCTGCACTGTAACCTGGCCACGTTTACGGAGCTACCTCGGTTTAGCTATTAGACCTGTGCTCATTCATGGACTTATCTCACATCTAGGCTGGCGCTCCCCAGTCTGCTCCAAGTGATTGTAATCATCCTGTTGACAGGCTCTCCTCTCACACTAATATACACCAAAGGGGTTTCCCCATTAGGAAGGAATGGTCCATTTCTCACTTGCTTCACTGGGTCAGTTGGTCAATGCAAAATAATGCATGGGGATCCTATTCGGCTGAGCTGAAATCACATTGACCTCAGCAGGATGTGGCACATCTGAGCAGGAGCTGGAGTCCGGTGCCCCTACGTTTCAGTTGTGCTGAACAGCCAATTAGGTGCCCTTAGGTTTCAGCTGTGCCGAGCAGCCAATCCGGTGCCCCTACGTTTTAGCTGTGTTGAACAGCCAATTAGGTGCCCTTAGGTTTCAGCTGTGCCGAACAGCCAATCCGGTGCCCCTACGTTTCAGCTGTGCCGAGCAGCCAATCCAGTGCCTGTATGTTTCAGCTGTTTGTCGGGGGCGTGTCTGTGCTGAGCAGCCAATCCGGTGCCCGTATGTTTCAGCTGTTTGTCGGGGGCGTGTCTGTGCCGAGCAGCCAATCCGGTGCCCGTATGTTTCAGCAGTTTGTTGGGGGCGTGTCTGTGCCGAGCAGCCAATCCGGTGCCCGTATGTTTCAGCTGTTTGTTGGGGGTGTGTCTGCATCAGCAGCTCCTCAGACTATGTGCTCAAATTCAGACGCATGATTTATGTTTATGGTGCTGAAAGGTCAGTCCCACTGGGATCTGTTATGTGTCATTTACAGTGTCCAATCGATAGAGGACCTGTGTACACTGGGAGATAAAAAACACTTTGCAGTGTAACTGCAACCTTCCAATCAGAGTAGCGATCACACACCTCTCCCAAAGAGCCATGAAAATCATGGGAGTCAGGCAGAATCCTACCAACAGGATGTTTTTAACCCAACAATCATGAGGTAGATCCAAATGATTATCTCAGACTCTGCCCACATCCTCCACCCCGACACCACGGGTGCCAACCCCGCCCCTCTGGCCGGTGCTTCAGAGCCCCTTGGTACAGGATGCCTTTATAAGAACTGCTTGGTCCCTGAACCATTAATGTCCATCAAAGCCCTAAATAACAAGCCAGCCAAAACCACGTGAGCCACGTACTACTTTTAATGAATAAATGCACTTTTTAATGGTAACAGTATATTTTATCTCCACTGGATACATTCTTACTCTTTCTTTCTTTCTTTTTTCTCTTTCTTTTTTTCTTTCTTTCTTTCTTTCTTTCTTTAAGCTTATTTATTTTGCTGCAGTTGTGTTCTATGACGGGAATGTGCTATAATTTCTATGGGAGGTCCTATGATTAAATGAGTATATGTATTTGCTGTAAATTTCCTCCAGGACAATAAAAGTTAATCAAATAAGAACTTAAGAACAAAAGAAATTTACAAACGAGAGGAGGCCATTCGGCCCATCAATCTAATCAGATCTAGCACCAATCAACGTGTAGATACCTGTGCATCCTCCAATCAGGGCATAGTTACCTGTACAGTTCCCACCAATCAGCGTGAAGTTCCCTGTACGCTTTCCACCAGTCAGAGTGTCAACACTCTGTAGGCTCTGAGGCAGGGTAGGTGAGCCTGACAGATTAGTCTGCTTGCACTGGTGGTGTGGGGGATCGGGGCTTTGCTCTGTGTGACAGGCAGCTGCTCCACAGCAGTTTGAGAGCGCCGTAGGAGTCCTGTCATTCGTGAAAGGGGGCAGCATGCATGTTTATCGTCTCCTGTCGTGTCTGAGTGCGCCTGTGATATAGAAGGCCCAAACAGAAAGTGTGTGTGGTGTGTGGGGGGGTACTTCCATGATATAACTACTCACACATGCACATACGTGCAGCCGCATCACGGGAAAAGAGAGACTGGCTGCCGGAAGCACAAAGCATGGTGTGACGGCATCGGCAAGCTGGACTGCCTGTGTTTCAATACGAGCCCGCAGCCTTGCTCACTATTTGTACGGTGCGAACCACGGTGTGAACAAGAACAGGGGGAGGCACACAGGAAAGAGAGGTGATGAGTGGCAGGCAGGGAACGGTGTGACCTTTCATCTGTATCCATAAGCAGTGTTGCCGGTCTGCCTGCTGTCACCGCTGGGCCGCCGGCTGCACGTGTGCCATTGAGATGCAAATGTCTCACATGCCGATCGTGTGCTGCTGCGGTCTTCCATCCTGTAGCTGTCCTGACATAAATGTTATTTAAATACACAGCTCCTGGGGCAGGCTGCCCTGCCCAGATTTCAACTGCAATTCCTTCCCATAAACAGACAATTAGACTCAACAAAAAAATGGATTCCAATTTGGCGATAATGCGCTGTGCAGTCATAGAAATGTGCACAGCTGATTTATTTTAGCTGACGAGAAAGTTGCACTCTCCGATCAGCGCTGTGGTCTAGGAATATTCTCATGTGGGAAGCATCGCATTGAAATCTGCTGAATAATGACGGACAGCCAGAAGCTTACATTTCATACTCCAGTCTGTTGCTAACCTGTCAGGCGCATAAACACGGGATTTGGAAATATCAGTGAGTCTAATTGCTGAAATAGAGAAAAACACAGCAGTGTGTACATTACCGGCTCTCTGCACAATAAATAACATAAGGCCTGGCGATTTTATTCATGCGAAACATGAAAATGTCCCCTGGCTGATCCCCCCACATTTGATTGTAATTATATCTATTCTAATTTTCCTCACGAACGTCACTTTTAAGAAATGGCAGTTTTTTTTGTCACGGAAGGGGCTTGTGATCTGGACGCGAGCCCCCACATGGACCGGTGCGGAAGGGACGGCTGGTATCAGATAGCCAGGTTGGGCTCAATCCTGAGGTCGGCTCCGCTGCCGAGCCGACCGCCTGGAGCGTTGCCATGGGCACCTGGGATCTCTGAATGCCGATGCACGACCAGGACGGGGGTGTGCTTCCCAGCAGAATCTGGTCTGGTCCTTTGATGGCTCCTCTTTACCAGACTTGTGAGGATTAAACGTGCTGAGCTCAGCTAGAGGAGTTTATCTTCCGGTTGCTTTGAGACAGTTGTTTAAGACGCTCACAGATGATTGGTGAGCTGATGTGTGACCAGCTTCAGAAATAATGACACTGGACGTGCTGCTGAATTCTGGGATACCAACTTACGCCTGGGGGGGGGGGTGATAGGGCCATCGAGGCAGCTGGCATCCAAAGCTGAAAGTCCACATTTGTTCCCTGATTGATGTCAGCCTGTGTTTCCCTCGGTCAGGATGCAGCACGACGGAAATGAGATTTGGGGGGAGACCATTCTGCCTTTTTATATCACCTACAAGAACACATCAATCGCCGTGCGCGGGTGAGCCGTGCTTTTACAGGCTGCCCGATGAGCGAATCAAATTGATGTCCTTCACAGGTCCTTAGGGCCAACCTGTGCTGGGAATGAACAGCGAGGCAGTAATGTTTCACGCCGAAAGCCTCCGTCTTCTTTTTTATCTGAAATTAGATTTAAACGCACTGCTGGCCGCACGGCGGAAAAGATTTTTAAGCGAAGGCATCTCAAAGCGTTTAGGTCACCGCCAACTCCAGGAAAAAGCTCTACACGCGTGCGCATGCACATAGACACACACGCACACACACCGCTTTAGTCAGTCACCCAGAGAGCCTGCGGGGCTGTCGCCTGCTTCCTGCGTTTGTTGTGGCAGTATTGAAGGTTATTAGGACTCTGGAATGAGTCTGTTTCCTGGGTTTTACTGCACATTTTTGGCAGCCTGGCAGGGCACTCAGCTGAACCTGCAACAGGGTGCAACACACGGAGCGCGGGCCAGAGACGTGCTCAACGTGTCACTGCCGCATGCCCGCTTTTAAACCCATGATACACGGAGGCACCGAGAACGTAGACCGCAGGGGGCGGGTAAAGGAGACCAGGTGGGGGCGG